>VYZX01024682.1:26397-117338 GCA_013401335.1 Brachypteracias leptosomus
AGGCTCGAGGCGCGGCGCGGCGGCGGGAGCGTGCGGCGGGTTGCGGGGTCGCGCGTCCCGAGGGGGTCCGCGGATCCCGCCGAGCACCGAGGGTGGTTCCCCGCACCCGGTGGCACCGGGCAGCGGGAAAACCCACGAGTCAGGGTGCAGGACAGCTGCGGGGAGCGGAGGGAGAAGCGGGCGGGCAGCACGAGCGATGTGATCGCTCCACCTCGCAGGCGCTGACCCGTGCGCAGCCACTGCCCAAGGAGAACGTGGTTGGGCTTCCCCAGGCTGCGCGGTGTAGCATTGGAGTGTCTCCTTGCTTCAGGTCATCTCCGCGGTTGCGTCACCTCCCAAGCCTCTGGCACCCCCAATCTGTTCACGGGGGGCCAGGTGGGAAGCAGAAGAGGCCTCGGTGCTGGGCGAGCACTGTTCAGCGGTCACAGACTTGAGCCACAGTCCCACCAGCCTGCTGTGGAGACATCCACTCCATCCCAGCCATACCCAGTGCAACCCGTAGCGACAGATGTCAGAGCCCCTCCTGGCTATGGATGCTAACGGACACAGGTGGTGTCACTGTCACGCAAAGTCATACTCCTTAATAAAGATGCTCCTCTGGGTCTTGGCCTGGAAACGCGGGGGTCTGTGAGAGCTGACTTTGACTTGAGCTGTTGAGAAGACTTTGCAAGAATACTGTAAACAGTGTAAATGCTGCTGGGAACAAGAATGCTTTCCTCCTTCCAAAGAGTTACTTGGGGAAACGGAGACCTTTGGTTGAAAATTAATTTGTGTTCTGCAAAGAGTAAGAATTTTTTTCTGAAATTCTAGGGGGGAGAGGAGGGTAGAGTCAGCCATGAAAGAACGGAGGCACTGTAACAGGCAGTGTCAGAGCGCCAGGAGATGAACAAACATGGTCTCAATTTAGGCAAGGGAGCGGAGGAGTGATGAGAGGTAGGGAATTTTGAGATTTGCTGTGCCTCACTGGGGCACAGGGTGGAGATAGCGATTCAGATCTGGGACCATCGAAGCAAAGGGTTCCCATGATGCAGCCTCTGTAAAATACAAAACCCGTATTTCATGAAATTTTAGGCTTTGTGATGTCTCGATGTTTTTACATTCCTGTTGCACTTGATCCTTGCCTGTCACAATTTGTCAGCAGACTAGCACCTCACTACCTACCTGCATTTGAATTTCTTGCCCGTTTTGTTTTTAAATAAATGTTTGGTGTTGCAGATGATTTCTCGCTATATATGATTGCAATGAGTGTATACAGAAAGTTTATGTTAAGAGTCCCTGCTGGGATTCACACTTACAGAGCAAACTGCTTGTGATCTTGGGGAACATAACCTGCACCGAGGACCGGTACACTTAAAACCTACCCAGTGGACATTCACAAATGATCTGGGATAATAGACATCAGAGGAGCGGTAGGATAAGGAGCTGTAGGGTCCCTGTTCTGGGGTGCAAAGAAGTGCTATTTGATTGCAGCAGGTAATCTAGAGTGCTAAGGGATCGATAAAGAACCATAAAATAATTTAGATTGGAGGAAGCTTCCAGAGTTCACTCAGTTCAAAGCAGAGCCAACCTCAGAGGTACAGTTGGTTTGCTCAAGATCAACGTCTCAGACTCTCCTGGACTGTTTGCTGAGAAGACCTTTGGCAGTATCTCCTCCCAAATCATATCATCATGAGCTTGCTTTATCAGTTTCCTCTGAGGGATTCCACTGCTGTGCAGTGCACTCCAGAAAGGGAACTTAACCAAACCATTGTGGCTAATTTCATGGAGTCTGTGATGGCTGTGTCACACCAGGAATGAGGTTGTGTTGGTCTATTTGATAATTCTATTTTACTGTCTTCACAGACATGGGTCTCCCCAGGTAATCTTAACTTTTGCACAACACTTCTTTGTCACTGAGTAATCTGCAAAAATTTTCAAACCATTTAATCTTCACTGCAGAAATTCTTGTTTTCAGCCTGCTTTATTCCACGAGAGGTTTTATGGTATATTAATAATAGGGTTAAATATTTCAAAAAGCATCCTGAGATGCTGTAGCATATATATTTATTTTGTAGAAACATTAATTTGCTCTTTCTTCTTCAACTTTTTCAGTTCCCCTGTGAAAGCCACATACTACCAAGGTTCATAATTTAAAAATAGTCATTTATGTACACCTCATGGTAATTCTTTAACATACCTTTTTCACCCATAGTCTTTTGAGAGTCAGTAGACTTTACTGTTGAAGTCCATACATTTGGACCACAGCTAGAATCTCATTCCTTCTCCATTCTTCAGTGGAACAGCCTAGGAAAGAAATCTTTAGTGGTTAACTGTTCTACTCCTGTAGATAGCAAATGCTGGTTTATTCAGTCTCAAGTCCAGTTCTCCAGACAACACGCAGCTTCCTTATATCTCTGATAGTCCTTAGGTTCTTTCTGCTTCTTTCTTCTGCGCTACAGAAAGACCTAAAAATCTCCCACTGTTCTTTGGGAAATAATGATAAACTGATTCAGCTTCCTGCAAATGAAAAGCTACTGCCTCTCATAAGAGAGCAGAATTAATACATTGTGGGCGTACACAGCATGGTGTACTCCAAACCCAGAATGACCCAAACCTAAAGTATGTGGTTGGCAGTCACTGGTAGTGCTTTGTGCAGGGAACACACCCTAGGAAGGCATCACTTGTCACTTAGTTTTGTTTTCCAGGATCTAGAAGTTGAATATTTAAAAATCATTAAATGGGCATAATATTGTGAAGGGGAGTGAACGTCGCGTGAAATCCTGTGTATTGCTCCAGCTGCATATACATGTGTGTGTGTATATATATATATATATATATGGGGAGAATGGTTTACACAGCTTCTTTGTGGGCAAATATCACTAATAAATTCCATATTTAATGCTACTTAAAGCCCGTTCTCCCAAAACATCTCAATGTATGTTTGTATATTCTGCTGAATAAGGGTCTCAGTGAACAAATTGCAAGCTCCTACACAAGTAGGATCTCTTGCTTTTAGATGATAAAACTCCTTGTGCAAGACTGAGAATTAAATTCTAATACTTGCATGATGCCTGATGTTGAGTGCTCTGTTGATGACGGACAGTGTGTTATCTACAGGGATGGTGAGCTTGTTACACAGATCCAGTGTCTCCTTTTGTTGAGCTTAGTCTGGTCTAAGCCTTAATGAATGAGAAGTGCATCATGCCATGAAGGACGTTGTGCAATTCCAGGGTGTACTAATCACAGCATTTTCAGCAATACTACTGATGCTAACAGCGTGTTTTATCTGGAAAGATTTGTGTCCTGAAATTCCTGCTGTGACCTAAGAAACACTTCCATGATAAGGTGAACTCTTCCAAAATCGCTTCTGGAACTGATTGGTTGTTGTCTTGTCCCTAGATCGTTTCTCTGCAATGGATGTTCATACAGTAAGGGAGAGACAAGATTTTTTCCAAAGAGAGTCGAGTTTCACTAACCTGGTATTTGTATTACTGGAAATCTATATCCCAGGGCATCTGAAAGTTTCAGTTTAAATTCTCCTGCATGTTGAGGGAAGCTAGAATTTCACTGATGGGACGGGAGGCTCTTCTGGCTCTCAAGCAAAAGCATTATCTATCTGCAGACCAGGCTGGGCTGCTGTGGGGATCGCACAGCAAAGGATGTGTCGGAACCGGAGCCGCGTTACTGCGCACAAGCACACGCTTGTCCTGGTATGCCAAAAGTGGAGAATAGATTGTAGCGGAACATAAATAGCGTAAGCTGTCACTTTATGGTGCGAACTGTGCTGCTCCACAGAACAAGTACCAAGAAGAGAATCCAGTGATCGAAGCTCATGAGGAAGAACTTGGAAACCTTGATGCTGTCCCTAGTCTGAGGTTATGCTTACACTGCACACTTGTGTGCTGCTGAAGTAGACATACTGAAGCAGATCTTGGTGGCAATGGTTCAACTGCTTGGAAAGCGCTGAGTGCCTTGAGAAGACTTGTGTGCTGAGATTTCATTGCTGTCCAACCTGGTACATCTGTTCATGTTGCAATTCTGGCTTCCAGAATTACAATTAGAGAAGACTTTTGAAAGGGTAATTCCCAATAACAGAAACTCACACATTTGTGAAGTGTCAGAGTGTTTGGACTACAATTAGTAGCTGTTTCTGTATTAAGCTGAGTTCAAATTGAATTCGTGCAGTTATTCCTCTTGGAATACCTTGTAAGTGATGTTTGGAAAGGTGAGTCACGACCTTTTTCAGGTCAATTCCTTAATTCTTCACAATCACACTGTGTGACCTTGGGCAGGTTAGGAAGGTAACAAATTAAAACTTACAACCATTGTCTGGTGACTGTTCCCTCACCCGCACTTAGTGCACAGTGAGTATGAGGTAACGTGCCCAGGGTGGAAGAATTGTCAGCATAATTACCTTACATTTGTACTTGCTACAGAACAAAATGCACATGTGGACAGATGCTGTGCATGTAAGCTGCTACAGCTTGTGCATACTTGTGAAGCTATGGACAGACAGGGTGTTCCAGATCTGACTGTGCCATTTGAAGATTTTGCCAGTTTGCACCTCCACGCTACCCCTTTGATGCTGCAGTTACTGCTGCCGTAGTTCTGCTGGTAGAAGAGTTCATTTAAGACACTTTCATTGGCTTCAGGCAAAGCGAGCAGGTTGGTTTAAACCCTCTTCGTTGACTAATCCATCTGACTTGGAAGCACACAAGGGATCGCTCACTTAATTCCTTCTGCCAACAGAGCTGCGGGGGTGGAAGCTCTCAGCAGAGGAGGGGTAAGAAACAACTGGAGGAACGATAATGTCACCAACTGGCACACCTGTCTGTGAGCTGTGTGCCAGCACATGGCTTGGTCCTCTGTGCACTGTGAGTATTGTAGCTCTTCCAAACACATTCCTGGCTTAATTCTCTTTTATACTAAATACTTTTGTATCGCTTTGGCAATACAAAACAATTTGAAAGCATCCCTAGGTGTTAAAGCCGCCTTATTTGGCAAAACAATGTGAAAAGGTCTAACAGGTGAGTATCAATGACTAGTCTTGCAGAATTAAATCCATAATTTTCTTACCCAGAACCCAGGCTATTCCTTTAACAGGTGCCAGATGCCTGAATGCATCCATGTGCCCTGGATGCAGGGTGGCATTGTTGCCCCTCAGCTGAGGGACGGTGCATTTCAGGGCTGCGTCACAGTAATTTTACACTACTGGGGGAAGCTCACATTGTGGAGTGGGGTTCAGCCTTCATTCCCAGTTTGCATATTTTCTCATGGTCACTGTGTGTGTGACTCCCATTACTCTTAAACTTAGAGGGGTCCCACTGCACACAAGCCTCTGAGAAGAATTTTGTTTGCCTGGCTGTGAACTGATGTCCTTGTCACCCTCTTTCCAGATGTGTCCTTCCTTTTGTAGAGCCTTCTCTAGCTACACCATCATGTTGCTTGAAAGGCCCACGGGTTGTGTGGTGGCTTCCCTCCTTTCACAGATCCCCCACTGGAGGTGGGGGGGGGATGGCAAGCAGTTGCTGTCTGGCAGATTCATCTATCCACTGCTGTTTTCAGTATTTTCCTAATCTCTTTAGCTTATATTTTCAGGTTGGGGCTTCTAGACATCCTTACCAAGAGACTGTGCTTTATCTACTGCTGTTGTTGCTGTTATGACTACTGACTATATTGCTTCTTTTGGAAAATTCTGCTTCATCCAGTCTTCTTAGTGTTATCACTTTGCACAATTGTTTTATGTTTCTTTTTTTTTTCCCCACTTTTTAAAAATTCTACACATGGACAGCACTGCTATTTGTTTTAGTCACTCACCTGCAGCCTAAATAATTATTTTTTTTTCCCCAGCAAAGCACTTGAGCATGTGCTTACCTCTAGATAAATCTGTTTTCATGCACTTCCCTGAAAAAAGGATATAGGGTTTTGCTAAAGACTTTTTTTTTTTCTGAAGTAGGACTGGGATAGCTGATCAGAAGCATGCTGCAGGAGGTGGGAATCTGCTCTCTCCTTGGGGCCAAGTGCTCAGGAGCTGGAGATATTTTTTTTTCTGTATTCCTGTGGTTCTAGCTCTGCCCATTTTAGCTTTAGCAAATGCAAGACATTTCCTAATAGTTCCAGCCCTCTTTTAAAGTAACATAGCCTGTTGCTACCTTAGATTTGTTAGTCTGTCTTCTTTTGGATCCTTTTGTGTGTCTTTGGGTTAAGCATCTACTGAATGGAGGTCATCTCTGAGAGCTGCTGGATTTCAACCTTTACCTGACTGATAAAATAGTACATTCTTGGTATTTCATGTCTTTTGTTTCTTTGATGGTCCTCCATAGTAGTCCTGTATTGTTCAGCCTGCAGCTAGGACAGATGTGCTTTATCAGGGAGTGAAGGAGCTGTGAAAGACACACTCTAATCAGGAAGGGAGTGAAGCTCCTCTTCTGGGTATTTAAACTACCGCACTTTCCCTGTGACTTTGATCAGTGCCTGCTCAGTCAGGTTACAGCCTCCTCCTAATGCTCTGACTGCTGACTTCAGGTAATCCAATTTAGCCCTCTCTGTTTAGCCTACTTTCCATCTCTTGCTTTTCTAGATAACCATATACATTTTTCTTATTTCTAAGTCTGCCAGTGAGCCGATGGTACTCTCTTTTAAGTTACCAAAGTTCATAGAAAGCATCTATCTTCATTAATTCTTTCTTGCATAATTACTAAGCAGTTGTTACAGTTAGCATGGGCTGCAGAATCTGAACTGGGCGGAGTTAGTCCACACAGTAGTGAACAGGAGTGAAACTTGAAAATTTTGCCTGTTAAAATGTTCTCCTTGTAGGACAATGTTTGTGAATAGGAGGAGATAAGGAAAAAACACAAACTGGTTTGTTGTGGCACAGTTTGCTAATGCTGCAATTCTATGCAGCAGCCATAATCAAAACTGCGTTTGCTGGAGGGAATTCAAGTGATTCCTAGAAATATTTTTACAGGATATATTTAATTACTCAGAAAACGAAATTTAAACCAAAGTTTCTTGAATTTAGTGAAATCTGTCAGCAAAGATGCTAATGCCAGGTCAGTAAGGATCAGGGTTATCACCCTCAAATGTCATTATAGGATGTTGCAGTTTGTGCTGTTGCCAGTGCCAGACGCGATCACGCAGATCTTTTCTGCTGGCTGTCTTTGGCAGGCGATGCAGAGGCACGGCTGCAGTGCGGCTGCACTCTGACCAACGGGAAGACTCAACTTCAAAGCTGGTCACACGGGAAGGAGGGGCAGCCCTGGCCGAAGCCTCCCTGCATTGCTTTCGGGAAGAGCTTTCCCCAAGGTCACCAGCTGCACTATCTCTGAGTTGGCCCTGAGCCCAGGCCGCCAAACCCCAGGGAGGACTGGCTCAGGGCCTTCCCATTCCATTTTGTCCTTACTGAAGTCCCCTGCCCACTTCACCAGCTATCCCTGACCTAATGCTCCCTTTTCTTTTTTCTTTTCCCGCAGCAGGCTAGTGCAGGCGAGGGAAGGAGTCCACAGCAGCGCTGGCTGCCCTTGCACTGCCCTCGTGCCACCTCCCTCCCTGATGTGCATTTCCCCAAACCACCAAAGCCTTCAGCTATGCCACCATGCTCCTCTCAACACAGAGCACTGCATGGCTTCCCACGTCCAATGCCGATGACCGTGCAATGCCTACTGCATTCCCCTGTCCAAATTATAATAATAGTAGTAATACCTATGGCCATCTTGGATACCCTGTTTAGGGCTTGGGAAAGTGTTGCCTAAACATTGGTGGCTGTTCTCTTCACGATGACATGGACCTGGAACGTGTCCAAGTATCAGCACATCTGGTGCCTGTCCAAAGTATTCTTGCT
The DNA here is from genome assembly GCA_013401335.1 of Brachypteracias leptosomus. Classification (NCBI taxonomy): domain Eukaryota; kingdom Metazoa; phylum Chordata; class Aves; order Coraciiformes; family Brachypteraciidae; genus Brachypteracias; species Brachypteracias leptosomus. The sequence continues at coordinate 34,217 of VYZX01024682.1, forward strand.
CAACATCCTTTATTTTCTTCCTCTTTGTGGTATGGACAGGCTGTTGTCCTAATCTAATGAATCTTCACAGCCTTATGTTGCTGTGGGGAATGCTGTAGCCGTATGGGTGTTTCAGAATACTTTGTAAAATCCTAGTTAGGTCAGGAAAACTTCAGGCTTACCTCAGTGTAACTACTCAGACTTTTCTGGAAGTTGTAGTAAACTGGAAAACATTTAATTTTTTGTGTGTGTGAGAGAATGATGAAGGTATAGTACTATTGATATTGAATCAAAGTGGCTACTTGACTTTCTGTCAGTGTGTTCTGTAAGCATTCCTAGAAATTAGGCATATCTTATAACTGAGCTAATTATGTGAAAGGGAAAAAAGCCCTGCAGACACATCTATACCCATGGATTATAAAACTGCAATTGGCACCTTTGTAATATTTTGATTTAATCTAGGGAGGCCACCTTTTCAAGACCAGGTGGTAAGGCTAAAGCATTTAGCACCAGTCACCCCACTTCATCAACACACTCATTTCAGCAACTCAATGGAGTTTTCGAGGACAAGGCATAATGACATCAGCTCTTGCATCAGAAATCTCAGCAAGACAGAAGAGATGCTCACAGGAATATTTTTTTAAGAATTTATGTGTCCACTGTAGTTTCCTTTGTGCAAATGCACAAACCCAGGGTCTGTTCAGTCCACAGTTTGGGAGAAATTCTGGGTTTCTTGCTGATGCCCAGGTAGGTGCTCACGAAGCTGGCAATGTTTAATCATCCGTGTTTAGCTAGAAGGCTCCTGTGTCTGCAGATCTGTCGTACTCTATTCTCATATTCCTTCGGCCTCTTGGTTAGACAGCATCTACACACTATTTCTGCAGGAGATGTGTGGCACCAGGGAAATCCATGCAGTATAGGAAGGTTGTAGCAACTCCCCACAACGGCAGCGGTTCTTCCAAGATTGCTTGACAAATATTTTCAGGGTTTTTTTTGCATTGGCTCATGGATACTGATCAAAACTCAGGATCTCAGTCAGTGTTATTCGGGTGTGCTATCATCAGGGAACTGCTGTCTAGCAGTGTTCTTCAAACCTTTTTAATAGCATACCCCTATCACTAAAAAAATTTTAAGCACAACCCCCTCAGTATGTGTATATATTTTTTATTTATAAATTATATACGTGTACTACTGTCCTAATATATGATGTACACTATAAAACATACAGAAAAATAGAAATTAAACAAGGATAAGCTAAAGATAAAATAAGCACCTTTTAAATTTTATTTATTTATTAACGGGTCAAGATGTATTTTATCGCTGCATCCCAATGGGTTGTCTTGCACACCCCTTGGGTGCATACATCTCACTTTCAAAAACAGTGACCTAGAAAATAAGATAAAGCTCAAGGCGAAAAAACAAGGCAAAAATAAAAGAAAAAATATTTACTCTTTGGCCTTAATGTACTCTGTGCAGAAGGTTAAAGACTTTCAAAGTCTGGTCCAAGACTATGAAATGAGTTCCCTCAGGAGCTAAGACTATCACAAACATCATCATCCAAATGTAAACAAGATTTCTTTAACCTGCCTTTATGACATAAATACATTGCAACATATACATTAAAGAAAAGCACCCAAATTATCAAAGCAAATCATTCTACAAACTTCTCCCCTGGGGCAGCGAAAGGGAGAACAAATGACTGTTGCTTAACGCGCTACTGGAAAGCGATCGACTGTTGCTGCAGTGGGCGAGTACGGGAATAGACTGTGTGGGATAGAAAGCTGTTTGTTGCTCTTTCTACTCCATTAAAAAGCTGCACCAATGTGAATTAAATGTCCATTTGGAGTCAACAGACGTTATATAGTAATTTTTTAATTGGATACTACTTGTTTAGGATTCTTCTATTGTTTTCTTCCTTCCCCGGTGACATTGTGACTGTGGAACCATGTGTAAACGACTGTAAATCATTAACACTAGCTATATCTGGCTGCAAAATAAGCTAATTTCTTTAGCTCAACACAAGAAGCTTTCTTGGGTCATATTTTAGTAAATCTGGATTGCTTTGTTGGCGCAACTCTAAATATAGACCAACCTTTAAATTCCTTGCTTCCAAAATTGCTTCAAAGAAGTATTCTGAGTCAGAAATATAGTTAATACACAGGACAGTGAATCCCAACTTTCCCAGGGGTACTCTACTGTTCCACTTGAAGGGTGAAGTGTATTCCATCCTTGGTGCCTGGCTAGCTCACCCCATCGTTGCATGAGTTGTGATGAATCTGGAGGCAAGACTTCTCTGCTCCTTGTCCTTTGCACAAGGGAAAGTATTAGAAAAGACAGGCTGCATGTTCCCACCTCTTTTATAGTGAGTCACAGAATCACAGAATGTTAGGGGTTGGAAGGGACCTCTGGAGATCATCTAGACCAACCCTCCTGCCAAAGCAGGTTCACCTAGGACAGGTTACACAGGAACGTGTACAGGTGGGTTTTGAAAGTCTCCACAGAAGGAGACTCCACAACCTCTCAGCGCAGCCTGTTCCAGTGCTCTGTCACCCTCATGGTAAAGAATTTTCTCCTCATGTTGAGGTGGAACTTCCTGTGTTCAAGTTAGCACCCATTGCCTCTCATCCTATCACTGGGCACCACTGAAAAGAGACTGGCCCCATCTTCCTGATATTTATAAACACTGACTAGATCCCCTCTCAGCCTTCTCTTCTCCAGGCTAAACAGCCCCAGTCACTCACCCAGGATCTAGTTTCCAGCTATGTGTAGGAATGGGAAGAGCCTAACTTCATACTTCATTCACCACTGTCCTGATTATGACAAGAAAGGAGTAGAAGTTTTAGAAGTGGTTAAGGCTGGTTAGAAACTTGTGTTTTATATTGGAAAATGTACTTTCTGAAAAAATCTGGAATTTCTATAGGCAATTTTTTTATTTTGTCACAATATCTCTGTTTGGCTGATATTCCCAGGAAATTACATCTCTCAGTGTAGCACAGTGCTTTCCCTCTGACCACCTTGGCTGGTATGTTACGGAAGATGGAGCTTGACCAGCTCTCTGTGCCTGTGATAAAGAATGGGGTATTTTTTCTTGAAACAACAAGCTCTTTCAAGCTGTGGAGCTGCACCACAATGGGAAATGAAAGTTTAGCGTTGAGATGATTGGAAGCAAAGATTTTTAGCCTTGTTTCAACATGATTCTCTATCATGATGTTTCCTAATAAAAAAAACTCTGGGATTTGTATTCTGTGCTTCTTCAGGATGTACCTTGAAATAGTACCTTTAAACAGTCAAATGCAGCTATTGATATCTTTGAGTGTGGGAGAGGATCCATTGATGAAAAACAAACAACCTGGTTGACTAATATAACAATAAACAAAACTGCAGCAGAATTTACATCTCTTAATAGATTCAAAGGATCACAGAATGATTTGTGTTTGAAAGGACCTTGAAGATTATCTAGTTCAAACCCCCTGCCGCAGACAAGGACATCTTCCGCTAGATTAGGCTGCTCAAAGACCCATCCAGCCTGACCTTGAACACTTCCAGGGATGAGGCATCCACAGCTTCTCTGAGCAACCTGTTGGTGTCTCATTACCTTCATTGTAAAAAAGTGCTTCCTTATGTCCGATCTAAACCTAATGTCTCTCAGTTTAAAAATGTCATCCCTTGTCCTGTCACTTACAGGCCCTGGTAAAAAGTGTCTCACCACCTTTTTTATAAGCCCCTTTCAAGTACTGGAAGGCTGCAATAAGGTCTCCATGGAGCCTTCTCTTCTCCAGGCTGACAACCCAAACTCTCTCAGCCTTTCTGCACGGGAGAGACTTGCCAGCCCCCTGGTCATTTTCGTGGCTCTCCTCTGGATCAGGTTTAACAAGTTCATGTCTTGCCCATTGCTGGAGTCTGATTCTTGGTGATGACCAAGTTCTATGTGTAGGAAATGTTGAAATGTCAGCTTTCTTTGGGATCATAAACAGGATTAAATCGGATATTGACACTTCCTAATTTCCCAAGGGAAGAGGATTCTGAATTTAGCCTGATGTAAAACGATCTTCTCTGACAAGTTTTGCATAAACCTATCACTTAAATTTTCTCAGGTATTAAATGCTTCTTCTGAAGCTGATCTAAGTACAAAGTAGGGCATTTTAGTAACATTTTCGTAACATTTTCTGTAATAGCAACTTGCCTGTTTGCTCTTTCGTAGATAATGCATGATTTGTATTGAATGTACAACAGACATAGAAGTCACAAACAAATGTTCATGTGGGAAAACATAAATGTAGAATTAATTCAGTTTATATGAACTATTTGAATCTTGAATATATTAAACCAGATTTCTGAACAACAATTAACTTTGAAAGCAAAAGGTTAAAGTAAGCTGTGATGTCATGACAAGTAGACTAAAGATCTGTGACTAGAAGTATGACTTTCTATTATTTCTAGAAGTAAGTCTGAAGAAATTAGTGAACATTATTGAGAGTTACCATATTGCTCAAATGGCTGTTACAGAAACATGTCTTTTTTTACTGAAATTTTTTACTGAAAACATCACCACTAGCCTTCTTTGGTTATATTTCTCAATCAACAAATGCACATGATGAATTTTTACTCTTTCTAGTGAATTAATTAATTCATGTTTGTGCAATGTTTTGAAGACAGAAGTACCTTCTGTGAACTACAGTAACTCATGACTGCTCCTGAGAATCTAACCAAAATTATATTTGGCATAACTCATCTGTAAATGATGCTCAATAGTAGTAGGATTTTACACTGTAAATTTTACTTCAGACTTCTGGAAAAGAATCATTGCTGAATGTTCCTGCAAATTTAGTATAATTTTGGTTTTACACTCATCTTAAAAAAAAATGTCATATTGTCAGGTTGTATAGGAAATTAAAAACACACAAAGATTCCTAGTCTCACTCCCCCTCATCTACCAGCAAAGGTGGTTTCTCACTTATTCCTAGAAGGCTTTTGGCCAACATGTGCAACCCAATAAACACAGAGGCAGACTCAGTCCTTTGAAATGGGGCTAAATGCAGCTGCTGTGGAGCTGGAAGCACAGGCACAGGACCATTCTAGCGTTACGTGGCCTGGAGTGCAGGTTAAACCAGGTAGTGCTAATGGGGAGAAGAAGGCTACAGACCCTTTAGCTACTCCCTCTCCCCTTCCCTTCCAAATACATATATCCCTGGATGTTGTTGGTGGTGATGATGGGGATAATAAATAATGTTGTTATTATTATGGACCTACTATCATGTTCAGGAGAAATAAAATTACAAATCTGAGTGTCCTGTTCTAATTATACATTCAATGGCATGAAGTATAGGCAGATGTTCACATGACTGCTAACCAGCTCAGATAGGAACAGGCAATGCCTCAGCTGCACTTACATCCCTCTGTGGGTTTTTTTACTCTGCAGTGAATGTGAAGCACCTTCATCGCTTAGCATGTGGACTCACAAAGTTACTCTGATGTTCTTAGTGTCTCAGTCTGTATCATAGGATAAAGCACACATGCTCTTTACATAGTTTACATGAAGTTTTCAGATCTGTCTCTTTAAAAAGTGACCATGATGTTCCACTGTAGTAGTGACAGTTGACTTGCCAACACTGAGCTCGTTAGCCACCAAGCTGCAGCCGTTTAGGTTAGTAAGCTTCCAGGCAGCATCTTTCTGAGTTGGGTGTTCCTCTTAGCATCCTCCAATGTTGGATGATTGGGTTACATGGTTCACCTGTGAGTCCTGGAAATGCAGTTAACTCTTCTAAAGTTTCAGGACAGTGGAGCTGCACTTTTCTGAGGTTATGACTCTGCACCAAAGTTGGGAATTAGCATGGACAAAAATCTCACAACCTGCCTCAGATGTCTTCAATCTATCACATCACCAGCAAACCCATGTGACTGCATCATCAAAACTTGCCTTCAGAGATCATGTGTCATCGCTGACATGTCCTCTTCATGTCCTGTGTGTCTGATTTAAATCAGCTTCCTATTCTGGATCCATGTGAGGCAGCAGAGGGAAGAGAGAGGTTTGATGAGCCTGGAGCGTATGTCAGCGAACACTGGTGGATTAGGAGCCTTCTGCCCTGGGATGAGCAAGGATAGACAAGCTCTCTCACACCACCTAATATGCACTAGCTTAGTGCTAGTGAGTATGGATGTTTTCTCCAGAAGTGCAAGTAGATACTGTGGCTTCCAGCAGACACAAGCTGCTGTGTGGTTCAGTTAGGGTAGGTGCTTGTTAGCCTGTCCTGCAAAAGTTAACCTGTCCTGCAAAGAGGAGGTTCCCTTAATCACATCTTCTTCAGAGAAGTATGGAAAGGAGTGATTTTACATAGGAAGGAGGCAGGATCTCGGATGGAAAGAAAATCTCTTCCCTACCTTTTTTTTTTCACTGTGAGCTATTGCAAAATGTCTTCAGCAAAGTTGGCAGATGATGTTTTATCTGTGGCATTTGGGTTCTGGTCTGTACTGCCTACAGAGTCACAAAGGAAAAGCCACATCTCTTCAAGAAAAGTTTTGACCACTGAATCAGACCGTGTTTTGTTCAGCTTCTTTTCGGTGATAACCACAATCTGGGAAAAACTTCCATATGAAATACTCCATCAACCTCATTGTTCCAGCATTTCCTGCAAATAACACAGTGACCTGGGTTAGGGAGCATTTCCCCTGAGCTGGTTGTAGACTTTTTGTATCTTACTGCTGTAATTCTTTGTCTTCAGTCTTCTTCTTTCACATTCTGTCATCTGTGACACTCCTTAGCATTGACGGGTTTATGCTTTTCATCTTGCTCACACCTTTGGCTGTTGAATGGAGCTGGAGAAAGTCCAGACTGCTTTCAAGTGTCCAATTCTTCAAATCAAATCCATCTTTGCAGGTTTGGTTTTGGCTTCTATTTTTGGCTAAGGAAGATAGCATTGCTAATGGTGATACTTGTCATCTTTACAAATTTTTTTCCACCTTTCTTCTGCTCTTTTCCAAGATCTTTCATTTGTTTTCTGTCTCCTGTTGTGCAGATGCATTTTGCTGCATTTTAAACTGTTATTCATGCTTCGCTGTCTGGCCTCTTGTCGTGTTTATGGCCCATGCCACAGAATTTGTCCTTTGTGTTTTACCGAGTCGTCCTGGTCCCTAATCCAGCGTTATTGTGTGAATAAGGCAATAATAAACCACCTACAGTTGCCTAAGAAATTCTTCTGCTGAAGTCTTCATGAGTCAATGTGAGGGTCTCAGTAACTGTCTGTCCCCTGCAAGGGATCCTGGTACAAAGACCTTTGTCAAGAGGCAGTTCCTGTGTGGCAGCTCTCAAACAGTTGACAGACTCCCAGACACCTTCTCATTTCTGTGGCCATCTCAGTCCAAATGCAAATGCCACCTCTGCTGTGGCAGTTTTTCTTCTCCATGGACAACAAATGCTTTTACACCTTTCCTTTTTTCAGAGTGTTGCCCTTTGCAAAAAATAAACTTTATTTTATATATGTATCTAAATCTTTTCTGCTTTGCCTTTATCTTCCTCACTCAGCGGGATGATGAGCTCTTCCATTTTCTGAGAATCTACCATAGGCTAAATGGTCATTGCCTAATCTTCCTTCCTTCCTTTTCAGAGTAGAGACTTCACAGTTTTCAATCTTTCTTACATGCCATTTTCTCTTGGACATCCCCGTGAGCAAGACTTTATTTCAAAACATTTTTATGAAGATGTGATTGTAACTTCTTCACCGTTCTTCCTCAAATAAATTTCTCATTTATTCATATCCTTCTCAATCTTCCAGCTGCTACCATCTGCCATGGGCTGCTTGTGTCCATCTCTTTCTTAGCTGAATAATATATTTTTTCAGATATCCCATCTTACATTTCCAACTAGTCCTTCTGAAATGCCTGCACTGGCAAAGTTTTCTCTGTGTGGTTATGTTCCCTCTCTTTTCCTCCCTCCACAGACATTTCTCTGGTATAACTCACTCCAGATTTTCCTTAGGTTATTTTATAGGCTGCTGGCACTGGAGTATTCCTTTATTTTCTGTCTTTCATATGGGCTCTTCTACATCTTTTTAGTTATTTTTCACAAAACTTCTGGCTTCTCTAAAATCTGCATGCCCTAGTGTTCTTAGATAATTAGCTGTTGTAGCACCACTGCCCACAATACATTTACACTGTGAATATCCTGCACTTGAAGTAAAATGTTTGCATGATTTGCCAAAGCTTTGATTTTTAAACTTCTAAGAATCAGGCTGTGGTCCATTATCTACCACTGCCATTATTAGTATGCTATTGCTGGCAAATACCTTGACTATGACAACAGTGATATGCTCATCAGCTGTGTCACGTATTTCTGGATAGTAGAAATCACAACTGAGAGACAGCATGTAACTGTTTTCCACATGCAGTCATGGAACCTCTGCAAATTGTGCGGTTCAAGCTCCTGTTCAAAGTGAGATCAAAAGCTAGAGCAGGTTGACCAGGACTCCTGGGGTACACCCTCAAAGACTGGGCTCCAGCTGGGGTTTGTGCCTCCCATCGCAGCCCTCTGAGCCCAGGTTGTGACCAAAGGACAAGTCTGCATCCATCAGTGCAAATACATTTTTTAGTCTATCAGCGTACACAACGTTGGACTCTGGTCTTTGTCCTAACTTTTTCAAGTTACACTTAGTAGTAGCAAAATTTTATCCCTTTGCTATTCATCTACTGCTTGTAATTTTGGGATTTTTCCCCTCATAATTTCTATATTTGTATTTAGTGTTGTTTTCCTTTGTCCTCGTGTCTGACTGTTGTGAGTGCTCTGCTAATGACCCTGAGGGACCAGGGTAATTTTGCTGGACACAGGTAGCTGATACCCCAGAGTGTCCTGATCGGCATGTGAGACATCCATGTACACTGATGGATAAAGCATGGATCCTGAAGGATACCCATGCCCTACTGGAGCAGTAAATGGTGTCAGACAGGGCTCTTCAGGGCACCTTGAGGGCAGTAAATTACTTATTTAGGCAACTGAATTGAGTCCCTACTACTAAGCCCATGTTTTTTAAGACTTCCCAATAGCTGAAATGTCTACAAACTTTTTTTTTTTTTTTAAATAACTGGGGTTTTTTCCCATTCTAAAAGGTATTGCTAGTCTATATTCAGCACACCTGGATTTTCTTTGCAGAGTCTGGACTATGACTGCAGATACCACACCAACCTGTCTGAAGTTTTTGCAGAGAATAATTTCAGTCTTGCAAATACAGCAGCTGTGGGGAGCTGGGTGCTCCTGATCCAAGCTTGTTTCCAGGCTGCAGGAAAGTCCTTATCCTGCTTCTGGCAAAACAGTCTTCTTGCCGTTTGAAGCCTCTCCCAAAGCTTTCGCTTTTGCTCTAGCTGTGTGTGCTGTGTATCAATCTGTGGTTTGCTAGTTTAAACCACCATTTCTTTATCTCCTTTGTCCTCCAGAATTTGCTCCTGGTCTTTTGCCAGGCTGCAGAATACACATGCCTATTTTGTGGGGAAAAAAAAGAATTTTAGTTCAATTCAGGAGGTTCTTTGTCTTGATTTTCTCCTTCCTATTGCAACAGATGACATGGATCGTCTGAGGCCACTGAACCAAGAAGTAGCTAATCTGTTGTATATGACCTGAAAGTGTTTGCCTCTTTTATGTTTTGATATATATATTACAGAAGTATTTTTTATATATGTGTATATATATATGTTTTTGTCCTAAGTTCATTCTTTGTAGGGCTGCAGTATATTTGAGGTTGTGTCATGTCAAGATCTTTTCCCCCTACAGCTGCATTTGGGGTCTGTTCTTTCTCTTTGCTATCTACCATCCGAGGAGAGCTGGGCCTTTCTGTCCTGGCCTGCCCACTGTCTCTCTCACACTGGGGAATGGGTGGGAGGTGGTGGCCAACTCCCAGCCTGGCTGAGGAGAGCCACTAAAAGCCCCTGCTAGCCTGGCAAAGCAAAAGCAGAGCAGCCAAGCGTGTTAAGCTGCGATGGCCTCTGCTCCTCCACTTCCTTGTGCTGCAGGTGTCAGTGCCGGGGCAGAGCCCTGCCGCCGAGCAACGGGAGGTTACGGCAGCGTTGTGTGGAAAACGTCCCTGCTGAGGAAACACAGTGTTAATGGGCCAACAAGAACAACTTCAATAGGAATCAGTTAACATAAGCCTGAAGCTAAAGCTGGACTTTCAACATAAATCAACTGATCTAGAAGCTTTTAGCATACTTATGTCAGAAGGGCTCATGTAGCCAAGAAAGGAAAAAAAGGAAACACTTCCATGACCAGCTTCCCCTTCTGTAAATAGAAGAGGTCACTACTCGTATAATTACAACTGAATGCAGGATATATGTTGGCATATGCAAAGCAGTATGTCTAAGGGGAATAATTAATATTTTGTCTAAATCTCTGCTTATGAGAGAGAGATTTAGGCCACAGACTTCACAAGGTTTCTTCTCCGGAGTGAACGGTAACAGGTCGATAGGATAGAATAATTTCTTTACCACCAGTAGCCAAATATTCCAATATTCCTGTCCAAAACAGGTGTTGGCCAGCATTTCTGTAAATAAAGGAAGAGTTTCCTGATCTTTCTCACTGGAAAAGGCACTACATAAAGTCCCTGAGCCTGATTTTCCCTTCAAGCCCCTGTAACTGCAGAGAAGGGAGGAGAGGGGCCAAGAACCAGTTACTTGCCCCCTCGCCCTGTGCCACAGCCACAACTTGTACACTGTTTTGAACAGAAATTTGGTCTAGTTCATTTATCTCGGTGGCAGTAGCGGGTTTTTTTCCTTTTTTTTTTTTTCATTATTCTAAGTTGCTTTAGTGAGTTATAGTTTCAGGGCTGACGTATCCAACCTCTGGCTGTTTTGCCCTTCTCTAGCCATGAAATATGTGACGAGCTGCTGAGGATGAAAAGCTGGTCTTCTGCACTCTTGCAGATTTTTAAGTGGAAAGATGCGAACTGTCCTGGCTAAGATTTTGAATAATCTTCCTTGAGTAATCTTCCAGTACAACTACCTCCAGCAAATTATACAGCTTTACTGCCAGGTAGCTGACAAAGTATAGGTAGTTGTTACCAGGGCTGTACAAATGGTTCGTGTTGTGTAAAGGCAACACGGTCTATTGCTAGTACCAGGAATTTGAGACCTTTTCTCATGAAGACTCTACACCAGCAATCATCTTAGGAAAAAACAGCAGTGACAACTGTGAAGGCTGAGCAAAACCACCCCAGGGAATTCCTCATGGCAGCTGGCTCACCAGGCTGGTGCTGCCCTGGCCAGTGGGGCAGCTTGCCCACCATCCTGCTGAAGCCATGTGTGAGGAGAGGAACCCAACTGAAACAGCTCACTTGGTGAAAAGGAGACGCAGGGATATATATTATTACTTTGCTCCTAAGATGACAATGGAGCCTGGAACATTTCAATTTCTCTTTCTGTATACAGGACATGGGTGTGAGCCACAGACAAAATGGTCTTTATAAGGCAACGACTCTTGAGCAGCCGAGGCAGCACTGTCGGGGCTGGTCCGTGCTCTGCTCAGTGCAGCCACAGCTGGTGGAGAAACCTCATGCTCCCCCACATTCATTTCCCTCCATCTAGGTAAAATAGGGTAGGGGAGCTGGGTGGGGTGACTACAGTGGGAGCCTGCACATGGACAGTGGAGCAAGGTTGAGATTGCCCAAGGTGAGGGTGAGCTCAGGGTCCTGCAGAGCAGTGTGCAGAAGGCACCAAGGCTGGATTGTAGCTGAGGGAGAAAGAGGGAAAAGTAGTTTGCAACCTAGATTCTTGTCAGCAGCAGAAGCTGAATGAAATGGTATCAGCATGTGGTGGTCTCTTAGCTGCAGAGAAGCCAGGATCCTCACCACACTGGAGTTAAATTCTTCCTACACAACTGGCTTGCTGTCTTCTGCCCTTAGCCTGTGCTGTGGCTGCTTATACAGGGGGGCAGCACAGGGTGCTGCTGGAGCCATTTTTGTCACTGATAGATTTGGATTGGTCCCAGCAACCAGAGGCTAATCTTTCTCAAATATACTTGTTGGTAGTCACCCTAAAAGTTTGCTGTCCCTGATGTGGGAGCATGGTTGCTCTGCATGCATTCCATGCTCTTGTATGTTCTGAGGGCTCCTTTCTGAGGTACAGAGTCCAGAGCTACAGACTACTTGGTTTCTTCCCAGAAAATAATGCATGCCTTAAAAAGAAACCCACCTTACACCAGAGACATTTTTACTGAACTTCAGTCTAGGATGGAAGTCTAAAAAAGACATAAAAATATTACAGAGAGAACTTTCTTTATTTTGGAACATATTAAAAAATCCCAAACAACAACTATTCAAGATCTATAAGCAATGGGAATTGTGTATATGAGATTTACTTACTATATTTCAGCTCTCTGAAACAAAGTAATATAGCTGCAGCTTAACCTGTAGTTTTATGTCTTCCTTGTGTTGAGAGGTTGAATATAACATAACAGATTTCTGCCAGGCATGTTTTGGATGCCAAAGGCAGCATATGAAACCTAGAAGGAGCCTGGAATATATGACGTACAACAGGACTGCTTGACTTCAGACAGCATGGTTATGTGGGCAGGGAAGATGTTAGACTCTCTGTTTGAAATAGTCACCATCATTGAGTAATAGTTAAATAACATAGATACTGTAAAGATTAAGTGGCTGAATTTATTAAATATGTGATCTTCATCATTGGTAAACGTTGTGGAAGCTTCTTGTTGCAAAATGTCTGTGCATGGGAGTAGAACACCAGGATTGGTGATCTAACTGCTCTTCAGGTAAGAAAGTTAAAACTCTTGACTTGAGAAACAGGTCAGCTTTAGAAGCATTAGATCTGTACAGGTTCCTGGAGGAGTGAAAGCATGAAACAGGTGTCTCTTTTTACAGGAGATTGTGAAGATGCTGAAAATGGCTAGAGAAGGTTCAGCTCCTCAAAGAGTGGGTCTGGGAGGGTTTGATTCTGCATTTACTGAGCCTGGCTTTGTTATTAACTTCAGGACAGTTAATCCTGATCTACTCCCACACGTGACAGCAGAAGCAAAAATTTTTGCAACTCCTGAGACTAACAAGTGCTCCTGAACAGATTAATAGAAGTGAATTAATACTGAGAAGCTAAGACTTGTTTGTATGTTGGCAATGCTTCCCTTTTGACATCCCATCATTACATGGGAAAGCCATTCCCATTCTGCAGGTAAGAAAAGGGAGACAAAGAGATTCAACGACCTGCCAAAGGTGAAGCTGACAATTGTTGAAAGAGCTTGAAATAGGAGCTTATTTCTCATGGCTTCTGAGTCCTTTGCACCCATGGACACTGTACTGTATATCAGGACATGACTCTGCTCTTGTTAAAGCTGTGGATAACCACCCACTAACTACCACCATGCAGGTCTGATATGAACTCAAGGGTGTATTTCTGTTGAATTACCCAGAACAGTAATGGTAATGCCATCTGGATGAGGACAGACCACACCCGATCAGAAAAAGAAAAAATCTTTAGGGACAAAACTGCTTCTTCAGATTTCTTTTGAACACACTTGAACTGGTAAAAAGATTTTGCACTGCTTTAACACCTTTTGTCAGATGGCTGTGATGCCTTTGAGCTGGCAGCAGGAGACCTCCCAGCAGATTTAGCACCCCATGGAGCCACTGCTGGGTGTGACACCCCTGGAAGCAAAAGCCTCTGTTTTCCATCTGTTTCTCTGCCAGCATGCAACATACAACTTGTGACCATTTCTAGGGAAGCAATTGCCCCTATGTCTGTGTGTCCATCCCATCAACATCTTTCAGTCTACTGGCAGCTTTGACCACATTTAATACAAGCTTATGTGTCTTGATATAAAATTATGTTCCTGCATATCTAGTGCAAATAAATTATCAGGGAGAGAAGAGAGCCGAATTTGGCTGAGCACAAGATCAATCCTAGTGGCTTCTGATCCTGAGGGCTGGGTCGCATAGCTGAGCTTGGCAGAGAGCTCGTGGCTCACAACCATGTGTACCATGAACTGTGTTAACATTTTATCTACACAATGCAGCCAATCAAGAAACAAAAAAGCTCTCAAGATAAAGGACTTCAGTAATTACACTACAAATGGAACCTGTTAGAGAAGGAGTGAGATAAGTAATATAAGGAACAGTGGATGTTTGGTCCACTTTCCACTTTTTTTTTTTAATAATATTTGTTCTTTATAATATTATAATTAGTTTTTTCACAAACTGTCTGGCTTTACACAGATTTTAGGTTTTAACCTGTAATTTCCCCCACAGATTTTGAGATAGCAAGGTGCTTAAAGCGTCCAACTGTGTGTACTTAATTGTAAGCCAAACTAGCTAAGCTATTTACTCAGGAAAACAAGTGCTCAGGAACTTCTTTACTGGTGAAAACTATGTGTGATCAACGGAATATGAGTTTCTTCCTCCAGGATAAAGAACGATTTTTTTTAATGTAAAACAAAGACACTCAGACTGTATTTTGAGGAGAAAAAACTTGAAGGTTGAGAGAGATATTTTGGGTTACCTCCCTCACACAACACACATACTCCTATTTTAGGGTTTTTCCATGAATAACATGATACTGGAGACACCAATCCTTCTCTCACTCTTTATCTCCTAAGCAGAAAGAAGTGAATAGACTAATATCAAGTGGACATCGCCCATGGCCCTAGTATCTAATTATTGTATATGTCAGCAACAACACATATAGCAGAGGTTTCCTGACTTTTGCGCAAGGGAGAAACAGTATCAGGTAGACTTTACACTGATGGTTCTTCAGTCTTGAGCTGGGGTTCTGCAAACTCTCCACAGCTTTAAGAGTATAGTTTTCCTTCTTGCTAGTTAGTGTTAGTCTTGAACCTGAGTACAGTATACAAGGTCCAGAGCTCCAAATGCTGCTGCTATTGCAATGGGGAGGGCTACTATGGCTGGGAAGAAAGGGAGAGAGTAAGGAAGGAAGAGAGAAAGGAGAGGAGGGACAGAGGAAGGTTGGGAGAAAGACCAGTTTACTGTTAATTAGGTTACAAAGGCAAGTGCTTCAAAGAGGAAATTATTTGACAGCTTATGCCACTGTAATTATTTCCCCTCCATGCATGCTTACGATGGTGCTGACATTAATGTCAGAACCGTAATTAAAGCAAGTAGGTAGCTCATGTACTCACTGACAGGACAGCATAAAATGAACTTAAAGTAAAATTGCACAGATCTAGTATTTCCTAACTTCTACGTGGTCAAATTTGCCATCCAAACAACACTATTTTTAAATAGCTTGGGTTTCACAGAGTCAATGCAGCTCTTGGGATAAAGCTCTTGGGATCAGAAAAAGGCAGAGAAGCCTCCCAAGTACAGTGCCAGGAAGCTTTGCAGCCAAAGCAATGACAGCTGGAGGTGGGGATTTGAGGCTGCTTTCAGTTTTTGAAAGATTGATGCATTTGGAGAACAAGACATCATGTCAGAGAAATAATCTTTTATCTCATGGTAGGTAGTCTGATGCAAAAAGCAGCATCTGAACATCGGTTCTGCTTTGCCATAAGCAAAGTGAACCAACTCTCAGACTATCGTGAGGATCCCTCTGACCAGCTTTCTACCTAGTCCTGCAGATTTCAATTGCCGTCTGGCTTCCTAAGGTCAGCCATGAGCATGTTCACCCAGAGTCTCCTGCTCAGGTGGCTAAAGCAAACCAGTTGTGGTCTTTCTGGCCCTTGTCTTTGCAGGATGCTGTGTGGCCATGATGCCAAATGGATGAAGAGGCATAACTTTTCCCCCAGTTCCACATGTTGTTAGTGAAGGAGGTAAACAACCCACTAGAGGAGACTGAACTGCTGCTGGGGTGCATATAGTCCATGTGATATGTTGTTAGAAGAGAGGGGGAAGTGTTTGATCTAGATGACTCTTCAGTGATTGTACAGAGCAGCTGAGCAATATGTCATATGGATTGGATTGCTTCCCAGGGACAAGTGCTTAAAATTACGATGAAGTGGCACCTATATTCCACCTCTTGGTTTTTTCCTTCTCACAGGACTTTTCTTACAGGATTTGGCAAAAGGAGAAGGCAGTTTCCTTTTCTGTATTTAAAAGACATATGGGCTCCAGTGTAAGGAGAAAAAAAAACCTTGGTTAAAACAGTGTATTCTTATTCATCATCTTGTTCCTGAGATTTGATCCCACAATATGTTTATAAGGACAGTACTGCTGTCCCATCAAGTATTAATGCATCCAAGTAACTTTCAGGAGAAGGACTGTCCTCAAATACATGCTGGAGTTAGGGCCAGCATTTAGGAAACCACCAAGTTCACAGAAAGAAAACAAACAAATTATGAAAATAGAAGGTTTTTGTGGTAAGGGGTGTCTTATAAATACCTGATGAGTATTATAGCAGAGAAATACCTGATGGGGGGATATAATAAAGACGTAATAACTAAGACATAATAACATGACATAAGACATAATAACATGTTTAATAGTCACATAATAACATTGTGACATATTATTTTATAGTATGACATAAAACATAATAACAAATAACAAAGACAAGATTAGACTCTTCTAAGAGGTATCCAGAGAAGGGACAAGAGGAAACAGCCACAAATTAAAATACAAGAAGTTCTGTTTAAATTTAAGAAAGACCTTTTTACACAATGACAGTGATCAAACCCTGGCACAGGTTGCCCAAAGAGGTTGTGGAGTCTCCATCCTTGGAGATACTCAAAACCCAAACAGGCATTGTCCTGGACAACTGGTTCTAGGTGGCTCTGTTTGAGTAGGGGGCTGGACTGGATGATTTCTGTGATTCTGTGGCTCTGTGAAATCCAATTCCAAAGCAGATTAAATATGTCGGCCTTAAAAACACTGTCTCCAGTAGCAGCCAAATCATCATACTGAGAATCCAGGAGCCACAGGTTGAAAGTCATCAGTCCACACTGAAAATCCTGCATTAATGATGTGATATAATTTTTATTGAATAACTTATGAAGGATCATGTTAAACAGCAGGTCAAAGATCTCTTATGTTTCTATACTCTTGGATTTGATCACTAGTAAGTAAGACAGAAAAATAATAGGTCTATGTACTGATCAAAACACTTGTCATATAACAGAAATGGAAATCTGTGCCTTTGCCACTGTCTTGGGTTTCAGTATTTATACACACAATTTTGTTTCCTGCTTAGCCATTCATTAAATACAAGCAATGAAAATAGCAGAAATGGTTTTTTAAGATAAGACAATGCTATGGAATATTGCACTTAAAATATTACATGTGTATTGTCCCAGTAAGTTCTTGCGTGCAGCTCAGTGGGAGTTCTGCAGTGTTTCAGTATCCATAGTTTGTGAGGGAGAAACATCATTAGGTAAGGAACTTGGCATCTTTGGGAAAATTTTTAATGATGTAGTTTAATGAATGCTATTGTAGTAGAGCATAAATATATAAATAAAATCTGTGTATCCTTGTTTTTCACACTGTGTGTTCTCAGGCTGAAGATCCTCTTTCTTGTTATTTTTCAATGAGATTTAAATTCCTTTCTGTACTTCGTCTCCCCCCTGCATCATTCCTTAGATACCAGAGCATCCTATGAAATCTGATTCTATCAGTTTCAATCTTTAACTGGGCATGTATGTACTAAATGGATAGGCCAGGAAACTACAAAGACTGGGATCATGGTGGGGACAGAAGAAGAGGCAGAGCATTGCAGGTTTTTACTGTTCTTTTATCCACTGGGCTGGTGGGTTTTGGTGGGTATTTTTTTTTTTTTTTTTTGGTCGGTTGGCTGGGTTTTTTTAATGAGAAGCACCAATACATTTTACATTTAAAGCCTTAACTTGTGCATGATTTAGTTACTTGACAATGGAAGTAGCAAAGGGCCCACTTGCTACTCCTAGATAGTTATTATACAGCAGCATTAATTATAACATACTTGTTTATAAAAGAAAACCTTCCTTGGACAGCAAACATATTTATGTTGAACTTCATGGTGACTCTGTTCTGAATACATTTACCTCAGTCTTTCCATTACTCTTGGATGTTAATCTAGCACAATTGTCAGATATTAACCATAACGTTAAAACAAATTACCGAGACAAAGGCCATTAAAATAATCAGTGTTTGATCTTAGACAAAAGAAACTCCAGCTGCCAGCATTTGGGAGTGGAAGACTGTACTCACCAAACACAGTGACACTTAAGATTGTATTATTAACATTTATGGACTATTCGTGTTTATTTTGTGCTGAAAGGGCCTATTTCTGTTCTGGTATGTGTGCTAATTTGGAAGAACTCCAGTGAAATAAATAGCAACGACATGGTAACATCTGTATGAGGTCAGAGCCACTGGAGGAGGAGGAGGAGCCTGTGGTTAAGGCACTGGACTGTGGTTTGGAAAATCAAAGGTCTGTTTCCTACTCCACCACAGATTTCCTGTGTAAATTCAATATACAGCCCAATCCAGAAAAGCAATCCGAAGTCTAAAGTGCAACCCAGGGGGAATTTGGCTGCCTAGACTCAAGTGACAGCAAACCTGCCCTGTCCCTCTTCTGAGACACCAATGATTTTCCTTGTAAAATTTCTTAAGTGCCTAATAACTTCTTATTTCCTGAGCAACCCTTGGCTAGTCTGTGCAGGTCATTTTGTCGCTATTTGTTTTCCAGCTTTGGGCTCATGAGCTGAGCATCCCTGCCCCTGGAAGGGACCAGTCTGATAGATGATTCTGCCTAATCCAGACTGGCTACTCAAAGTCAGCAGCAAGGAGAGGTATGCACGTTAACATGCATCCTGATATGGGGCTGCTGTTGGTGCCCATTGTGCTTCCTTTACATGGAGTACCTTTGGCTATGATTAATCTTTTTCCCACAGGGTAGCAGACTACAAACATGAAGCCCTGTGGCACAAGATTCTGTTCACGTTACTTGGTCAGAACAAAAGTCCTGCTTGTTTAAAGCCTTAAGCACCAGATAACCTCACCAGTTTTGTTTCATGACTCCTGCCAGTACATCTCACACAGACATCACACGAGCCACTTTCTAAATGGCCTGATCAGTTTTCCTATTGGCAGAGACAACTGAAGCTACCGTTCTTTTAGGCAGTAAGTCTGATGTTTGATGTATCAGAGGTGCTATGTGCAGTAACTGTGTCTGTGCAGCCTGTGCATGCAGAGAAGACCTGCTCATCTGCAACAATCTTCTCCAGGGGCAGCTGGTTTTTACAAATCCCCCCAAAGCATCCTGGTGACAATCCTGACGGTGTATCTGCACTGCAAACTGCTGAAAACCTTTCACCACAGATCCATGTGATGGGACTCCAAGGAATATCCCTGCCAGACAACTTCAGCAGTTACAGAGAGATAAAGCCTGGAGGAGAATGTGCTATTTCAAATGCATGCACATATATTTATTTTCTAATTTGCTAAGGTTTAAGATTATGCAGATATGGAGAAGCGGTTTAGCCTGGAGTTAAGGCAGCTGTGGAAGGTGTGCAGACATAAAAGGGTGTGTTGCTTTGGCTTCTTTGTTTAGAAAAATTAAGGTGGTTTGGGGTTGTTGGGGTTTTTTTTCTGAAATATGTGCAGCAGGAAGGATAAAGACTGGCATGTTGCTATATAGAGCTTATTTTAAATAGCCATTTGAGAAACTAGCACCCTCCTCTAACTGCCCTTGCTAAATGCTTGGCCAGGCAACTGACAGAGAGGCATAGGTGGAGAAGCTCATGGCTGTCACCCATCATTGCTGCAAAGCCCTGCCAATTAAATGGCCATCAGAGCTTAGGAGCCAGAAGATCCCTCTGAACTGCCATGAGCGCAATAGGAAGGACACAGTTTGCAAATATGACTAATGGTCTTCAACTGTATTATTAAAATTTGTTTTATTTATTAACTGCAAATACCCATGTGCATTTAAACCCTGTAGAGTAAAAAACATGTCTTTGCACATGGTCTTAAGTTCTCCTAAATAGCAGGTAATCCAGGAACAGCCTGGGCATTATATACTATCATACGTGAATGAATAACCAATTAAATTTTCATTCTAAATACTTATATTTAGTGGCCAAGCTTTCAGGCTTCATCAAGAATTTTAAATGCTATGGGAAAAATAACTTCTGCAGAGTTGTGAGGTTGTGAACTCCACCCACTGGTGACCTACATTTTGGCTGTCTAGTCAACCTCCTTGCAAAAACTACTTACCACAAGATGCCACTAGCAAATTACTGAGCTTGCATCCAACACTCCTAAGCACACACAAAACAGCTCAATTCGGGAGTGTCTTGCCAAAATAAGCACATCCTCACCCACATTGGACTGTCTGTCTGAAGGCAGAAGCAGTTAAATACTTCTCTGGAAGATGTTTCTTCTTGCTGCAAGGTAAAAGGTCTTTGTTTCCATGTTGATGTACTTCCAAATTCTGCCAATCCTCCTCATGTAGAAAACCCTGTTCTGCAATACACATTGAAAAGCTTGGCCTTTGGATCAGTTTTTTTACTTACCCAGAACTAGGTGGAGTGAAGGCATCTTTGAAGGAACAGAATTTGTGGAAAACCAAGTTTAGCAAGTCTGAATTAAAGCAAAACAAAGGCCAGGGCATTCCCTACTTTGGACCCTAGTGTACCCTACTTGCCCCTTGCCTGTGCTGGGCTTCACTCCCACCTGAGGGCTTTATTCACCCCTGAGGAGGCAGCAGGTTTCAGAGCAAAGATGGCCAAAGCAGTTCATTTGAACCTCTTGCTTCAGCTGTTTGCAGAAGCAGCTGCCATCACTTATCAGGCTACTCAGTTCTGCACAACTCCATGCGTGATGCCCTACGTTCATTTTGCAATGAACTAACGTGCAAATTTGCAAATGACTTACATGAACATATGTCTCTGCTTGCAGTAAATATATCTTTTCAGAGCCATGGCAGACAACTGGCTGCCCAAAGTCGTGAAGTTTGGGGAAGCAGACTGAGAATGGGTTCCAGTTGAGGATGCTGATATTCTGAGTGAAGGGTGGCTGCATGGGGGTGCGTGGGTACGTGCAGCATCTGGTGTGTCTGTGCTTTCTGTTTGCTGCCTAAGGGCTTGGTGAGGAACAGACAGGATTTGTGGATAAATTTGAGGATACTGGCTGTGGGTGAAGTGTGAGAGTGGAGGTCCTGGTGGTCTCATGTGGATGGGTGGAGGAACTTGTAATTTTGGGGAGAAGAGGTAAAATGTGTTGGACGCTGGGAGAGAGGGACTGGAGCTGGATCATTCTGGAGGACAGAGCTATGGAGTCATTATTATTTTAGGAGAACAAGAGAGCTGAAGGAAACTTTTCAGGGAGAAGAGGAGACTGGTGTTCTGATGAGAAGAGTAGCACTGATGGCAGGTGAGAAGATTTTCAGGTCCATCTGTGCTTGGCTTTTCATGAGGTGCCAGCATCCCTCTCCCTGACTGCTTGGAAGGCAGCAGAGGAGCAGCTGAAGGCACGTGGCTTCCTTCTGTGTTCAGCTCTGCCAAAGATGAGGAAACCCTCAAGATGAGATAAGGCAGGTCTGATACGGAGCTTATACTTGTGTGTTTTCAAGCTTCTCTTTCCCTCCACAACATAAAGGAAAGAAAGGAGAAAAGGAAGTCTTGAGGAAAAAACAAAGTATAAGGTTCAAAAATACCACTAAGAATCACTGCTTTTTTTTTTTTTCCATTAAAAATGCTTTTTCCTGCTTTGAATGAACTCCAAAAAGGAAATGGAATTTCTGTTCTTTATAAAAACCTGATGTGCTGACATTTTCCATCCTGAATTAGAATTAAAACAGCCAGAGTGAGGAAACTCAGTGTATTTTATTCATCAAAGAATTGAGACTATTTTGAAGGAGGAGTTGAGGAAGGCCATAGTTTCATGTTACATTTTCTCTGTGAGCAGTGCAGCCCTGGATGTGTTTTGTTTGGAGTTTTTTTGCAGGTCTTTTAACCCAAGTGAAAAATCAGTTTGCTGCACTGGTGTGCCAGGCAGCCCCACGCACAGCCAGTGTTGTCCCAGCTATGGGGACAACAGTGCAGGGGTGGGAATGGGCAGCTCTGGACAGGCCTATCTGCCAGCTTGGCTGGAGAAGAAAATGTAGCATGAACCTATTAACATTGTATGGTTTTCACCCATAAGTAAAATGCAGTCATTTCCAGAATTAAATATGATGGGCAGTTAACAATAATCAGTAACAATTTACAAAAGCAGACGTCTGGAGGAGAGGAGGAGACTTGGGTCTATTATCGAGGTATTTTGCTATTCACTAGCTTGTGTCGGGGCTACATGTTTTAGCAAATACTCCCACTGGAGATCAGCTTGAGAAAATGGACCT
Source organism: Brachypteracias leptosomus (assembly GCA_013401335.1). Taxonomy (NCBI): domain Eukaryota; kingdom Metazoa; phylum Chordata; class Aves; order Coraciiformes; family Brachypteraciidae; genus Brachypteracias; species Brachypteracias leptosomus. The sequence goes on from VYZX01024682.1 coordinate 56,447, forward strand.
GTTTGTTCTTTAAGATAACCACCCTCCTCAGCTCAGGGCGCATGTCATTCCAGACCTCAGAATCCCATGGCATTCTGAGAACTCGGTTTAGAATTGGCCTTAAATCATGCTCATGGGAGAGGCTGGTCTGAAACAATGTTCCTTTATTTATGGTGACTTCACTTGTGTCCAGACTGATCCAAGTCAGGTAGCTGCAATAATTTGTGCTGATGACTGTTGATACAGTAAGGGACCATGGATTAATGTTGAATAGCCACATTTTGAATAGCTAGGAGAACAGGTTTCTTGCATGCATCAGTTAATTAAAGGACAAGTTATAAAGGCAACTGAGCGTGAATTACTATAAGGCCAAGTTCCCGTCGTCTGAGTCACCCACAGAAGGAGGAATTCAAAGAGTCCTTGTGCATTGCAGGACTTACAATTAGTCAGGTACTGGAGGGCTGCCTGACATGAAATAAGTCAGCTGGGACTTGCCAAGGAGTAAGGACATCCCAGTCACATCTCCTTCCCTGGACATGGCCTCAGAGGCTCCATCTAAGCACTCAGATAAGAATCATAGAATCATAGATATGTCTTCAGTTTCCTGCAATGGGCTGCACGTCTTGGCCATGTCCTGTGGGACAAGGCACAAATACACAGGCTAAATGTGAGCTGTGATGTGCTTTAGCAAGCACTCAGTCTGGATACTGGAAGAAGCAAAACCCATGAATACACTGCAACATATTTCAGCCACTCTTCAGCTGAAATAGCAACCAGAACAGGTAATCCCCAGACTGCAGCCTCCAGTCACTGCCCATCTCCTGTGCTAACTGATGTTCTGGCTGAACAGCAGCTTGTCTCAGAAACTCGTATGTTTGTCTTACAGGACTCCTGCGACTTCAGGGCAGCAGAAACGAGTTCTAGAGAAGCAAAGGACCTGGCTCAAGCTGTTACGTGCAGGTGGTTTAAATGTCACTTGAGTCTCTGAACTTTCAGAGATGGCTTATCAGTAGGAAACATCAAGATCAAGGACACAAGGGAATACAAATCAGTGATCAGCTGAATGTTCTGTGTTAAAATCTATTTGTAAGGAGATTTAGAGACACAAGTCTAAAAAAATTGCCATGATCATGTTCTGACCTTCCCCTCAGAATTAAAAGAAATTACGAAGCATTCTCTACATATGTTTTTGAGTTCTTATATAAATTTCATTAGTTTGCTCCTTTTTTGCTTTCATTTTAAAACACAAATTCTTATAAAAGGACTGACCAATGTTTGCAGAGAAGACAATTCCTAAATTAATAGCTGTGTATTCATCTTGCATGTCTCCCTATGAAGTCAGAGGCCTGAAAATATCTGTGAACAAGTAGATCTATCCTGATAATAATATTTTCCAAAAGTGTAATGGCACAAATTTACAGTAGAAGTTTGATTCTGAGTGTAAAAGTTCAGGTAGAAGAATACTGAAATGCCATGTGACCTGTTGGTCAATCAAAACATTACCTCTCAGATTTGTAATATTCTAAAAAAATCCTCATTAATTGATGACTTGCAGAAATAGTTAATTAATTCATAGGGATGAATTTCTAAAAGAAATATGGGAGGTGTCCCTGCCCATGGCATGGAAGTTAGAAGGACATGATCTTTAAGGTCCCTTCCAACCCAAACCATTCTATGATTCTATGAAAATAATACATTGACATTTTCCTCTGGAGTTTTAATTCTGATAGGTTTACTTTTTCTGGAAGACAATCAAAATGAAATTAGTCTTGGGCAAACAAAAAAGGGAGGAGAGCAACAAATAGCAATCAAAACCTGAAACATTTCAGGCATTTCAAAGATATTTAATTCCTCTAAAACAGCTTAAAAAAAAATAGAGGAAGAGTCATGCAAAGTTCCTACTGCATTTGGACATCTATTGGTATTTTAAAACTAGTCAGAAATTGTAAAGAAGAGTAACTTGAAAATCTAATCCAACAAAATAAAATTTACTATATCATCAGTAATGAATTATTCCCCTCAACTCCACTGTAAGAGTATACTGGATAGTATACAGACAAGTACAAAAGAACTAGCTTTTGCAGTTTAGTGAATTTAGGGAATTTGTGCATATATATGTGTGCTTACACACAAAATATATATGCATGTGTGTTAGCAAAAAAGAGAATATTCACAAGCTGGGGTGGAAAAGTTAAGAGGCAGAAATCTGGAGTGCAAATAAGGAAGAAGAAAACTGTTTTGAGAAGCGATAACTTCTATTTAGCTTGTTACAGTCAAACCAATCCACCTAGAACTAAAGGAAGGTTGTTATCTTGAGTAGAAAATGTAAGAGAAATGTCACAGTCTTAGTCATACAGGTTCACAAATGGCACCATTTCTGTAAAATTTCTCCTTCACATGACAGGTACAGGGAAACCCAGGGTCACCTTCAAAGGTCTGGAGGTCTTGGAAATGGCAAGTGTCTGTGTCCTGGCTCCTAATAGTATTTACAGAGTCCTCTCTCTGGCTGGATAGATGTGCTGCTGTGTGCAGATCAGCTGTACCCAGCTGACCCACAGGATCTCTTTCAGATCAGAGGTTTGAATCCAAGTCCTGGTGGCCACACACTAAGATGGAGCAGCTAAATGGCTGAATATGTCTTTTCATCAGACTTTTAAGCTCAGCCTTGAGAAGGGCTGAATGCATCTGCTTCTAGCTTTACAGCAACTTGCATCCAGAGCTTATAGCACATCCATAACCAAATTTCTATCCAACTTAGTTCATGCTGATCTTCCTCTGTCAAGGGTTTTTAAGACACAGTCTGACAGACATGGCAGCCAATTTGATGTCTGCAGTTTTAATAACTGCTGGATTCTCCTGCCGGTGTATGAGCTTCAGGAGGACAAGCTGTTGGTTTCAGACCTCACGTGCTTTTGAAATGGTTTCATGGGGCATGTACAACATCACTGCAGAAACTGACTCCCTCAAGCTTCTTCTAAGCTTCAGTACTGTATGATTTCTGTAGGTAATGCATCCTTCCTGTGGTCCCTGAGCCTCTATGTTACTGTAGTTGCATATTAATCTAAAATTTAAGCAAAGCTGATGCATAGAGATACCCCTAAACAGTTAGGTTGTTCCTAATGCCATTTTCCATCTGTGTATGTATGTACTCTAGCATGTGCTGTCTCTTCTGGTTTGATCCTAATATGTTCACCAGGTGGATGTGGTGTCAGGCATATGGTACAGTTTACCTTTGGCATCTGCTGGCAGAACACACTTCCTAAGGATAACTCAGAGGAGGGGTCACGATGGACATGTTATTCCTCTTGGACACCATGGCCTCTCCCTACTAAGAATCATTTTTCCATTACACCTTTGGCAGGAGGAAAAGCTAAAGCTCAGTGGAGTTGCAGCAATTAATTTTTCACTCAAGATTTACTTTAAAAAGTATCAAAAAGGTAAATAGAAGATAGTTTAGTAGGACTAAGGATTTGGATTTTTTTTTTTTTTCTTTTTCTTCACAGTGCTCTTTGGTCATGCTATGAGTGAGGTCAACATAAAGGCATGAAATGCAGCATCCCATGCTGTGAGTGTGCAGCTGTCTTTGCACCCAAGTGATAAAGCTTGTCATGTTGCACAACTACTCCACTTTAAGACCAGAAAACATTTCAGCAGCTATGTTAAAAATGGCTGTGCCTTCAGACAAAGCTCAAACATCACCTCTTTTCTCAGTGGACATGGAGTTTTTTCTCTCCAAACAGCCACCCTGAGCCAGGGCTGTTCTTAGACCAGGCTGTTCTCACCCAGAGACCGACAAGGAAGAAAAGGAAGCTCCCTCACCCCACATATACCCCATATACCCTGACAGCTGCTGTTATCTCCCCATCTTCTGTCCCCAAGCCATACTGCAGCATTCCTCACTTCTTCCTCGCCCATATAGGCAATGCAACAGCCTTTCTATGCTCCTTGGACAAGCCCTTGCTTGGAGCTCTGAAGGTTGTGAAAGAAAGCTGAGGCACATCATCGCTCCTTAGCTGGTCCATAGCCAGCTGTGTGCACAGGGCCAGGAAAACACCATGTAGCCACAGGTTTCTTCTTTTTCTTTTTTTTTTTTTAAAAAAAAGGCCATACAATGAAGAAATGAAACAATTAATGAGTAAGTTCAGTATGAATGCCCCGGAGGTTACTTCACTGGTTGTGCCTCACTTCTGAATAGTTTTCCGCTTTATGGAGATGAGGGATGTAAAACTGCCTAGGAGAAGTCTAGCATGCATAAGCTCATACTTCCTTCCATGTCAGGAGGCTTTGCTTTTTGCAGTTTATTAACATTGTGCTCAGGTAAATTGTGTATTCATAGAACTAGAGACAGCTTTGGTGTTATGGGGTGACCCTGACGACAAACAAGATTCCTCATTTCTCAGCATCTTCTGCTGCTAAAACCAACAAATCATAACTATTAAAAATGCTGAGATGAATTAGTGAGAAAATCAGAAAGCAGTATTGAGGAATGGGTTGGTTACTGGTCACACCATGAGGGTGAATTTTCTCAATCTGTAACTTAAATCCCCCTGTGCAACAGAAAACATCAAACCATAAAGTCATCATTTTTCATATCCCATTTTAAATACTTTGTAGTTCCTTAAAATGTGATCATATATGGGAACAACTTGAGGGACATTCTGAACTGACCTAAGATCTTCCCTGCTTGCCTGGTTCAACTGGTTTGTCTCTCCAGGAAGCAAGACCTGGCATCTCCTGACCTGTCAGGAAGGCTTCTAGGCAGCCGAAATTTTCCTATTCCAACCCCCAAATTTGGCTAGTGATATCTGGTCCAGAAACTTTAAATATGTGACCTCTTGGTATTGTTCTGAGATCCCAGCTCAACTGATGAATGTCATAGACCTTTTTTGGAGGTGGATCATGTTTATTGACTGGAAGAAGCTGTTGGACCCTGGCTGTATTAGTTAAGGAGACGAAAGAGGCATAGCCAAGGAAATGGGTGTTGTGATGTAAAGCTATGCTCTGTCCTTGGTTTTGTCACAGAAACCTCACACACGCCGCTAAATTTCAAAAGTGGCTCCTGGTGCTGTTTCTCTCTTGCAGACTGCCTGCTTGAGAGCTGGCTGCTTCATTTATGAAAATATTGTGGACATCACTGATTACGTCTCAGCTGTCAGCTGTGAAATCTCTTCTTCCCAGAGAGGCACTGTGAAAAATAAATTAATTTGTGGTTGTGGTGTGCTTGGATAATAAGATAACAGTTCTGCAGGACAGCCTGGAAAGAAATTAGTAATTCTTCCTTCAGATGGGGGTTTCAGTAGTGTGTAGTAGGTAAGAGAAGAGGGATTGAAAATGGAGGATAGACCAAATACGCACAGGCTGTACCTCACCCTCCCGTTCCCAGTTAGGCAGTGGTTCCAGCAAGGCAGTACATTCCTGTGTGACTAAAGACTAGACTGTAGTGTAAACGCACACTCTTTTTTCTGTCCTCTTAGTCCTGGCTACTATTTGCAAATATTTGACTTTGCAGCCTCTAATGTTCTTTTAACCATCTCTTTTTTAAAGGCAGCTAGCATTAAAACTCTCCAGATACACCAAAACAAAACAAACTTCTCATTTCATTAAGGAAATAGTGATGCTCTGAGTACTGGTATCTTCAGGAAATAAAATCATGTGGAAATAAAATGAAAAAAGGTAGGAAAATAGTTTCTCTTCCTGGTAGGTGTACTTTAACTCTTCTGCGAATGGATTCAATTTCCTTTCATGTAGATATTCCGATAGACTGCTCCCAGTCCCCAGAGGCACGGGCAGCCAGCGCGGAGCAGCACTGGGGAGGAGGAAGTGGAGCAGGGCAGTGTGGTTTACAAGCTTTTTATGGTTGTAACTCATTAACGAAGAACTCCGTCTCCAGCCAGTGGAACAACTTTAATGTTCATTTTGCCCTTGACATTTTTCTTACACTGACACAGGCTTAAGGTGATGCCTATTGTGGATTTCATTGTAAGCCCATTTCTGATTCTTTTTTTCCTTTTTATGAAGCAGGATGTCTAGTTATCCAGTAAGTGCCAGTGAATCTTTGACCAGTGACTGAACAAAAGTAATGGATTTCTGCACACAACTGCAGTAGGTGAAAGAGAAGTGAGAGCTGGGCACTCTCCACACTTGCCAACTCTCATAAAGAACTTGCCTTTAAATTCCCAATCAGTAGAACCACCTGAGTTCACAAGATGCTTTAGCAAAAATGATGCATCTATTCAGTCTGGAAGAGCTCACACTGCCTAAACCCACACCGTCAGGATGCACAGCACTGTCCTACGTCAGGTATCCCACGAGCCCAAAGCGGAGGCCTCCTCTGAACTTTCTATTCTGTGAATCTTGTTTCTAAACCAATCCTTTTGTCATTTTGGTGCCCTGCTTGAGAAAACAAGGAGAAGGAACAGAATAAGATAAAGGGCTAAAGCCTCACATGGGCAGGCTGTACAAATTACAGTTTGCAGGTTTCTTTTGCCCAGAGTTTCTGCTGCCATGCCTGAAGAGTAATGGTAGTTCCTCTCTTCATGTGTTCTAGTATGAAATCACACTGTGTCCCCACAGGTGAAAAGAGTCATATTCAAGATTCCAGAGGATGCCCAAGCAAGGCCTTGCAGTGTGATGTTCACTTTGTCTCCTGGATGTACCTCCATAGATGCATCATGGTTTGCCTTTTCCATGGTCATTTCACAGAGATATCTCATAGTTGTTCTGTGGTTGACTTCTGCATATGGATCTTGCTCAATCATTTCCAGCCTCTCAGGTGCCAGGTCACAGTTTTATGTTTTAAAGTTTTCCAAGCTTTTGGCAATCACCTTCCCCACGCAGCTATTGCAATTACTGTCACTAGAGAAGTGTGCAGTAGAAGGAAATGTGGATTTTTACTATGGAAAGAAGTTCCTTATTTTTCAAAAAAAATGTCTGAAGTGCTGTCACAGTGTCCATTATTGGACTATGCTAGACAATGCTATTTTCAGTGTGATGTAGACAGAAAGACCTTAAGAAGGGCAGCTGTGCTGATGCCATAAGATGGACTCTGAGACTTCTTGCTTGGGTGGTATTACTTGGTTTAAATGTCCTAGTTCTTCCATAACAACCAGGGCACACTACGCTGTGCTTCTCGCATCAGGTAGACTGAAGTATATAGTTAACCATATAGAATGATGTACATGGAAAAAAGACATCATAGCACCTGTAACTCTTTAGCAGGTATAGGTAACACTAATAAATTTAAAGAGGGTATGAGTTCTGCTGGGACCAGAGTGAGGCAAAATCCACTGGAGTGAGGCAAACATGATAGAGCAGGCTGATAAATCTGGGCTGCTTTTCCTTTTTGTATCTATCCCAACAGTATCATTGTCTCAGCCAGTAAACCAGACAATCTATGAAAATAAATTAAAACAACTGTACAATTAACAGCCTTTTAATGACTTCTATTAAATCGTGGCTGTCAGTGCACTTTATTCTAGCACCAGTCCTGCATATGTGAGAGGTAAACCTCAGGGCAGCTAGAAGCTTGCCCCAAGGTCTATGCTAGGGTAAGATGACACTTGACCACATGACCACTAGCTTGTGGCCAAGGGTAGTCATGGTTTTGTCGCCTCTTGGCAGTAACATATGCACTGGGGAGCTGGTGTACTGCTGAGGATCATCCACAAAGCAGCACTATAATTGTAGAATCATAGAATGGTTTGGGTTGGAAAGGGCCTTAAAGATCATCTCATTCCAACTTCCCTGCCATGGGCAGGAAAACCTCCCACTAGACCAGGTTGCTCAAAGCCCCATCCAACCTGGCCTTGAACACTTCCAGTGATGGTGCATTCACAAACTCTCACAAGGCAACCTGCTCCAGTGCCTCATCACCCTCACAGTGAAGAACTTCTTCCTTACACCCAGTCTAAACCTACCCTCCCTGCTGTGATTTCCTGGAAGATAGAGTCAGCACTAACAAACAACACGATTTCCAAAATGTCCCACTTAGCAGCTTGCTGAATGGGAAAATTTGCAGTGCATCCCACAGCTCCAGACAGTGGCAGGTGCTTTAGCTGAAGCCTGATCATGCTTTAGTCTGCTTCCATGAAGTGTGATCTCCCAATTACTGTTGAACCTGTCCAACCACACTTCAAAGAAGGGCTTGCAGAGAGACAACACTCTTTCTGCGTTTTCCATGAAGGTCAGCTAGTGTGCAGAAAAGAGAGACTCAGAATCACCTCCTCCCCAGGGGACGCATGGTCATCACCAGCAGCTCTCCTGCAGCAGCAGAGCTGCCAGGGTTGTGGCTGGCCCCAGGGAGACAAGCAGATGTGGGATGGAGCTGGGGAGAAGGGTGGCACGGTACCACAGAAGTCTACTGAGGTTGAGAAGTTCGGTTTTCAGAATGCAAATACACAGGAAAAGCGGGATTCATGTTTGCTGCTCACAGGAAACTTACTGAAGCTATTCTCACAGAATTTTCTCATTTTCAACAGAAGCTGAGTTTTTGTCAGGGAAAATAGCAAAGACACTTAAAAGGCTTGGGACTGGAGGTTAGTAACGTATCTGGTCCTAACCATGGCCAAGGCTTTCTGTACAGCCCTGAACAAGTCACTTTATTTTTCCATACCTCAGTTACCTCATTTATAAAACTGGAATAAAAATACTTGGTAGCTATAAATAAATTTTCTTTATCAGTGCTGAATATATAGTATCTGAAAAGCTTTTGATTATATCTTTTCCCAAACTTGGTATCAGATTGCTACTTTTGGAAAATAATTTGCCTTACTGAACAAGTATTTAAAAAGAATGGCATGTAACATTGCTGTGATTTGAGATAATGGCATTTAAGAAGGCCGTGATAAATAAAAACAGTTGCCTGACAGAGGAAGATTAGTCCAGACCATACAATCAAAGCCAAGACTTCTTTTTTATTCAGAGGAAGATCCACTCCCTACTGAAATGCTGATGATAAGTCCCTCAACCAAGGGAGTGAGAAACCTTTGATTTCCAGAACCACCCCACCGCTGAGTGCGCCCTGCGGGGAGAACAGATTTACCCAACAGCTGCTCAAAGCTGATTCAGCCTTTCCTGGGCATCACACGCCACTTACGTGTCACAGGACAAGCTCAGGAGATAAGTTTTCACGGCCACTTTGCTCTTCCTCTCCCCTTTCTCAGCTCAGTGCTTTCTTTGTGATGTTGTTCCTCACAGAGACTGTGAGTATTTTGCAGTGGCTACATGATGGTATATCATGTACATGGTGGTTTCGACAAAGGGTCTGTCTATTCCTCCACCCTGTCTCCAGCAGTGAACATTGCCTTAAGCTGGCTGGCCTTTTTGACTTCATACTCACAATACCACAAGTAACTATCAGATTTCAACTCTTCCTTTCAGGGTGGTACCTGAAGCAATGGTTTTACTATCTTACAATGTGGCATATAGGAAAGAATTTTTTTTCCTTTCCCCTAGCTTCCCTACTAGCCTTACCAAGTTCTCCTTCAGAATTAAACCCTCTGTGTTTGGAGGAGAACATGTCAGAGCATTTCTATATTCTGGCAGTTCCTTTTCATTCCAGTGCTTTGCAGATTAACTTGCAAAACCAGCCCCCTCTGACACAAAGTTCAAAAAAGGCTGACATGGTCAGGGCCAGCACAGAGAAACATGCTTCCGAATAAAACCTGCTTCCGAATAAAACCTGCTTGTGTCTGGACAGCCCCAGATTCAGCCGATAACCTTTTCCTTCCTGGTTAAGTCCTGTATCTAGAAGGCACTTGTATGCCTATAGAGAAGGTCAGGGTAAGAGCCAGGACGGTCTCTAGCTGCAAGGTGACCAGTTTGCAGAAGTCCCTTGGGAAGGCTGTTGGGGGAGATGCCTTCACTTCCCAGCGTGTCCACCCTCTTTTTTTCACCTTTCAGACTCCAGCCAGTGTGAGCAGCAGCTTGTGCCCGGCAGGTATGCTCTATAGAGAATCCCCTGAGCTTTCAGGTTTGGCAGCATTTCTGAAAGGGTTCTGCTTGCCTTTCCCCAAAAAAGCTTTGTCTCCCTGACTCCAGCCCAGAGCCCCTAAGGACATGTGCTCTCTCTGTGCCAGACTGCACTCTTCTTTGCCCAGCAGCTATGCAGGAATCTGCCTCTCCAATCTTAGAGCACTGAAAGAACAAGCTAATGAGCTCTTTTGCTTTGGAGGAAAGGGATCCTCATGAATATTTCTGTTAACCTAAGGAAAAGTGAAGTTTGAGTCTCAAACCCTGTGCCAGCCTCCCTCTGCCTACTCATTTAGAATGAAGCAGGGATTCTGGTGGACGGGAACACTGCATTTTCTGCAGAGAGAGACCCAATATGGCCCTTATCCCTGCCTCCTGGGTAACTTCAGAATGTGCAAACATGACTTGGATTTTGTGGTTGTGCTCATAGGATAAGGACTGAAGTGTGGCATTGAGTCTCTCAATGCTCAAGGAACACTAAACCCACTATAACTGGCATGGTGAAATGTTGTTTATGCGGAGGATTAACAGATCCCTCAGATAAATGTGTTTGTTTTGATTGCTTATCTGTACTGAGGAGGTCAGAGGAACAACCCACATGCTTTTACCTCTAACTGTAACAGGCTTTTCAAAGAAAACTGCAGTAGCATGTCTGGAGTTAGACTGAAATCTCCAGTTTCTGTTGAATCCAACTATATTCCTTGCCCATAATGTGATATTTGGGATTGGGTTTGATTTTTTTCTACTTTTCAGTAAAGCTACACTGAGAGTTACCTAGCTGCATGTTCTGGGACAATAATTTTTGTCACTCCTTTGGTGGTGGGAGAGGACATAATTAATCCAGGAATCAGTCCAGGCTTTGCAGCATTATACACATCACTCAGTGTTACTGCTCCTGTTTCTGGGTACAGAATCAGGCTGCATCTGCCAAAGACCCTTGGCTTTCTGAGACTGGCAGAGGTAGTCCCTGGCTCTCTGCAAGTGATTAATTTGCTTGTGTTTAGAGGTAAATATCCTTAATATAAGCCTGATTTATCTAGATTCTCAGTCCCCCTTGAATCTTCTCTGGTACTACAGTTTCTAAGGATTTATCCCAAGTTATGACACACCAAACAAAGCAGCTAGTCTACAGCACACTGCGAGATATCTTGCAGCTGGAAAAGGGTCTCCATTTCTTGCCCTTTAACACATTTCCTGCTTTGCCATTGCATGATCCTGCCCAGTTTTAAGTCTGAGAAGCAACCAGAGCTCCTCATGATGGTAACAACGCTCATTGTGATAAATGTACAACTGTGGGAAGAACCAGAGACCTCCAGATCCCTGTGATGTTAGAGGATGGGGGGCAATGAGGAAACTGGCAGAGCACATTGTTGAAAGCAGCCTTCCAAGTGAGAGCTGGAAGCTCTGCCCAGGAACACCAGGTCTGCGCCCACTTTCTCTGTGTGATGGCTGAGGGGTGAAGAGTTCCTGAGGTCATTGCTTCCAGTGCTTGTCTCTGGGATATCAGTTTGCTTTATACAGCACATTTAATTTTAGGCTGTCGAGACTGTGAATCTATCCAGTGCCAACAGCTCATGGTTTATTTTGTTTAAAAATGAAACATAAAAGATGTGCATTTATTGAGTATTGGCATTATTTTTTGTAACCACAGTATGGTAAATCTAAACAGAACTCCATTATTATTTTAAACACTGAGAGACATTTAAATGGATGAAACTTCATGGTAGCTGACTCATGACATGTTTTATCTGAAATAGTGTTTTATTCTTGTGGTGGTGAGCAGCTACAATAACAGGATCTGCTTTAAAGCTCATCAGACTCTGATAATGCCTTTTTGCAAGGTCTGTGCCCCAAAGCAAGAGGATGATTTTTAGCTTGAGTACAATGGTCAGTTTTCTACAGGTGAAGAGAGATGTGTCACTTCTGTGGTAGAAGTTCCTAGTGTAGGAGAGACATCGTTCCCAGGGGCTGCCCAGGCACTCAGGTGCTGAGTGCCAGGAAGTACACAGAGCTGGTGCTGCTGGGTGCCAGCAATGCTGGGTGGATGCTGGGTGCTGGCAATGCTGGATGCCTGCAATACTGGGTGCCAACAGTGAAGCCGTCAGTCCGTGGCTGAGCAGTTCTGTCCATATCCAACAGAGAGTGGTGGCACATATTCCTTAGGCAGCTCCTCCAAGTAACTTATTTAGGGTGAAGAATTTCACTGGCCTATTTTGCTTTAAAAGTACCAGAGGTATTGGTGGAGAGACCATCTGGTAATGTGTCCACTGTAAGAAGATCTTCCAGCTGACACAACACAGGGTCCCTTCCTTACTATGTTACTTAATCCTGTTTTCCCCTCCTCTTTTTAGGAGTTGTGGTCTTATAGATACAATTAAAAAGAAGAAAGCAGCAGATGTGTGTGTGTGTCCATAATCCATGCTGTAGCCACTGCAGCAGTTTTCAAGTGTACTCTTTCCTCTATTTACTCAAAACTCTATTCTCACCATTTGGTCACCCCACCTCACTCCATGGGTATGTAAACACCTTGTTCTCACCCGGGAGGGGTGAGGGAAGGAGGCTTCCTCCATCTCTCTCTTGCCTCCTGCAAGCTAACAGCTGCCATGTTGCAGACGTCTGTGGCCCCAGTACTCCCAGTCTGGGAAGAAGCTATTAGGACACTGTAACTAGAAGCAATATATTTTTCTCACAGCTTTCAGTACGTCATGGGAAAGGTCCTGGATACCTTCTGCTGCAGCAGCAGCTTGGGTTGGACTCTAACTGTGACCAGGCATCACTAGCTTTGCCTGCTGCACCTCTCCCCTGGCTGCACCACTACCCTTTCTCCTGCAGTTCAAATGAAATTAACCCCATACCCGTATGTCCCTACACCTGCCCTAGTCTAGCTTCAGTAGCAGCGAGTTCAGTGAGGGCAGCAAAGCCTGCTGGAGATGTGCAGTAGACACTGCGGCAGTAGAGCCCGGATTGGTATGGTTCATCTCCAGCAGCTTTGTGCCCCTTGGCTGGAGCCCATTTCCATAGAGCTGTGCATGGGAGATGGGCCTGGCCCTGGCTGCGGCACTGCTCCCTTTGAGGGAAGGTGCTCAGAGCCCTGAGGACCTTTAGCAACCTGCAGGTACCAAGATCCTCTCTGACAGCAAGTGAGGCTAGTCAACAGCAGTCAGCCATGGCAAGTGGACTGTCAAGGGGATTTATAAGCTGGACTGCAAGAAGAGGGCTTTGGCCATCTGGGCTGTGACAGCCCAAATGAGGGAGAAAAGGTGCAGAAAGAAGTTGTTGTCTTCCTACCTACTTAGGGATATGAATAGCTGAGCTGTTCTGCAGGTGAGCTGCTTTGGGTGTTGGGCTGTTCTTTGTTCCCAGGAGTGCTGCACAGCTCCTTGGGAGAAATCCTCCCACCTCTGATTTTCACAGGGTTTTAAATTCATGGGTCAGATGATAATCAGGAAGACCAGATGCTTGTTTGACTTCTTTCATTTCCACCCCCTTAGTAGCTGAGATGAACCAGTGTGGGAGGCTGTAGCTGCTATTACAGCTTTGGGGTTTTTTTCTTCTTTTTGTAGTTGGTTCAAATTAAGAAGCTGGTGGACATTTTCATTTGCTTCACACCCTCCAAGCAAACAAAGAGAAACACAAGAGCTTGCTCTCCTTCCAACTGAGCTTGCTCTCCTTCCAACTGAGCGCGCTGGTTCCCACCCTCCCTGGGGCTTGTCTTCTGCATGGACCAGAGAGCAAGGGCCAGCAACCTGTCAGCAGAGGTCTGCTGCTGTGCTGCAGATGTTCATCAGCTCCAGATTGTATCTCATGTACATTGGTCTACTCTAGACACACTTTGTCAGTTTATGCTAATTCTCAATATCTGCAGCATCTTCACACCTAGGCACAAGTATCTGAGGCCTGTGCTATGATCAAAAGGATTCAGTTAATTTTTAGATGAATATATAAAAAAAATCAGTAATGGACAGGTAACTTCATTGACATCACAGAATATGACTGTATGCAACAGACTTGCTATATCCATCTGTACAGGTATAAATCCAATAACTGGGCCATGGTGACAGTGCTTCCAATTTACTGTGAGATCCAGTTGTGTGAATTCAAGGCCTCACTGTAGGCGTGTGTAAAGACCACCTAGATAAGGGGGTATCCAGCTATACAGAGCAGGAAGTCATAAATCATCAGCTGCAAATGCCAGAGACATTGCTCCCCTGGGTGTTGGCTGTTCAATCTACCTGGTCACAGCTTTGGGATCCAAACATGCTCCTATTACAACATTTTGGGCATTTTTGAGGACTCCACAGCGGCAAATTATCAACTACTCTACTGCTGATAAACCTTGAGGTATAAATAAATAAATCGAGGTATAAATCTGGATATAGTTTGATTCCCTAGGCTTTATCTGCTATAGAAGCTTGTGCCTTAGATGTAATATAACTTATCAGTTTAAGTGTATTAGGCAACAGCCCTGGCATACTAAATGCAGCTGATAAAAAAAGGCACACGCATATGATGATGTTATTTTCAGTGTTGCAATAATCAGGCGGAATTGCCTTTTAAAGATACAAACTGCATCTATAAAATGACTGCCCACCCACTCTTTTGCGAGGAGACCAGGCTTTAGCTTGCAGTCCATTAGCGGCATGAATTTTATCTTCTCTCAGCCCCCAGCACAATAGCACCCTATCAACGCTGCGGTTAGAAGAGCCTGCAGGCTGATTAGTCACACCACAACTTGGGTTTCTTCCATGTGAGCACTTAATTAGATTGAACTCTGCTAATTTAAGAGATAACAAGATAAGGTTAGCCCAGTTAAGTATATGTGGTGGGTTTATCTTTTATCTGCTGTAGGCTTCCCTTGTCTTTTTCCTCTTACAAGTGTTTAACTTGCAATTCCCACAGGTTGTTACCAGCACTCACCTGAAAGAAAAGGAATGGGGAAGGGAGGTCCCTTTCTGCAGGGAGCCCGCAGCCCTGGAGAGGAGGCCTTGCAAGAATGGGCACTTTGCAGGCCTTCACATGGTGACAATGGCCATTGTTTTAAGCCAGGTAAGGGGGCTCATTGTCATGTGAATTGTGCCCTCCTCCCCCATTCCCCTCCATCTGGCTAGATCCAGTACTGCACTCCCTACAGATACAAGCAAAGAACATGTAATTTCTACTGCCACAGAAAATAAAATTATTGTAAAATTATGATTAAGCTTGCCCTGTCTTAAGTGATTCTAACTAGTTTCAATGGAAGTGACCTTCCAGGAAAAACTAACTAACCATCCATCCCTACATATATGTATGCATGTATATAGCTTCAAGACAAATGTGCTAACTTGAAGGTGATCTCTGTACAAGTTTCTCATAATTACAGATGTGGAACCTGTTTGACTTGAAAGGTTTGTTGGTTTCAGAATTTCTAACCTCAAACACCTCCAAATAGCAAAACAGATCTCAAAACTGTTATTTAGGCTCTCAAAAATGTAAGGAACATTTGGGCTTATTTGTTCATATTTCTTAAAGCCTTCGATATCATGTTTCACACTCTTTATAGTGAAGACAAAGACAAATGATTCAATGGAAGCTGAAATTCCCATCCAATAGGTTATTTCCAGGAGCCAGAGACACAACTGTAAAATAAAAAAAAAAGAAAGAAAGAAAGAAAAAGAGAGGTGTTATAAAATCACAGGCTGGAGACACCAAAGCTGTGTATTTTGTAAAGTACTAGAGATTTCCAAGGTAGGAGTAACTGTGCATGCTCGTGCCCAGATGTGTAGAAGCCTGCAGCTCTGATTCATATGAGAGTACAGGAGCTCACTGCTAGGACACAGGGAGCTATTATGCTGAGTCAGGGCCGTGCTGACCCCAGAGTACCTGCTGTTATGTCTGAACAATCCTGGAAACAGCCACCAAGATTTCCTCCAGAAGCTGGAGATGTGGAGATTCACCCTGATGAGCAGCATCTCCTGGTTAATGACATGCAATTGGGACCCCATATCTATTCTTCTGTGCTGGTGTTGAGATGAATGATCCAGCACTTAAGAAATCAGAACAAACTATAACTGCTCATGACTACTGGTTATGATCTCATTGCATCTGCCCAGACCTGCAGGGGAGCTACCATAGGAAGGGCAGCAAATCCATAAGCTCCATTTGCATTTTAAAAGAGCTGCCTTCAACCTGCTCCGTGGTTTGGAAGGCAGAAGGAGGATAAGGATACAGGGCTCAGGCAGTGCTGTTCCTGTGTCTACAACAATAAAGAGGGAATGAATTAGCATAGATGAAAGAAAAGCTATTCTTGCTCTGTTGTTCTTGCTACATTTATTCTCATTAGTATTACTATTATTAGTATTAATATGTTAATAGCGTTATATTATCATTACCATATATGATAGTATAACATATTAACATATATTATTACTATTATATTTAGTTATTTATCCTGTTATTGCATAATTATAGTCTATTATAAGATATTACTATAATATAATTAGTATAAATATTATTACTATTATTAGAGCTATGCAGAAAAACTATGTGCCTGAAAAAATTCCCCTCCTGGGAATGGCCACTTCAGGTCCAAGTATAGTGAGAAATGCATAAGATACGCAGAGGAAATTATTACTCTTCTGTCATGTACTATCTTGTAAAAATAATAAGGTGGGGCTTCAAACATGCAGCAGCGCCTCCCTTAATCCTCTACCAAACAGTTTCACTCCAGAAGTCCTATAACCTATGGTAAGGCTCTCCTCTGGAGAGAGGACACTGTTTTGAAAAGCTACCAGTATGCCTTTATTACAAGCACCATATTCAGCTGAACACTTGCACTTTATTTTATTACATTTTGGAATTAGTTCAAAGTTGGCCTTTGCAGTCTCTTCTCATGCTGTGATTCATGCAGGTCTCCCAGCTCATTTAAAAATTAGTCCTATTTGAGGTCAAATGATCTATAGAATTAATCACCTGGCAAATGTTGGCACTTCAGACATTGTGCATGACCTTCTGCTGCTGATCACTGATAACATGCACAGCAAGTCCAAGCTCATTTTGTCATTCTAAAATTCACTACTTACTCTACTTTGTTCCATCTTTCTGAGGTTAGAATGTGTAAAAATACATGAATACTGGAATGATTCACTTTTCTCATCTTCATAGTTCTTGAAGGCCTCATCTTCATAGCCTTTTTCACATGTGCAAACCGAGGCCTTGACTCACAAGCTGTCCACGTATCACCAGCCGGTGTGCATGATCTTCAGGCATGGTTCTCCCTTCTCCTTAAAATACAGTCATTGAACTCTCTTTTACACGTTTTTACAAGGTTTTGACTTTAACCCCCAGCAGATGCAGTGATTGGTCATCTATTATCCACATTTTGGAGCTAACTTTAGAGAGTGGCAGTATCATGGGACAGATTATGTGTCTAACACATCATTGTCACATTTATCTAACAATAATCAGAGAGCTGTAATTCTGTGCTCATTAATTCATCAGTAACAAGCTATGCTGCCAGGGAGCGTTCTCTTTTTTGGCTACAGAACAGTTTAAGGGAGATCACCAGGTCTGTGTTTGGCACTGGGGTGTTGTAGTTCAGGAGAAAGCAAGCAATGATGTAAACTGGCAGTGTTGGCCAAAGTGATTACTCCTCCTGCTCATCTCTTTCTGTGCTCAATGGCATCACCACAGATGCAGCCGCCAGGGACCATCGAGAAACAGCCAGAGCATTTCTTTACATGCAGCAGCACGCTCTGCCCAGAATAAATATTTGTCATATCCTACAGGTCCTACTAAGCTGCAAATGAGAAGCAAATGAATGTAGTTGCAGGCAACAAAGAGATTAATACTACAGCCAGTCTTTCCATATGTTTGTGTACCACATCCCTGTGTAATTTTTGTAACAGTTTCCAGCATGTTCCCCTGAAACATGAGAATGAGGATCAATAAATATTAAATATTAACGTAAGAACTAGGTACTAATGTCTGACCTTATCACTAGTCTAAAATTGGATATTTAATAAACATCATGAGACAGGGAAATCTCTTCTAATAGTATAATGAATCTTTAAAGTGTGGCTTCCCCCTGCTCCATTTCCTGCAATGAGCTCTCACTGTGGCCTCTGCGGATACTTGTCTAAAGCCTGAACTTTCTGCCAGTTCTCACTAATCTTTTTAACATCATTTGTAGCACAGTTTTCTTTAGGTCCTCCTTGATGCCTCTTCATTTCTTCTCTTTCTTCTCCTCTTTTCCAGTTCTGTCTTTTCCATTCCTTTTCCTCAGAATCCCTTGCCCATCATCACTCAGGCTATCTTTTTATTTCCTGGTCCACACTCAAGGAACAGGTTGGTACAGACCTTGGTCACTGCTGTGTGCTCTACATGTCCACACTGTTCACTATAGGATACCTGTAGCTTGGTCCCCTGTGGTCACACTTATGAGGACAACCCAACTGTGGTCTGCCTACACATGCAATGGTCCTTCTGATAGGCAACACCAACATTTCCCTAAAAGAGACTTCGTAACTTGTCTGCCAGATGTTGGGCTCCAAATGGCATTGCAAAAGATCAGGTGAGGGGGAAATTTGTTGGACATGGTAACTACCTCATCAAAAGAACACCATCAGTTTCTGGGCCAGGGAGCATGACTGCACCATTACACTGAGAGCATGGGGCAGGCACAGTCTGGCCCAGGCCTGTTTGCGTTATCCCAAGCAGTTCCTGGGAGCAGATCAGGAACTGGTGTACATCCCCAGCAGGCATTTTCGCTGTGGCCATGCTGATCTGGGTAAGACTGGGATAAGAAACTTTAACAGCATGGAGGCAAGTCATCCTGCACAGCTGGCCTCTGTGTGAAGAGACAGTTCCTGGTATGTTCAATTTACTAGTACAGAGGTAACCAATGTTCCCCACCTAAGACACCCTTCAGATGGGTACACACTTAGCTTTTGAATAAATATTCTCTTCCCTATCCCCCTCTCTAAGCTGGGCCTGTGCTAACTTCTAAGTAATAGGTTTGTCCCCGAGCAGCATGGACAGGAGCTGAGCTTGGGCTCAAATGCCAGCCTGGGACTACTGCAGAGTCCAGTAGGGCTTTTTCTATCTCCTCCTTCCTTCAAATATTCCCTCTATGTTCTCTTTCTGACAACTTTCTGCAAGTTTCACTACCAAGTTAATCTCAAAGTAGAAGACAACAGATACGGTGAGACATGGTTCTGGTGAAAACTTGGTATGATAGGCAGTGACAGCACCGTTTTTCTGCAAACCTGCATGGTTGCCATAGGGTCAGCACTTAACATGAGACAACCATGATCAGAAGTGTGTGGTCCCTACTACATGGAAACGTGGGAGTGCCAACTGCTACTAATACAGTTATGTGGGTAGATCAACTCTTGAAACTACTATAATGGAGACTTATGCAATAAATTGACATGCCTGGGGGATGGGATGCCATTCAGAAGGACCTGGACAAGCTCAAGATGTGGGCCCACGTGAACCTCATGAGGTTCAACAAGGCCAAGCACAAAGTCCTACACCTGGGTTGGGGCAATCCCTGGTACCAATAAAGGCTGAGGGATAAAGAGATTGAGAACAGCCCTATGGAGAATGGCTTGAGGGTACTGGTGGATGAAAAGCTGGACATGAGCTGGTAATGTGGACATACAGCCCAGAAGTCCAACCATATCCTGGTCTCCATCAAAAGAAGTGTGACCAGCAGGTCAAGGAAGATGATTCTGTTCCTCTACTGCACTCTGGTAAGACCCCACCTGGAGTACTGCATCCAGCTCTGGAGTCCTCAGCATAGGAAAGATACTGACCTGTTGAAGCGGGTCCGGAGGAGGGCTACAAAAATGATCAGAGGGATGGAACACCTCTCCTATGAAGGCTGAGAGAGTTGGGGTTGTTCAACCTGGAGAAGACAAGGTTACAGGAAAACCTTACTGTGGCCTTTCAGTAATTCAAGGGTGCTTATAAGAAAGATGGGGACAGACTTTTTATCAGACCCTGTTGCAAAAGGACAAGGGCTAATGTTTTTAAACTAAAAGAAGGTAGACTCAGACTAGATATAAGGAAGAAATATTTTATGATGAGGTGGTGAAACACGGGAACAGATTTCCTAGAGAGGTGGTAGAAGCCCCATCCCTAGAAACATTCAAGGTCAGGTTGGGTGGGGCTCTGAGCTACCTGATCTAGTTGAACATGTCCCTGCTTATTGCAGGGAGGGTGGGCTAGATGACTTTTAAAGGTTCCTTCCAATTCAAATTATTCCCACATAATTCTACTATTCTATGAAATGACAAATGTCATTGCATGAATAAGATCTGTGACCTCCTTATATGATTATTTATGATGTTGTTTTGTGAGATAGCTTGTTGAAACTATGTTTTGATGACTTCTGTACAAAACTTTGATCTTCATTGATAAAATCTGGTATTTTCCACCAAAGCCTAGAGTTAGTCCTGTTGTGGATTAAATCATACTAATGCATCTTGCCTGGAAAATGCATGAATTCTCATTTCTTTCCTTAATGGCTGACTTTCCTAGCACAGCAAACGATGTGGAATAAGGAGCACCAGCTAACTATGTCTTATTCTAAGAGAACCTGTTTACCTTTTATTAACATGGATGATAAAAGCTTTTGCTAAAGAATTCACTGAAATCTTGATAGGACATAACTGCTTAGGATGACTACAGGATAACGGTGGAGATGTAAATGCTCAGTGCTAAAAGGAAGGATTGAGGCAAGGCTCAGTGTGTGTGACTCGCCAATAAATCCAGTCCAGCACATAATATGGGCTCAGCCATAAACAGTTTTCTCTTTAGGTGCCCAAGTCATCTTCATAGCCTTGGGTCACTAGGGTACCACATGGCAGCCCAGTTACAGTGGTGTTTGGCCAGTCTCTTTACGACTTCTCTCAAAAATACCAACTTCTCTAGTTGGGATCGCACAGCTCCCTGCATCTATTCCTTTCCTGAGGCCCTCTGAGTGGCTTCAGGTGGAAACACAGAGCAGAAATACAGGGCAAGGGAGAAGATCAGGTCCAGCATGCTCCTAAACACTCCTGAATCTAGACCAGTGCAAGTCCACCTGGCCATCTATCTCAAAAATGCTCTGAAAGTAGTTCTAAAAATACCCCATGCAGTTGCTGTGGGATAAACTGAAGTTAAAATTTCCATTATTTTCTTGTAAATGGACTCAACACTAGCAAGATGAGCACCAGTCCACTAAAAGAAAGAAAGCCCCTTCTTTACTCCTAAGGTTGGATAAAGAAAGACCATTCACACATTCTACTTGTCAAGATAGAACTGTGTATAAACTGTGGAATTTGAGTAAGGGAAACGAGATACGTAGCAGTTGTCAGGTATGAGTCATCCCTTCACGGTTTTTTGGACCATGGGAGTGAGCAGCATGTTCCAAGCAATATGCTTACTGGAGTAAAAAATTCAGTCACCACAACCTATTTACATCCAACAATATTATTGTGGCTACAGCCTCCAGGGAAAAACTGAGCTGAATCCATAATGGAACTTTTGATGGCAAATAGAAGTAAATAGAAAGACTGGGAGGGAAACTAATTTAATGGATATGGTTTATTTAAATATTTATAGAATAAATCTTGCTCCAGTATGCACTCAGAGTAACTGAAAGCAAAATCTGGCTCTCCTCTGTTAAAAATATAAGGTTGGTAATATTTAATTTAAACAAAAAAAAAATTTATCTTTATATGCTGTAAGGTTGCTTTGCAATATCTAACTTCTGGCTTCTTTAGTGATATTCAGAGTGCAGAGCCAAGCACCCCAGCTTCCTTTGTGGTGTACCGGGAAAGAAGTAGAAGGATGCAGAAAGATGAAGAAACTTGCATACTCATTTGAGGATTTTTTTATCAGCTGCAGTTTATTATGAACCTGCAGCTTCATTGTTCTTATACATTGCACAGGACAAATTTTGCTTCTTTTAGTCTTAATTTAATCTATTTTAAGCAGTCTTTCACCTTATCTACATTAACATTTTAGTAGGGGAACCTGCTTTTGAAACAAATTGTCCAGTTGTCACTACTTACTGCAGGTGGTGCAGCACACTTGGAGGCTGTAAGCATGACTCCTTTCAGATTAAATTAAACCATAAGGTGTGCTGAAACCACAAGTGTGTGTTCAGTCTATTGGTCCAGCTAAGAGCTTATCTTAAGTAACACTTGTAGAAGGCACCATGTAGATGCCAGGTTTTCAGCATGAGCTGTTTCACTCTGTTGATCTGATCTGTTCCTATTATGCTGCATTACTCGTGATGTAGGCAGAGCCCTTTTCTCAGGTCACTGCAGGCTGCTTGGACTGAAATTTATTTCTGCTTCCCGTTTACCATTGGCCTACAGCTAGCTCTCACCTTCACCAGCATTCAACTGCTTCTTCATAAATCATCAAATGGCTGCACAAAAAAAAATAAAAATAAATCTCTTTGTAAAGTGCAAATCAAGTTATTAGCAGATAGCTGACAGGTGGTGAGTAACACATCTCCTGGCTATGGAAATGACAGTGAGAATTAGCACTTTATTGATTGGTAAGAAAAACATCTTTAAAAGTTTAATATGTGTCTGCTTCATCTCCCCTCAGGTGCATAATCACTGACACTTTGAACTCTCCCATCAATCTGTTAACACAGGGGTACATGGGAGAACGGATTTCTGGCAAATCCCAACTATCTTGTGCCAGCACAGCCAGGCCAGTGTTAGATGCTGTGTATGACCAGCAATACCCATATGCTACATAACCAAATGTCTCTGGTTAGCTCAGAGAATCAGAGCTACATAGACAATTTGGGTCTCCAAGTGCTCCTATTGCTCAGCTTGGCAGGTCCCCCTCCCTGGCACAGCTCTTATTTTCTGCATGGAGAAATGCACTCGGTGAAGAGTGGGCAGGGATGCCTTTGTACAGAGCCCATCCTGGGGGCATGCTCAGTGTGCTCGCAGCAGATAATGTCCCTTGCATGGGTATGGTGTGAAGAACCTGGTTTCTCACTCAGGCACTTCAGCATTAGGTAGGTGCCGAGTTGCTCTCCACTGTCAAGGCAGAGCTACACTACGACATGCTCTGATTAGGTGTTTGTGACAGGATAAAGTAGGAAAGAAGATGGAAGCAGCTCCTGAAATTAGGAATTTCCCATCTTAGTTGGAGCTATGGAGGTAGAGCAGGTTGCAATGAATATAATTTCAGGGCACCTGAAGTTTCAAAACTGAAACTTCTTTGAACTCACTGCATGTTAAGAACAATGTAGGAGGAAACACAGAATAATTAGTATGCAGCAATACATACTTCTGCTTATTTCACAATAATTTTCCACTATAAACTTTCTCCTGAGTCCTGTTGTATCTGGCCCTTAGTTATTATTCACACAAGTGATTAAAAGTGTATCTTACAGCTCTAACAGGGATATTTCAATCTGAAATCAAATAGCCTTCTATAGACAAAAGGCAGAGACCTCATTAAGAAGAGCGGGTAATCTGTGTAAGGTTTCTCTAAGTTAAATGGAAAGAGAAAAACAGCCTCTGAAGGCATGATAGCTAAAAAGAGAAGGAACTTACATAATACATGGCATGAAAGAATATTAGGAACTAAAACCCGGCCTGATGGAATGAGTTGCAAATGCTGAGGAAAGCAGGTTGGCTGTTGGAAGGATATTAGAGGCTGCAAGCCAGGCAAAATAAGAAAAAGTAATGGAGAGAGTTGCCCTGGGACAGATCTCCTGGAGACAAAAAATTTGGGCAAGCAGAACTGAGAGGAAAAGCAGTCTTGGAAAGAGTGAGCAACACAACTGAGGTGTTCGTTTGCAGGTTGTTTTGGGGACACAGGCATGCACACACTTCCCTGTAAACAAACAGGACCCAACAACCAAGAATAACCTTACTCATAATTTTCTCCTCTTGCTAGAAATAAACCCATAGTGCCACTGAATACTGGCTGAATGAAACAAAAGGGTCGTCTAATAGGAGCATGTAGGAAAGCCAGCTCCTGCTGCATCAGCTGTGGTGTTGTATCTGACCCCTCAGGCACAGGAATCCAGGTGGAGCAGGGTCCCATAGCAGACCTATCTGGGAAGTCACAAACCCACCTCTAAGCAATATCTTAGCTGTGGAACTGGTGGCTTCTGATTGCATATCCAGGTCCAGGTTTGTCTTCAGTGGGCAGGAAGCAGCCAAGCAGAAAGCTGCGAGACAGCTGTACTGAAGCTACAGGGTCAACTGCTGCGCACCCTGCCCATTGCTTCTCCTGAAACCTTCTACCTTGCAAACCAACTGTGTGTTTCTACAGAGTGTCACTGATCTAAATGAAGATCTCCTTTTTAAGCCTTGGAGCGAAGCCAACAGGGAAACTTTCTGTGACAACGATCCTCCCTGTAGTTCCTTGCTAATGACCTGTTTCCTTGGGCAAGCAGGATACTGGAGGTGTAGTCCTTCTAAATGTTACTTTCAGCAAACCGTGGGAGATGCACAGAATTTCCTGTTGAAAGTTGAGTTTGCTTGGGTTGGTTTGTTAGGGTGCATGGCATCTAACATATTTTACAACAGAAATCTAGCTAGTTTAGGAGTAAGCTTGCTGAATTTGTGCAGGGACTTATATGACGCAGTTGCTATGATAGCAGAAGTCAGACTCAGGCTATTGTAGCTCCCTCATGATCCTCCCGCTGCAGTGTCTTTGAGGCTAAGCTTTCTGACTGTCTACATGGTCTTGACCTTTAGGTTCACTTGAAGGTCACTATTTTTAGGTACTACAATACACCTATTACTCTTCATCGCACCACCAGGAAGCTGGGCTCTCACCCAGACAGGCTTACTTCACTAGCAACAGGATACATGAACAATACGGTACAATTCTGAAGGGGGTTTCCTGCACATCTCAGAACTTCACATTGAAGTCATCACAGAAAATCCTGTGCACTGAGATGCAGAAAATTGTCCAGTGAGCAACACATTGCAGCTCGTCCTCCATGGCTATCAAACACTATATGCCTTTCGTTGCTTAAAAATTCCAATATTGATAACTGAGCTCCAAAATGTTGGTTCCCTGACAGATGACTGCTAGACAGATTTGGGCCGCATTAGTGCTTGGTGTCAACAGCAACCAGCTAGTTCCCCTAGATGATGAGCACTGTGTGCTTACCTAGGCTTAATGCCATTTTGTTCCTCTGCATCTACCATACACGTTGAGGCTTATGCCTGCTCAGCTGTTTTCCCCACTACCTCTTCCCATTCTCCACCCAGCATGGGAGGCAGGCCTGGCCTGCCCCTTGTTTCTGTAGGGGCATCAGCAGAGCTGTAAACCAGCATTCCCAAGGGCACTGTGCACAGGCAAAAGAAATATCAGCAGAAGGGCTCTTTAATTGCCTACAAATCCTTTGCTGTGATATGTGGTCCCTAGCTACTCATGCTGCTCCAGCACATGCATTTAGACCTTGGCCCTGCCCTCCATCCCCACCAGCCCCAAGCTGTGATGCTGGATGAGTCCCACACCACTCAGGTGGAGCTGTGTGGCTCCCAGGCTGGGCACCCCCCAGCTGTGGCTGTGAGCACATATTGGAAATACAGTTCAGGGCAGGTTGTGTTAGGATCACAAGGTCACGTCTCAGGGATAAAGAAAGCAGGATACTTCAGGGTCCATGACCAGCCATGCCCCATCCACTCAGCAGTCCCTGCCTTCCACCAGGGACCGTCTTTGGCTACCTCTCAGTCTTAGTCCCTGCAAAGCCTCAGTCCCCTGAGCCTCCATTTCTGCACAGTCAGCTTTTGAAAGCAGGTACTGCATCCTTTCAGGTGGACTTCCAGGGATAGAGGCTATGGCTTGAGCACAGTCTGCCAAGGAAGTGGTCAAGACAGAAAGGGACCAGTTGTGACAGCCCTCGCAGGATGTTTTTCTGCCCACTCTGTTGTCTTCATGCCTGCCAAGGCAGCGCACTGCCTGCCAGCCTGCTGCCACTTCCCTGTCACTGCCAGCCCAGCTGGTGTTACTGCCACAGGGCACCTGCTCCTTAGTGCAAATTCACTCATTCTGGGATGGAGGTATCTGTAATGCGCTTACACTGTGGTCTCTTTGGTCAGTCTTCTGTGCTTAGAAGAAAAAAACCTTCTTTGAACAGCCCTGGGAGCATTTATCCAGAACTGGAGGTGGTGAGGGGAAAATATGCCATACCAAAGCTGTACTGCAAACATACCCGTTCCTGTACGTACCTGTACCATATGCTTGTGAATGCCTGAGATAAGATCTTATCCCATATGGTGGAGCTGGAGCCTTCTGATCTGTACAGACTCTGATTTAGGCTGAACCTCTGAGGTGGATGCCCTTTGTAGCTTACATGTGGGTCAACACACATGTGTTCAGGTTTTAGGGTCACTGCACTGAGAGACTGCTACTGCAGACATCTAGCTCCTTGCCAGTGTGGGGGAGCTCCTTTTTCCCCTGTATTGCTGTAAGAGTTATGTGTATTGCCCACCCTTGCATCACTTCCTGGGTATGGTATGGTATGGTATGGTATGGTATGGTATGGTATGGTATGGTATGGTATGGTATGGTATGGTATGGTATGGTATGTTGCGGTATGGTATGAATAAGAGTGTTGGAGGAGATGATACTAAAAAGGCCTTGCAGGGCAGTTTGCAAAGACTTACAAGAAAAGTGTCATGCTGAAGAGCATGGGATGCACCCAGGGTCTGCAGCAAGTGCCCAAGTTTAGTGCTTCTTCATGCAGCACCCAAAGGGGCACCCTCAGATTTGACCTAGCAGAATACTGTAGATATGACTCATGATTCCTCACACTGTTTATCAGCAGAGGATTCCTGAGGTTCACTTTCATTTGGTGTGGCAAGTTATTGCTCTGCAGAACTATCAAGATCTTGGCACTCAGAAAACATGAAGAAAATTAAAGCTCCGTTTAAAAATACAGGCCAAAGATATATATAGTCACATAGCTCAGGTTGTTTCAGGGGTGACTGTGCAAATTATAGCCCAGGTAATAGCTCCCTTGAGAAGCCCCAGAAAATAGATTTTAGTTTCAAATTCAGCAGACTGTTAACTGACATAATTTAGTCAAAGTATAACATGGTCTAAGGGAATACCATTGCCTGTTTGCTTTCAGCACAACACTAAATAGAATCCCTGTCCTGTGGCCATGGGTAAGTTTCCTTGGGCAAACCCCAACTGTTTCAAGGAAAATTAAAAGCCATGCCCACATTGTATAACACTTTCCAGTGAGACAAATCAGGGAAGTCTTACCTGGGTCTAGTTCAGGGTAGTCCTTCTCAAGGCCAGATGTTCATTTTCCTATAGATGTCTCCAAGACAGGTATTTTCAGACTTTTTTTTTTTCCTGTCAACTGTATTCATGTAGTTACAGCCCTAAAAGCCAGACTCCGCTCAGGTGTATATTATCTGGGTCAAACTCTTATGGCCAGACCTTGCCATGTTGATCTGAAACTTTGTGCTTTACTTACCCAGATAGTGCAAGTCCAACAGGGAAGGGTGCTTAGTAACAAATGCACGTCTTCTGGAAGTGGGATGGGCTCTTACACTCATGGCACAACGCAGTCCAAACCTGCTCACCACCTGGAAGTGGGACAAATGAAATGGGGGCTAGCAAGGAGGGAGGACACACACATTCAAGTAGGGTGTTCCTCTTTCATATAGACGAGCTCTGAGGAAACAGATCTGTTTGAGCATAGCTGTTGGAAGTTCTGTTTCTTACAGGGTCCTCTATGGAGATCCACTGACCCTTCAGATTGTGTCCACAAGGATAGCAATAGTGTTCACTGCTGCAAAAAGGTCTCTGGTATGTGCAGCAATAAATCTTCTGTTTATATGAAGTCCATTTTTAACACCCTGCTTAATGATACATTTATGGCAAAAAGAATGACTGTGGCAGAGGATATAAAATGCTATACTTAGTGACAGACTTGCTGGTCAGTTGGAGGTCTCTGGGTAATGAAACTGCCACCTTTAGACTCTCATCCCTCAGGAAAATGGACAGTTGTATCAAGCCTGCAGACAACAAGTGATGATAAGATCGGCTTTTGGCAGGCAGGCCTGGAGGAAGAATTCTTCCAGCAGCTTCATGTCTCTGGCTTAAGAATGAAGGGAGAAGGAGAGGGGAAATTCTGCTCATCCTACTGGAAAGTAGTGACATCATGGCTGTGACACCATTTGCTTCAAAAAGGGATAGAAAGCAAAGCCATAGGGACATCTGAGGCTGTGGATGCAACTCCATCACTGTTGATGATTGCTATGTCACGGTTTTACCAGAAAGAGATATGGGCTTTACCCAAAACCCACAGAAGCCACAAATTTTCATTGGCTGCACTTTAGGAAATTCCCTTCTTATGCACTAGCTTGATGCACTGAATACGGACAGAAAAAGGAACTGTGTGTTTCAGGTAATGCTGAAATTCCAATTAATAAACAATAGATAAGGAGGCTTAAAATGCATTTTCACTGAAAAAGAAAAATCTCGATTCTCAGTTTCATAGTTAGCCAGTATGAGTGACAACAGTGACATGAGGGACAGACTGAGTATAAATGGAACATAACTAGCAGCAACATTTGAAATTACGTATAAAAATGGAAAACAGGAAGTACAGAAGGTCAAAGAAAAAAAGCTCAGTGCTCTCCTGTTGATGTATTGCTGCTGTGTAAAATGGGCCGTAGCCACAAAGAATGTCAAGCGGGTAATGCCCAGGCAAGCCTTCTGTTGAATTGTCAGCTGAAACAAAGGTCTCATTTAGGCAGAAAGGATATCTGTCAAAACAAGTGCCTACAGTTTTACCTATCTTTCTGGGCATCTTTAATGGCCACAAATTCCTAAACATAGGCCAGGAGTCCGTGTATAACACAAGGAAAGCTGCATTCACTAGAAAGGGAAATGAAGCATCGGTTTGGCAAACCTCCAGCCATTCTCAAGGCATGAGAGAGAAGATGCCTTCTCCTCATGTAACTTTAGAGGCAACCCACTGACTAAGAAATCTAGCTAGTAGTTCAGCTACCATGTCACCATCTGGGATGGTGAATGATCTTCATTACTCAAGTCACTCACAGGCTAGAGTTCTGCTTGTGTTTTGGACAACCCTACAGCTTTGAGGGTCATTTAGACCAACTTGATGGAAATGCTGCCTCCTTCTGTTGTGGGGTTTTATATATCTCAGCTCCAGATATTTCAGCTTTATTTAGAGGCAAATAGGAAAAGGTTACTTAGCACTGTTGCTGTTTTCTGCATCTCCTGCCTTGCCACCTATAAAACAATCCAACAAAAGCATTGTAGCCTTTGGGGCAAAACAAGAGCTTTATTCAAGGCTGTCCTGGTTTGAGTTAGAACAGACCTAATTGTGCTCAGTGATTTCACTTTTTAGCTAAATCTCTTCTAAGAACTGCACTTTCTGAAGTTAATGCCGTATTTTTGCAGAGTGTGTCTGCTTCTAGCAGTGATAACACTTGATGTCTATACTTACCACCAAGGATTAGTGTGCAGAAAGGGTCTTGCTTACACTTGCTCCTGTGCAGACCAAGGTCACTGCTAACTCTTGTGTACCATGTAGGGGGTGCGGAAAGGAAAAGGCTGCACCTGTGTGGAGGAGTGGCCAGGGCAGATGACACTAAACTGACCAGTGAGGTATTCTATCCCATATATGTCATATTCAGTATAAAGCTGAGGGATTATGAGGGTCAACATCCAAGGAGAACTCGTCCATTCTGCCTTTGATCCTGATCCATGTGTTCCTGAATCCAGTTCCAGAATCGAGCTCCTGAATCTGGCTCCCATCTGTCACTGAGCCCAGTCTGGGACTTCCCCAGTGCCTGCTCCACAGCCTCAGTGGTGACAGTGATGTAATTGCCATCAGGGGGATTGCGTTTGATACTGCTTTTGTATATATTTCATTTTATTATTATTATCTTCATTAAAGCTGTTTCAGTTTTCTTTTCTAATCCATAGTCTCTCTCCCTTATTTCCTTTCTCTTCCCCTTTGGGGCAAGGGGAGAGGGATTAACAGAGAGCATCTGTTATAGGTCTAGCGGGTGGCCCTGACCCTAAACCTTGACAAAGGCCCTAGTACAGATCCTTGCCGCCTTGGCACAAGGAAGTCCTCTTTCCTCCCTGTTCACACAAAGTCTTATTTCATATTTTATGAGGTGGGCCCATGACAACCTCATGAAGTTCAACAAGACCAAGTGCACTCAAGCACAAATGCAGCCTGGGCAGAGTATGGATTGAGAGCAGTCCTGAGGAGAATGACTTGGGGGTGCTGCTTGTTCAGCATGAGTGAAAAATGTGTGAGTGCAGTCAAGAAAGCCAACCATATCCTGGGCTGCATTAAAAGAACTGTGGCCAGCAGGTCGAGGGAGGTAATTCTCACCCTCTAGTCTTCTCTTGTGAGACCCCACCTGGAGTACCGTGTCCAGCTCTGGAGCCTCTAGCACAAGAGGGTCATAAATCTGTTGGAGAGGGTCCAGAGGAGGGCCATTAAGATGATCAGAGGGATGGAACACGTATCCTATGAGGACAGGCTGAGGGAGTTGGGGTTGTTCAGCCTGGATAAGAGAAGGCTCCAGGGAGACCTTATTGCGGCCTTCCAGTATCTGAAGGGGGCCTACAAGAAAGCTGTGAGTGACAACTGATAGAACAAGAGGAAATGGCCTGAAGTTGCACCAGAGGAGGTTCAGGCTGGATATCAGGAAGAATTTCTTTAGTGAAAGGGTTGTCAGGCATTGGAACAGCCTGCCCTGTGAGGCGGTGGAGTCACCATCCCTGGAGGTGTTTAAGAGATGGGTAGATGTTGCGCTTAGGGACATGGTTTAGTGGTGTTCATAGGGCTAGAACTAAGGTTGGACTTGATGATCTTGAAGGTTTCTTCCAGCTGAAACTATTCTATGATTCTATGACTTTTTACAAGGGCTTGTAGTGAGAGGATGAGGGGTAATGGGTTCAAACTGGAAGAGGGGAGATTTAGATTAGATGTAAGGAAGAAGTTCTTCACTCTGAGGGTGGTGAGACACTGGAACGGTTTACTGTTGTGGATGCTCCATCCCTGGTTGTGTTCAAGACCAGGCTGTATGGGGCCTTGAGCAACCTGGTGTAGTGGCCGGTGTCCCTTCCATGGCAGGGGGGTTGGAACTAGATGGTCTTTAAGGTCCCTTCCAATCCAAACCATTCTATGATTCTATGATATGCAGCTATGAAAATTGTGGAAGTATGTTGCAGGAATTCTGTGCAGAAAGCTTTAAACAAAGAGTCATTTTAGGGTTGTCCTGCCTGCTCTCAAGGGAAGTGCATAGACCCATTTAAAGTGCTGCAGCTCTGTCCAAGCTGGGTAGAAACCTTCTCTGTGTCCACTCTTCCCTCTCCTCACCTGAAGCAGGACCTGGGGGCTCTCACCTGCGTTTCCAAGGTGTAACTCTCACTTGGGAAATAATAACAGAATTAAAATGTTAAAACAGAGTAGAAGGAAATGCAGGTCATCTAGCACTGTCTTTATCTACTGTCCAAAAGCTGTTAAATCCTACAACCCAAGAGACATGAAAAACACAAACATTGAATAATAGTATATTTTCAAAACATTCTGATACATGTTCAATAAATGTCAGCTGCACAATGAAGAGGCACAGTGCTACGTATTTGTAGCCAGACTTGGAAATGAAGTAAAATCTAATCATCATTACTCCAGAGAGGGGAGTTTTACTGACACACTCCCTTTGATTTACCACAAGAGCTGAAGAATGGAACGGTAACCGAGGGCTGCCCAGGAAACCCCCCAGACACAGTACAAGTGAAACATATTCTCTGGGCACAGCATTTCAACTGATATTTAATCTTTTTTTTTTTTTTTAACTGCCAGCAATGAAATGTGCAGCTGGGCTCTGAGAACCAAAGATCAAGAAGAACTTGTAACAGTAATGTGATGATAAACAGAGTAGAAATGGACAATAAATCACAATGGATTAACAGCAAAAATAATGCCTGGGACCTAGTGATTATCAAATCATGTAAAGCCATTTGCTGTGAAGCAATTTCCTTACACAGTATTTCCAATTATCGCAGTAAATGGCCAGCTCTATTGATTCAAGATACATCTGTAATGTTGAGAGCTAGAAGAAGTGTTTCCATGCCCTGGGAATGTGAATTCTGTTGATGCACTACCAGCAAATACTGCTGTGGAATATGGGACAAAGCAACGGGAACATTGACAAATGTCAGGGCCAGGGTTACTACAACACGGGTACATTGTATGACAATGCTGAGGAATATGCTAACCACACTGTTTAATTTATTTCCTGTTGTTCCCTTAGCTTTGTTCTTAGACTTGCTATTGTCTTTAGTTGAATGATTTTTAAATTGTTCTCTTTCAGTTAGAAACTTTAGAGGGGAATCTCTGCACTTCTATATTTGTGAAATGTTAACCTGTGCTAAAAAGATGAGTTATTTCTTGCAAAAAGTTGCTATTAAGCAACTGTCTGCAAAAGGGAAAAAAAAAATAAATGCAAAGTGTGATTTACTATCACCCATGAAAAATTTACCAAGTTACCTGATTGTGTAAGAGTATTAGTTAGCAGATAAAAAAAGGGGAAAAAAAGATGCTTTGTGGTTAAGTGCAAAGAAATTAATCTTAGTGTTCTCACCTTGTTTGCTCTTCTCTTCAGTACAATATCTGCTGTAATGAATGGCAAGAATTTGCAGAGAACCTGCAGGCATTCTGCTAAATGCAGCAAGACTTGTCTGGAGTCTGGGTCTACCACTGACGTGTTTATCGCTGTTATGGTACTGATGGGGATGTGGACAAATAATATACCCAATAAATGTAGTGAGGCTGGGGAACTATGTCATTTTTGAGGTTATATTAGCCAAAAAAGTATTTTGATTGGTGCAACTCATTTTGTTTGGAAAACTAGTAGCAGCTGTGCTAACAAGATAACTTGTCTAATCCCTTGCTTACATGAAAAGGGACATGCCAGCTTAGATAAAGTAACAGTATTAGCTCAGCAAACTTTTTTAAATGTAGAAGCCAAAGTAAGGCCTGAATAAAACTGGAGGCCCAGGATATGTCCTGGAGGCTGGACCTGTGAGGTAGGACTGGAGATAATTTAGCTTGAACCTCTTCAAAATTAATCACAGCAGCTGAAGTCATGCAGTGCTGGGTTTCCCCTCCCTCAGCTCAAACTCTCTGGCAACCAGGGCACTGTGGTATCAGGCCAGCCTGGAATCCTGCTTAAGAAGAGTATTTCTAGCGAACAAAGCATGCATAAACCCCGCTTCAAGCTGCTTAGCATTTATTCACCATTTATACTGGGTCAGTAAGGGAACAGTGTAGGTCCCTGTACAGTCCCTCATCCAGTGCCCACTTTACAGGCATCAGGACTAAGGCTGGGGAACTTTATATTGATGATGCATCAAAGCTCATTGTATAGAGACCTGAAAGTAACAGGACAGGTGGGAAAACTCGGGTGTTCATACCCTTTACCAAGCAGACATGTTGGTGGGCACATAGTATGTCCTTACACAGGGTTCTGTTTCTAGAGGGATGTTACTGCCGTTGTACGTGGGCTTTCAAGGCCCAATTTAGATCCAAACAGAAAGTGTGGGATTTATCCCCTTGTTTTCATCCATATGAAATGAAATGCACTGGACATACATTTCAGTCACTGGACCACAGATCAAGAGCTGGAAAAGTCTGAATTAAAAGCCAAATTGGTAAGGCTGTCTAATAAAAACATTTTTGTGCCCATACTGCTGCAGCACTCGAGTCATCTGAAAGTCACAAAGTCAAAGCCATTAAAATATTGCACAAACAAACAGAAGATAAAACTTACATGGGCAAATACAGTTAAATCATTGTGCCAAGCCAAACGCCTCTGCAAACATAGACTTCTGAGAGGATTTACCCAGCTTCCGAAAAATGGAAGTGGTGAGGAGGTTCTCATGGCATTTGCAGCTCAAACTCAATTACACCTCTCATTGCTTGGAAGCCCTGTGGCCTGACAAGTCAACCTTTAAACTACATTCCATATCAAAACTAGTCTCTTTAAAACCTGAATACACTATGGCTTAACAAGGTATGGACTATAGCTTACCTTTTCTTTAGCCTTCGTCTCTTATTTCTGTAGGGAACCTGCTACTCTGGGTTCATCCTTTTCAAGGCTTCTCTGTTCACAATCATCAGCTTTGAAATGGAGCATAGGAAAGATGGTAAGGGAAAACAAGGTAGAAATGTGCTTGACAGCATGTAGAGCTAGAAACTAACAGAGCTGCCTGCAACAGAGCACAGGGAAGCTTCAGCTCTGTTCTGACATCACCTGCAGGGTGAAACCACGTACAACCAAGCTGCTGAGAAAGCTGGGCAGCAGCCACTGATTAAGACACTGTTTCTATTATACCCTGAATTTTGCTATGCAGTTGAAACTCTTTAGAGCTTGGGCCCCAAAGGGAATTGATATAATGTCTCAAGTATAGACCAGATCTACAGACATACAAAGGAAAATAATTTAAGTTAGTCCTAAAGGTACAGCTGGAAATCCTGCTGGCAGAGTTGTGCACATTCCCCTTCAGTGCTGGATATCCTAAAGACACCCACCACATTTTCATTGCTCATTCGATCTTAGTTGAAGCTCCTTCATACTCACCAGGTGTGGTCTTCAGTTGTATCATCTCATATCTGTGCAGGATGTGATGACCTACTCCAGGGATTAATCAGAGCTTGTGAGGAGGCTGTGGTCTGTTCTCTGAGACCTTTACTTTAAATATTGCAAAAGTTTAGTTTTAAACCACATGGAAGGGAAAGGGCCTCACTTTACACTGCAGGGAGGGCTAGAGAGCCAGACTCCACATTCTCCTGGGAAACAGGAAATTAATTAATTAAAGGGATAGATACCAAGGCCATGCTAAATATGATATGTGAAATACGAGTTGATCAGCAGCACTGTGTCAGCATAACTATGGCTGAAAGTGTAAAGCAAGAGCAGCCCCAAACTGCATATTAATTTATATACTTGCATCTGAAAAACTTCAGTGTGAACTTACCAAGGGTACAGAAAGTTATCTTGTAGTATAGTTGAATAGGGAAAGTGGTATTAGCTGTACTAATGAAATAGCACTTTGATAATTTAAGATGCATCTTTCTAATCCTGCCCAGAGAAACTAAGGGCTTTTGTTCTCAAAGAAATAATGCTGTGGTTTTAGAAAAAAAAAACACAACAGCCCAAGGAAAGGGTGTATTAAGAAGAAAAATATTTGGAGTAGAGATACTGCTGATGAAAAAGAGGAACAATTCAAACAAGGGAGGAGTGACAGAAAGGAGCAGTGTTCTTACATTCCTTTAGCAATCTCTTCTGAGGTGTGCAGGCCCTCATTTGGGAAGGTGTTTGTGGTCACTCAGATATCCCTGCTCTGTCATCCCCTCTCAGGCTTCAGCATGGCACTCCCCAAATCTCTCAGGCATGCTCTGCTGGCTTAATTCTGATGGGATAAATGGGCAACAGCATCCAAGGTGGAAACATGATCCTGTTATGGTTGAATGTGTTTATTGGGGGTTGAGAATACAGAGAGGAGAGCCTGCTTATTCCTAGGGTGACAATCGTCATCATAAACCTTAAATCTGTTATTAAAACCCCTGTAAAAAAAGAAAAGGCAGATAGAATGGATAATCTGAAATATTTATTAGCACTTTAATTTGAACAAAATCTCACATAATTTCTTCCATGCTGCAAAGAATATTGAAACCTCCTTTGGCATGACCTTTAGGGTGGTTAATGATCAGAATGAGCATTCCTTTAAGCTACATAAGGAGGAAACCACCTAGGACTCCACTGCTGTAGCTAACATGTGGTTCTGTTTCCATGAAGAAAAAACAGGCAGGCAAGACAAAGACATGAAAGGAGGACAGATGATGAAGGAAATATTGACTCGTGGAGCTGCAACAGTAGTGGTGTTGGAGCTGGAGTACTTTGGAAATATAATAGGGGTAATATCTGGGGGAGAGAGGGATTATTTTGAAACACAAGGTCTCTTATTCTTCCAGTCATTTCAAATGCCCTAATAAAAGCAACAACTTTGGATGAACCTTTGCATACTGTCAGGTCTAAGGTGAAAGAGAGAGTAAAGAAGGAATCGCAGCGACATCAGCTACAGTCTGGTGCACACACTCCCCTTCCTTACATCTGCCCAGTTAATTTATTTATGCACTTGAACTTGCTACATGTCCTCGTCCTATCTCCCTGCAGGGCTCTCCTTCCCCCTCCCTGCCTCTCGCTGCCTGCCCCTGCCCGGCCTGCCAGGGTTGGGATGGGGTCCCAGGGATCCCCAATGCCGCTGCCCCCGCTCCTGGGGCTGGGGCAAGGCTTGAGAGACGACTGGGGAAGTTTTACGCTGTGATAGCTTTCATGGGAAGGGTGGGTTAATTAGCTCACTAAATACCTTCTTATCTCTGGCACGCAAAATTAGGGAGTCACCTTTACTGGAAGTGAAAAAGCAAAAGAACTTCAGCTCTGTTTTCTCCTTGTTTCTCTTTCACACAAAGCCCAGAACTTTAAAGCGGTGATTGTTTCGAGCTTTAGAGCAGCTTGTGTTACTTTTTGGTTCTTGAGGTTCTTTGTACCAATTCTGCTGTAGCATTTTGGAACATAACAAAACAAGTTCCTTCTTTCCTCCTCTGCTACTGCAGGTATTATCAAGAGTTCATAATCGTCCTTTTGGTTTCTTTTACTTATTTTAAGAAACAAAATGTCTTACCCATGCAATGCAAACAATTTAATTTGAACAATTAAAGAAAGACAACTTAACTGGAACCCACTGCCATAATTTCTTTTTCCCAGTAAGCACTTTGGGGAAGAGATGGCAACTGGAGCCAGTGATGACTGGGTTAAAATTTGGAAAAATATCTAAAAAGGGCTGAGCCCTGCTTGAGTCAGTGGTGTGCAGGACTGAGCTGAAACTGTTAAAAAGACTTTACAACTAACAACTAATGAGAAAGGTTAGAATATTGTTTTCTGAAAAAGGAAAATATAGTTCCCTATAATGGCAGAGTCAATGAGTTTTTATTGCCTTTGAAAATCATTCAGTACTTAGGAATACATATTGCAAGAGTTATACCATAGACTCTGTAATACATATTTAATTTGTAAGTCTTCCTTCTTTATTTCATGAAACATGCTTATTTTTATTATTTTTAATAGATTCTTCTGCTGGAAAATTGTAAAGTCATTTTCAAACAGAATTGGTAAATACCTCAGTTTTAAGTTCAGATAAATTATGTCTGAACCCCCAAACCCATTGCTCCCAAAATCAGCACATAAATTTTGAGGCATAAAAGGAGATATTGGGTCTTTATCTGACTGTAGAAATTAATTTTTTTAACCCTGAGACTTCCCATTTTCAGGCTTTCTCAAATGTGAAGGAGAATTTTCTTTAGAATATTATTGTAAAGCAAAGCCTTAAATTCCTCACAAGCAAATAATTTCTGGAAGCTTTAAAGAAAACACTAGACACACTCTATAGAATTATTGAAATGTAAAGCAAATCTCATTGGATTGCAAGAATTACTTAAAGCAAATCACACCTATATCAACATCTGTTCTTTTGGAAAAAAAAATATTGTGGACCTGGAAATATTCCAGCTTTCTCAGACAACACTGATATTCTTGTCATGCAGCTATTGATCTGGGGATATTTCAAAGACTGGGGGTTTGTGCGGTGGGCTTCACATCCTTTGAAGTTTCTCCCCTGCTGTGTTTTGGTTATAAATTCTAATTTCTGAGCATGGTATTGCTAACCTCGGAATATTCATTATCTCTGCTCCGCTATTGTGATACTTTATACATAAACTTCATCTCAAAATTAGGTTAAAAAGTAGTCCTTTATATAAAGATAGCCTTCTGAAGAGCTCTTTTGTTTTCTTGCTTGCTTGTTTGCTGGGGGGGGGGGGCAGTGTTTAGCCAGAGTTGTCAAGCCCTCTTCTGTTGTAATTAAACAGTACATTTGGAGCAAAAAGAAAATATGTAGTGGTTTGTTTATTCAGGAGGAAATGTTTGATTTAATTTAGCATTATATTCTTGAAAAGGAACAGGACCAAAAATAGATTCTGAGCCAAATTCTGCCTTTAGCTACAGCTTATAATCTTAAGTGCTGTGCTAGGGAGTGGGTCCCCAAGAAGCCATGGAGGCTGTGGTGGGGCTGTGCTACATCTCTGCAGGACTGGGAGGGGAGGTAATAACCTTCCTCTCACAGCTCGAAAAGCTGGCCTTTGGTTTGCTTGTCTGCCAGCTCTAGCCTTTGCCTGCGTTGAGGGGAGAGCCTGGGGAATGTGTTGGGGAGGTTCCCTGGGCACATCACAAACCAGCTGTGAATGACAGCAGGGAGAGCGGCTGCATCTGTGGCAACTGAGAGACACCGGCTGAAATCACAACTCTCAGAAATGCACCATGGCTTTTGCAGTCACTTCGAACCGACTGTGGAAAGTTCATGCATGTCTTCTCCAGTGCTGGCTTCCACAGGCGGTTTGAATACTTAATTCTGCTCTTGGAAATACCTATATGAACTAAGGGCTTGTAATTTAGCCTTAGGATCAAGATTTGGTATGATAAGGGCCTGTTCTTGCTTGATCTTGGGGTACTTCTGCAATGCAGACGCAGGTAACTGAGCTGGTGCTGCAGCGAGGAGCGCAGCAGCTTCCTGCTCCCTGGTAGTGCAGCTCCGGTCTGAAAAACAAACAAGGACTGGTCTTGGGAAGAGCATAAGGTTAATGAAGGGTAATAAAATCTTAAAGATTTTAATT
Source organism: Brachypteracias leptosomus (assembly GCA_013401335.1). Lineage (NCBI taxonomy): Eukaryota > Metazoa > Chordata > Aves > Coraciiformes > Brachypteraciidae > Brachypteracias > Brachypteracias leptosomus. Next base: position 95,157 of record VYZX01024682.1, read on the forward strand.
ACACTTAGAGTATTTCTTCCCCTCTTTTTAAAGAGACAGACGAAATGCCCTGTACGTATTACAGTGACAACATCCCATCCCTTCTTACCTTCCTTCTGAGCTCAAGCTCCCAGGGAACACAGAAGCAAGGGAGAGATGGGGGTAAGGAAGTGTGCAGGCCATTAGGGTGAACCTTTGTGTCTTTTCAAAAAAACCCCAAACCACAATTAAAGAATTTAAATTACTCGGAGTCATAGCTGCATGCTTCAGGAAACTAGGAAATTTCAGTCAATTGGGAAATAAAAAGGAGAGAGGAAATCAAAGAATTCCCAGTGTTTATCACCTACTATATATGGCCACAATCCAGCTTTTTCCCTTTTTGAGTGGAATGGGATGAAGGCAGGACATTTAATATTGTTAGGACTGGGCATCCTAAAAGGGGAAACCTTTTTAGGCAATCATAAAAAGGGACACCAGCAGGTAGTTTTCAGCAGCTCACTGACACGGAGCAACAGCTACTGCTGAGGATGGTTGTGCTCAAGCTCTGCAATCCTACCATTTTAGAGGCTTGATCTTTGATCCTCATCTCCATTCCTTCTTTACAAAAAACAAAACACCGAACAATAGCAGATACCTAAGGAAGAATACAAAACTAGGAAAAATAGAGATGTTATGTAAAATACTTTCCTGGTCTGAAGCCATTTGTGGCTTGGAAACACCTTGGATAGAAGGGGTGATTTGTATTAAATGGTAGTTGATGGCCTTTTCTTCCTTTTTTTTGTCTAATTGCTCCTTTAACTTATAGGAACTTCTCAGACTCCTCATGCTGTGACAAGGAGCTTCACAGCTTAACGCTGTATGGTGCTAAGAAGTACTTTCCGTTATTTTAACTGTTTCGTTTTATGCCTCCTGATTTCTTGTATTGTAAGAGAAAGCTGTTCTCTGCTTTTATTTTCTGCATCAACAATGATTTTGTCAGCCTTTGCCATAAGTCCCCTGCCCCTTTATTTTTTTTCCCTGAGGAACAGTTGACCTGGAAAATAGAAGTGTATGAAATCCTTCCAGGTACATTTAACAGAACACACAGTCACAAAGTGTTTCCTTGTGAAAGCAAAAGCTACAGCCTTAGTCTGCGCTACAGTCTTCTTTCCTGAAGGAACATCTTTGTGCTGGATAACACTCAAATTTGAGTCCTAAAAGCAAGACCTTGACCTTCTGCCAGCCTAGTTAAACCAGCTTTACAAGCATTATAAATCCTGGGCTGGTTCAAAGATTTTGAACAACTACACATTGTTTTGAATCACAAGCAGCAACAAAACCTTTGTGTTGCATTCCTATGACTGCTTGAGTGGCTATTTTAAACTTTGAAGAAATAAAATGCTACTTTCAAGGCTTTTAGATAAGGGATCTATTTCAGGAAAGCATTTTTTATATTTGCAGCTAGCATTTCTTCTCTTTGGCTCTTCTTTTTTTCATATTAATTGTATCATATTTCCCAACAAATTGCAGCAGCCCTATAGTTTTGAGACGCTCTATTTTGCAGACGTAGTTACAATGTGCAGGAATTTGAAGGTGTTGGATGGGTCTGATGTTATTATGCAATGGCTCTACTGCTCCACCTGCAGTATCTTTAAATGCACTTCGTGTGGGCTGAAGACTTGCAGTTCAGAGGCAGAGAGGTAAGTTCGTGTCCTGACATCAGTGGAATTGAAGACATGGCAAGAGATTTTATTTCTATTTGGTTCGGGAATAGTTTTACTCTGGAGAAAGTGAAAACATTTATTTGGCACCTATAAACCCACAATATTTGGCTTAACTGCAAGTGTTTTTCTACATCACTTTGCACTCAGAGGCTATCCTGGTTATGTCTGCCAGGGCTTTGGACGATTCTGGAAAATGGCTCGCAGGTGCCTTGCAAGACAAAACCAGCCCTTGCTGCCCTGCAACAGGACTTTGGCATGAGACCCCAGAGTGAAATCATACTTTATCTCAGACATGGCTGAGAAGCTCAAGGACAGAAAGGAGGATGGGACTAGCTGGGAAACACTGAGCAAGTGTCTGAACACCCACAGCTCGTTCTACTCAAATAGCCTTGAAATGTGTTTACAGACGAAAGAGATGAGAATTGTGCTATTTGACTGTGCAGGGAATTACTGTAGGAAAGCAGTGTAGGAAGCCCGGGTTAGTTTATTACCCTCACAAATCTTAGGAAGTTATTTTCCTTTCCGTTAAAATATTATTGTGCTAAGAAGCTTCTGAAAGCAGAGCCTTTCCTATGTAGCCTTAAATTTACTACCAGCCTTATTTTGGTAAAAGTACAAGGAGGGAGCACTTTGAAAGCAAAGCCACAAACCCTGCTGACTCTGGAGCTGCTTGTGAAACACAACTGATGATTGCACAAGGAATCCGATCATGGCCACGAGGGAGATAAAATGGTATTTCAGATTCAGAGGGGGCTCTAGCAAGGTGCTCTCATTGCTAGTGAGGTCTTTTTTGCTAGCCTGGGGAGAAGCCCGTGTTGCCCTTGGCTGAGCACACTGGCAGGAGGCAGTGGTGTGAGAGCACCGGCCCTGCACCATGCCTGGTTCTGGTGGCTGTTGGTAAGTGCACTTTCTTTGCTATTTGTTGTGTGGTTCAGAAAATGGTGTCTAATAGGCAAGAAAGTTTGCAGAGTATAAACATGTAATACGCGTTTGCCTGCCTTCGCGAGCAGTTCTTGCCCAGATGATCTCTTAGGCCTTCCTCACTTATGCTGCTTATTAGACTTCTAGTCTTATAGCTGCAGAACCAACGCAGCCTCTGCCAAAAATCAATAAAATGCAAAGCAGCAGGCAGACCATATGCAGCCCATTAAATACCAGATGTTCATGACAGGGTGCTTTCCTGTATCAGCATACCAAGAAACCTGAGAGAAATATCTGAAAAGGACTCCCTGTCTCTAGAGTCTTGTATGTCTGTGCAGTGTCCTTGGGACATGGCTTTCCAGAATTGGATGTGATGTGATTTTTAGCATTGTTACCACGGAAACTAAGGAACATGGAATGAGCCAACTCTTGTTATCCCTCAGACCTCTGCTGCTGCAGGCACATGAGATCCCTGCACAGTCTTGGGGAGAAAAAAAGCCCACTGTGTCTCTGAGACCTGTCCCAAACTTCCGTCATGTCACTGTAAATAGCTTTTTACCATTCATTTAAACTTATCTGTTTCCACAGTGTACCTGTTACCACTGTTTGCACTTTTACTGCTCTTTGCTTTTTTAGTAGATGCATTTTAGGGATACTGAAGTTGTGTTTTGTTTAAGTGTAGGAATATTTTTGTGAATACTTTGGGTTTCCCACACAGGATTCACAAAGCATTTGCAGGACAGCCTTTGGAGGACTATGAATCTACCTTGGCCTTGTACTCTAGTGTTTAATATTCATGGGGCAACAAAAGCACATTAGGCCCTGATGATGGTTTGTAGCATAGACAAATGTGAGGTACCACAGGATGCATGCATCTCATAGAATATGTTCCACATAGCCAAGTTTTCCAACGGGACATCAGAACTTCTGGAAAGTCACTGAGCTTTGTCCCAGCTGTGACAAAGCTCTCCGTTGCTTTTCCCTGCACTGTGTAGGATGCACGGCACAACTATGATTTGAAACAAGTATTGCTCTGTTGCCTTAATCTTCCTCTTAATAGGTACCATGTACAGCTCATTCTCCCAGCCACTTTCAGTCTCAGTTTCAGAGAGAAGAGTTAAACAAGTTTTGCACTGTGAGGAAGAAGGCTTCATTGCTTGCCACAGGAGAGGACAGGTTGCCTTAGGATAAGCACAGGAAGGCTGATTCTGTTAGCATGTATCAGGCAGAGAAGAGGCTATGGTGCTTTAAACTCCCATGCAATGAGGGCTAGCCCATGTGCCACAGGTTCACATGATTCTGTACTCATGTAGCTACATCTGCCTTCTGTGTGTGGCATTCATTTCCCCTTCTCCCTTGGAGAAAACACCTGAGAGATCTTGAGACACATGCAATGGCCTTTACTACCCTAACACCATCACAGGATGAAGAGCTGCCATGCCCACAGCAATCTGCTGGAAGTTTAACAATGTCAAGCCTACCTAAACAGTGGGTGAGGTGGGGAGAGAAGAGCCTTTCAGTTTGTCCCAAAGACTAGAGTGCAGTTACCTGTGCCATGTATCCCAGCGAGACTCACTAAGGGATCCTGTGGCATGCAGGGCTCAGCATAACACAGAAAGCATTGCCACACCAAGCACATATATGGTGAAAAATTCCCAGTGAATTTTCGGGGAAGCAGTGAGAAGCCCTCCTGTAAAAGACTGTCATTGATGGAGATGCCTCATTTCATGTCAGATAGTATGAACCTAAAGAAAAGAATTTCAAAGGCACATCCACGCAGGCATGTGAGGCAGACTGGCATCTCAATAACATATCTGCCCTTGGGGAAAGCTCTCCTCACATATGCCTCAGTGTCTGACTCTTTCACAATATTTTTGTGAGGAGGCATACATAGCAGGAAAGATGGTGAGGGAGTATTCCTCTCTCCAGCACTTTGGGCAAGCATGGTTCTGCATGAGATCTGCAAAATGTCTGCTGTTAAGTTAAAAAAGGAGGAGAGAAAAGAAAGCAAGACAGCCCTCTCAGCTGGTTCCCCTCTCCTTTGGCTAATGTTTGCATGGGAGCAGGGAGATGTCAATGGGGCTCAGAGTATCATTAACTGCCCCTGCCAAGTTTCGTGGCCTCAAGGTTACAGAGCAATGGGGCACCAGAAGACTACAGGAGTGCAACAAAATATGTCTGCTGGCGCTGGGGGGACCAGAGCACCTTGTCCATGAAAGGCAGAGCTCTGTGCACACCTGCCTGCCAAGTTTGCTCCTGGGATTCTTCATCCCTGATGCTGACACAGCACAAGGATGTGAACATTGGACATCCTAAAGCTATTTCTTTTTTTTTTTTTTTTCCTTTATTGTAGTACCAAGGAAAAATGAGCCCTAGATGTGTAACTGTGGTTACCTGCTAAATTTCTGACATCTTAGTGTAGTTGCCTGGTTTTCAAGGTCTTGTTTTCCTGACTGGACAATGTGCTCCATGCTCTCTGGTTAGTACCTGTGTTTCTGGGAAGACTAAACCCAGCTCTCACCCACAAACACCTGGCAGCTCCCTCACTTGCAGTGCGATTAATGAAGCCTCTTTTCTTGGGTGAGGGCAGAAAGTCACCTCCTTTCCTCATGCCCTTGAGCACATGCCGAGCCTTTATCTGAGGTCACTTGTTTCTTGCAGCCCAAGCAAAGCAAGGATTGTCCTCTCAGTGTGGGACTCATATTTTGACCCTATTTCTCACTCCCCAGCCCAGTTGGAGACAAAGAGTATCTGAGGAGGGAGAAGGCATATTCTTCCTCCCCCCCCCCTCCCCTTCCCCCGACCCTGCAAACTGTTTGCCCTCACCTTTCTTCCTCTAAGGACACCCCTTCTCCTACCTCCCTGACTATAAGACCCAAACTCCGTCTATGTGCCCCTGCACTGGTGGCATCCTCTTTCCAGGACAGAACTAGAGCTCCTGTGCTGCTCTGGACTGTGTCTGGTGCCTGAGGTCCCTGAGCTGGGGACCTGAGCTGAGCTGCCCTGTGCTCAGGGCTTCATTCCCCAGACATCAGCTCAAGGCCAATGCACCTTCCTTCTGTCCCCCATCCTCCTTTCCTTTAACATTACCTGGTGCATGGCATCCATGTGCACTGATGTCCAAACAGATGGAAAGGTCTCAATCTTAGCATTTACAAAGTTGAAGGTCAGTACATCTCACATGGTGCGAGCAGGAAGAACGCACCAACCTTGTAGGCAGACTGATGTGTTACTGTGTAGAATGTGTTACCTTTGTGCAATGTGAGCACCATCCTGAGTTTTCCAGGTTTGCTCTCACCTGCTTTTTTATTGTAAGGAAGATGCAGTTGTAAGATACTGCCAGCATGCAATGCCCTCATGTGATGTAATTAACATTTTGACCACTGGATGTTACTGTTGCTCCAAACATCTGCAGGAGAATGCAGGGTAAACATTTGCTGGCAATTAAATCTTCTAATTTTTTTTAACCTAGAACCTAGCTAAAATCTCATAGTGACCTGTGGATAAGTGGATCACCTATTTATTGCCTGCCCATCAACTGAGAAAGAATAGTTAGAAAATTGTTATTCAGATCTAAGGGAATGTCTGCATCCAGCAACATGCAAGCAAATGCTTAAATTAATGCTACTGGACTGAAATTTTAGTAATGAAGAAGCAAGTGTCTTTTCAAACCATTAGACTTGGGAATTCTAGCATATTGCTCAAGACAGTCAAATAGTTTTGTATGTATTACACTAGTGGTACATGAAGCCCAGAAATAAACCGCATTTTTTAGGTACCTTTGATCACTTACAGTGCATACTACTCATTAATCCACCACTCCCAGAACAATTAGTAAGCCCTATGTGTAAGCATTCTTTTTAAAAATTGTGGGTTTTTAATTGTTGATATTCTAATCATATGCAAACATTTCTTAACACCTCCCAGGTCTTTAATTATTTTCACTATCTTTAATTATTTTTGCTCTCTACTACATGCCTCCCCCTCAGCCTTTCTGTATGGATCCCATACACCTTGTGCTTACAACTTTCACTGATTTATCCTAAAGCAAAGACTTACTATCAGATAAATGTGGTTGGTACAGTTGAGATGTGTCCAGAGCAATGAATTATTTATTGATGAGCACCTCTGTGGAATACTTCTTTTGTGCATACTGTGTTGCAGGAGCTCCTGTTTTCACCTTCCCCAAACAAGGAGAAGAGCCCTTTAAATATGCGTGATAATTCATCCACACACATTGGGCACAATTTGGATGGAGGGTATGTCCACCTATAGGTGGACACAACCCTCACTACACTCTAGTGAAGCTATCAGAAATTCAGTACATGACTGCACACTAATTATCAAACAAGAGGTTCTTGTGGGTTTTGGTACCTCCTTTGATTCCTCATACACTTCAGGAAACACCCAGGAAATGTTTTTTTTTATATTATCACATTATCTGTAGACCCAGTAATTTATTTATACATTACCTTATCACTCCACTGTTTCAGTATCTCCAAGTATCTTCCATCTTGAAGAACAGGTTTTGCATACTTTTCTGAAATCTTCATGTGATTTCTGAGCCAGCTGGCTTGAAATCTGAGGTAAAACTCCTGCTCGAGATGTGAAAAGTATGAATGCTCACAGACAGAATTCAAATAAAGAGCTACTCACATTGCCTATTTTAGCTGCTTCATGTAAGTTATTAACGCCCCATTTATATTTAGACATGACCAAGCTTGATATCTTGGTCATGAGTAAGCTCTCTTTCAGTCATCCAGTGGGAAGAGACACCTCCAAAGCAGTGAGCGAGCTGATCCATGGATGGAACCCAATCCCTTTGTGTGTTGAATGGCAAAGGGAAGTCTTCAACACTGTGCATACCAATACAACATGGAGTTATTAAAAAAAAACCAACCAAAGCTTTCTCTTTTGACTCATTGTTATTGCTTAAAAAGTAGTTGTCCAAAATTTTTCCTTTAGTTCTGAACTACTTTACCTCATCCTAAGAAATTCTTAGAGACTTGATATTAAAAATAGTTTCCTTACCAACATTTCCCTCTCTCCATTTTGTATGCAGCAGCTTCTGCCCTGTCCCTGGAAAACTGCTACTGGGCTGATGCGATATTTTAACATAGAAAATATGGGAGCTTTGTCAACTGACTTGTCAAGGTTTCTTCAGATTTGAACCTCCTAATCTAATTCTGCTTGCTTGTGAGGGCAGAGCACTCTATATCTTTTGCTATGCATTTGCCTGTTGTCATAATTTACAAACCAGATTAACGTGAGGGATAATAAACTAACAAAGTGTAACTCCATAGTGCATAATCCTCAGGGCTCTAAATTAACTGTCTCCAGAGTGACTGGAGCAGAGCTTTGCCCTGCAGGTGCATTTGTCACCACCTCATCTGTTGCCCCAGATACTAGGGGTGGCAATGCCCATTTTTCTCATTTTTCTTTTGGGGTATCATCTTTTTATTTTTTGCTTTAAAAATGTTTTTCTTATATTTTCTTTCTTGAGTCTGTTGCAAACAACATATGAAATACAACATTCAAACCAGGGCACAGATGTGGAATGCACGCTACAGGCCAGAGCAGCATAAAATATTCAAAGAATGAATACATACGTATTTAGGTCAAGTAAAACACGGGATCCCTGCAGTTACTTCCTTTCTGTGACTTGAACACATTGTTACTCCTTGGTAATTATTTGCCTTGTATGTCTTCTTTTAGCTCTCTTCAGCTGAAGAGTTGGTTGCCTGATGTTTGGTCCCTGGAATCTTTTCTGTGTGATCAGCCCCCATCCCATGTCAATCCTCTTTCCAGCAGCTTGAGGAAGCAACCTTAGCCTGTTGTAACCCAGCATAAGGCGTGCAGGATACTCAGAACAGAATAGGTCAAGTTCAAAGCATCAGATTTCCCAGACACCCCTAAATTTCAGCAGGAACCGGTTTCTTTACTTTGGAATTCCCAAAGAGTTAATCAAAGTGAACTCTTGGTCACATTAGCTCTGATAGGTTTGGAGAGATGAGTCCAACTGCAGGCCAGAGCAGCACCTACAACAGCTTTATCTACAAGAGATTTGCTTTCCCCTTTCCTTTTTTCCTCCCTTCAGGACCACTATTTCTTGCTATGGGCTGGAAAAGCATCTGTTCTGGGATAAGATGGAACCATGGGGCACAAATTATTATGAATTATTTGCCTTTTATTAAAGCCACCTGATCTTCCATTCTGGCATATGAAGGGCCAACATGGTCTCTTTCAAGGGTACCTAAGTGTGCAAAATTCCCTCTGCACACACTTTTATCTCATTTTTCTTCACATATTCTCTATGTGAGACTGCAGCAGTGACAAGCCCCTTTGCCACACCTGAATCGTGCTCAGGGTGACCAACATATGACAGTTTGGATAAGAAAAGCTCAAACTCCTCACTTCCCATAGCAGTTTACCTAGTCATGGAATGAAAACTGCTAGATAATAAAGACACATAGTCAGGTTTCTAAACTTTGCACACAGAGATACAGTCTAATGCAGTGAATGTGCAAAAGCTGAATGGTTGGATACTCTTGTATTGATAATTTAATGTAATTTTTCAAATATATAGTCCTGAAATATTCCTGAGCTGTATTACTTTACATATAAAACTTTCCAATTCCCTCCTACCTCATGCAAAAAGCTAGCATAGATCAAATACTTACTTTGACTTACACATATGTAGGATCCCTGTAGGATCTAAACATCAAATGACAATGTCCAGGCTTCAGGTTGTGCTGAGAAAGAGCTGGTTGTGGGGTTGTTGTTAGATCTTACCAATGTGTGGAATGGGGATGGGGAAAAATGTCCCTTCTTTTCCTGATCTCCCATTCCATCACAAACCACACGTCCACTGCCTTGTCTGTCAAAAAAGAGCCCTGGGCATTCAACCAGTTCAGGTGTAAATGCTCTGACAGCGGTTGCTTCAAACACTCCCTTGGGCAGTCTGCTCCATACACCCTCAAGGCCTCGCCTGCTGTCCCCTTCAGAAGTCCCTGAAGCTCTCGAGGGCAGCACAGCTGAAAAACCACTCTCTGTTAAGTTCAGGTCGCTGTAAATGTCTCTTCCCACTCTCTGAGGCAGCTAAGAGCTATCAGATTTCTGCTGGTTCGAGGGATTTGCTGGCCTCCACAACTAGGCAGGTTGTCCCCTCTTCCCAAGGCAGTCACTGGGAAGCAGTAGGTGATGGCTACTCTGCTGATGAGGAGTCCTGTGAAACATCAGAATTAACCTCTGAGCCAGGATTTTCCTGTCTGATTCTACACACTCTCTAATTTCTTCTTTCTTCAGACCTAACTTAGGCTCCATCTCATTTACAACATAATATGATAAGCACAGAGAAGTTAGTATGTTCAACGCTATAACTGGGCCACGTGTCCTCTCTCTGACTCTCAATGTTCCTGTTGTCTTCTCTATTACTGTTTCTTATCACCACACACATTTATTCCAGTACATAGCATAAAATGAATAATATGAAATCAACCACATCAATTGGAGTTTTTCTGCCTCTTTTCACAAGGAGCTACTATTTGTACAGAGGAATGGGGAAGGAGAGCTTGCTCCGTATGCATTTCCACCCAGTGCTGCTGAATCTGGCCCCAGCACTGTTGAGCAGAGCTGTTCCTCGGGGCCTCTGTGCAGGGAACTTCAAAGGGACAAGGGAGGCCACCAGGCTGACCACCATTTGAAGCCTACCCGAGGTACCTGTCCTCACTCAGCATTAAAGCCACATTAACAGCATGGCCACTCCACACAGTCCAGATAAGGTGGCGAGTGTGTTCAATAATGAGAGAAATAGTAACAATAACATGTATTTTGTATTTGTGGGGTTTTTTTTTTTCAAGGACAGACCAGCTCCTCTAAATGGATTACTTTATCTAAAAGGATAACCCCCTAGGTTTTCACACTCCCTGCAAAGAAGAGTGAGCAATATGTTAAAAAGCTCTTCCCAGTAGCTTATCTAAGCCTGTCTTCTCCTAATCCCCCAGTTTTGGTCTTGAAATTAAAATATGCTTTCTTTCTCTTTTTACTGTGAAGTCGCTCAGCAATTAGCCTGCTGAAGGTTTGGGAAAATTTTAATTCACACTAATGAGATACAGTCCTCTTCTGACTGCTCTGACTGCTATCTGTACAAAGAGATTAAGAGAAGGTGGAGACAATGATGTTTCTAAATGGAGCTGGAAAAGCTCAACCTTCTTGCCTGTGTGCAGGGCACATCGTGTTCTGGAGCGTAGCTGGCTGTGTCCAAGGTCAGCTCCTCTGCTGATAAGAGCTGCTGTGAAAAAACACAGAAGTGAGGGCCTGCTCCTCCTGCCTTTTTAGCTGAGGCTTTACCACTAGCCTCTGCCTGTGCTGCATTGCTGCTGTGCCACAGTGATATCTTCTCCCAGGCTCCTGATGCTGTGATTCTGGCCCTGACCCAGCTCCACCAGCTCAGCTTCCCAGCTTGCCCTTGGACATGTTTTGCTGCTGCAGACTTGCTTAGTGACCACCCGGCTGTGTCTGACCCCAGCCACTGCCCCAGACCTGATCTCCAGCCTGGCTGCTCAGCATCCTGGTCTCTCTGTTGATGAGGGCTCTGTCTTGCTGGCCCTGCTACCATGGAGCTGCACTGAGGTCCTCGCAGCACCCTGACTCACTTTTGGCTTTCCAGAGGAGGATTTAATCCCATTCAGTAATACTCCCTCCAATTCAAAACCCAAGTGAGACTAAATTGGCCTTATGTGGCCACATGATGGATCTGTTCCTGCCCAGCTCATTATTTCCTGTGTGTAATAGCAGATTTATCAATATTTATGTTGCATTCTCAGTAAAAGTTAGCTTGTTTAAGCTGAAGTCAATATAAGCTATACTGATCGTGCTGGCTGAAAAATCTGTCCACATTTTCTAAACACTTCACTCAAGTTAAAATCCCTGCACATTTAGAACAAGAAATATCTTGAGTTAATATCTCTGTGTTAATATTTTCCCATTATGTAGATCAGAGACATGGGAAATGACATTAGCACTTCCCTTCAGCACCGTTTACAGCTTTTGACAGCTTTCTGACATTGATAACACATGTTATGAAAAGCAGAGTCAGCAGGCTGAAGACACCACTGAGTTATGTTTTTATTAAAAGTATTATTAAGCTGTCACGCAATGTCACATGTAAATATCCTCAGGAGCTTCTAGTGAAGCAATGTCATATATGCAAACAGTCTCTGTTTCCACTGCTTCCTTCACAGTGGCTGTAAGGACATCACACCAGCGAAGGGAGAAGGGAATGGGGGACCCTGGAACTCAAAACCATCCCTCCTGGTTCATGGGTGACCCCGGGCAAAGGCACAGGGCATGTGAATTCCCAAGCTATATGAGAGCAGTGTTACCTTCCAGATGGCTATATCAAGTACTAAACAAATATTCAGAGCCACTGTTTTCACTTCATTTCTCATGTGAAAAATTCTCTCAGATTGACCTGCTTTATAAAACTCAACTCAGTTGTGATGTATCGTGTGGACATTACTCGGACATCTCCATTGCAGTATGTACTCAAGAAAATCAAACAGAGCTCTTTGCATACTAGACTCACCACCAAAACTGTGTCTTGTGGAGGTCCACCCTGTCTAGGCCAGTGACTGATTAATTATGCATAGCTGTGCAAGTCTGGGACTCATGCTGCAGTCCGTATTTATGCTGCTCGTTGGGTGGATTTTACAACCTGAAATTCAATTCTTTGCTCTACAGCTACATTACTGAAAATCCCAAAGCTAGGTACTGTAGAGCTGCCCTGGAGTCACTTCAGTGATGTGGCACAGCAGATCCTTCAGCCTGTCATGACACAACAGGGTGATGGACAACAAGAGGGACAGTAATAGAGTACCATAATTGACTGGGCCTGAAAAATGTGTTTCCATTTGAATCTGGCACTGTTTTGCCAGTACAATAATAGCAGTAAGTTTCTAGGAGGGATCTAAAAATGGCAACTAATGGGTTTAGAAAAGGAATTCAGAGCACAACGCATCAGATCTGTGGCAAGCAGGTCTTGCAGCTTGAGGTGTAAGCCATAGTGTTGGGTGTTTTTCTCTAAGTCTCATTATCTCCCAGTTTTTGATTATGTATGGCACTCACCTCGATTTTTCTTCTTCTTTTCTTTATGGAGTAGAGTTAATTAAGCTGTTTTGACTCTAATGTGGATGTGATCTAGACAAGGACAGCACTGAGTCATTAAAACTCACCAGGAAGCAGAAAGATGAGTCTGAGGACATGATCAGTGTGCTCTCTGAAGCTTTTGGATCAAAGAAGAAAGTGAAATAAATCAGAATGATAGAAAAGATCATTCTTATAGTAATTTTCATTATTTTGGAGATTTTATCCTGTCTTCAACAGTAGCAATAAGAAGGTGGCTATTTAGAGAAAGTGCATGAGCCTGGCCACTTTGCACTGCTCTCTTGTCCAGCACACATAAGTACATTAAGGCTGTGAAAAGGTACATTCTTGACAATTCGTTTTAGTATTTATATACCCTTGTTGTCCATGAAGAAGAAAAGACAAGGTAAATAAAGACAAGCCATGTAGAAAACCTTATGAGAAAGGAAGATTGTTGGAGCTTTGTCTTTTTTTCTCCCCACCAGAGCCACTAGAGGGTGGTTCCTCTGGCTGCTGGTCTCAAGGGTTGTTTCTGTCCTCTGGTCTGCTGTTCTCTCCCTTCCTGGGTGAGGGATCCATAGCATTTGCAGGCTGGGAGGCTGCAAGCAATGCATGATGAGCAGCGAGAAGGGAATTCACTGTCAGCAGACCAGGCTGCTGAACCACAGCCCCTGTAAACATTCATTGCACAGCACCTGGAGGTGCTTGGAGGAGAAGCCCATAAACATTACATGGAAGGTACCAGCGTTTTCCCTGGCTTTGATAAATGAGTATGTGTGCCTTCCAAATGTTGCCTGATGACTGTGAGACAGCATAATTACAGTGAGGTGGCAGTTGCTACAGAAACAGATCGCTGGAAGAGCCAAGCAATTAGGCAAGTAAAAGTCAAGGAAATCATCCATGTGTAAAATGACTTCCTAAACGTCCACACCTCCTCTTATTGCATGCACTTGTGTGCAGATGGATGGAGTGTGTAAATAGGTAGAGTATTTATCATCAGCCAGTTTGAGATGTTCTTTTCATAATTTTTTTTTGGAAGGGAGTGTACATCCTCTTTAAAAATGAAAGAAATGACCACTTAGAGACAGAAGAAGCTTTGCTAAAAGGTCTGTCTTCCCCTGGCCTTATTTATTATTTAGTTCTTCAGCTGACGTATTTAATACTGCAAGGCACTTGGAGCCTCTAGTTTGATGAAATATGCTGCACAAAATCTAGCTTCCTCACAGAAGCAGGAAACATCTTCAAAAGTTAATTGCTTTTCCATAATTAAATAAACCTTTTTATTACTCCTCTGTTCAATAAGGAAAAAGAACGTGCAGCACATCTTTGATTTCTTCAGGATGCATGCTGTATGGGTAGCCTGATTCCCCTCTCATTTTCTGTTTTAGTAACAGTGAAAACTTCATACCAGTGAGTTGACTCTGACTGTATCTTGGTACACACAGGAAGAGAATTAGGCACGTTTATGTGGTATTTTCTCTTAACACTGAAATTGGCTGGAATCAAGGAGCCACATACTTCATAAACCCCAGATATAAAGCATAGAAGAGATGCAAAATAAACTGTGGGCTTTGTCCTAGGCTGCTTTAAGTTGACAGCAGTAGATAATACATTAAGTGGAAAACACACCGGAGACAGAATTATGTACTATCATGAGAAGAGAAATAAAAATACAGAGTTTGGTGTTTAGAGAGAACAGCCTCAAACATTAGTTATTCACCCAGGTAAGCAGGTACTGGCTTCAGACTGAGCAACAAACCCATTTCTGTGCCTCTTCCTTCACAGCAAACCAAAATACTGTTCATAAAGCTACTGTGAAGACCTTGATTAAATAATTAATTTTCACAGAACTGTTAGGAGGTGAATTGTAGGACATGCTGCCTTATGGCTCTTGAACTCACACAGTCATTTATACCCTCAAACTACAGCACTTTGAGATCTGTGTGAGTATAGGGGGCTGTCATGCACTGACTTCTCCTGGTTGTGTGAAAGGGGGTACAAACAATTCTTTTCAGAAGAAGGAAGAAGAGACAATCAGTTGTTTTTTGAGACCTCCTTACTGGTGCTGAGGGTGTTATATTTACTGTATTTTGCATGCTCTCAGGGCTTTACAGAATGGATTAAAAGTTTGCCCTTGGTAGTAGCCCCTGATTGCAGATCACAGTGAGTGGCATTAAGTGCAACATGTCACTGCTTCAGCCAGGAACCCAACGCATGCACCTGATAGAGGTTTAAAAGCATAATGCTGTAAACAAAGTTCTGGCCTGCATTGCAGGGTCCTGCCCATGGAAATCTTACCATAATACCCCAGCTGCTGTCTTTGACTCTGGGGATGAGGGAAGTAAGAATAACTATGAGTTGGAGTGACCAAGTGTGTTCATGGCTGTGTGAGGGAGAAATGGAACAGCTGGGACTTGATGTATATGCAGAATAGGGTGAACAAGTGTGCACTTGAGAGGCTGGACGGGTGTGTGAACAGCTACATTACAGAGAGACACAGATGTTAAACAAATCCAGATTATAGTTCCATCCCCTGCTGTACTGCACACCAGGAGTTCCGAAAAGAGCTTTACATTATTTATCTTCTGGCTACTTCTATTTAGCACCAAGAAGCAGTTGCTCTGCAGTGTGGCTCAGCAACACACCTGCAATGACTTGCCTCCAAACTTGCAAAGGAAAGCCACCTGGCTAAAGCACACTAGGGATTCTCAACAGCCTCTGCTGCCAGGAAGGGAGCAGAATCTGTACTGAAAACAAGTCTGGCTATTAATTGGATTAATTTAGTGAAGTAATGGAAATGAAAAATGTGCAATGCAAAAATACAGTTTCAGGAGAGTAGGGGGATTTTCAGGCAGAGGTTTCACAGCTATTTATCCAGTTTGCATTTATGTATGGATTTGGAGAGCCCCTGCTGCGGCGAGGACCCAGACTGGAGCTCTCAAAGCATTGATTGAGCACATCTTGAGCTGAAAGAAATAGCTGAGAGATGCAAATTTGGAACGGGGGTGTAAACAGCTCTACGTGGCCCAGTGACTGCTGTAGAAGGGCAGGGTACTACTCTAGGAGGAGTAAGTTCTCCTTTAGGTCCCCAGCCAGACAACTGCACATACACTGCTTTCAATGGCCCAGCAGCGTCTCTTTATGGCAGCTCATGTGCACACCCCCCCGCGACTACATGGGCAGTACGAGCACCCCCATGCCCATGGTGAGCACATGCACTGGTGTGTGGTTCAGTCACCAGATGTACAAGCTTTTGCAATTGAAACAGGTACCAGGATTTTATCTTTGATGGGAGAATGAGTAAAAGTGAAACCCTTTGCAGAGCTGCAGCTGTGCCGCCCAACAGGGCCGTGGCTGCCCCACTTCGAGAACTGCTGGTGGAAGTTTAGGTTCACTGAGAAATCAGATAAATTCTGTGCTGATCGTAAACAAAATAGATACATGGTAGAAAAGGAGCTGAGCAGGACGGCTTTATCTGTTTTGTTCTGGCTGGAATCAGAAGTACAGCTTGGCTGCTTTGGGCAACTGTCAAGGCAGGATTTTGCAAGGAGTTGCAAAGCGAGTTCGGTAAGGTCAGGCAGGAGCTATGTTAGGAGAAGTGGTGCAGCTGGATTCACAACCCTCAGAGGGAAAAAAATAACTTACACGAATTATATCTGATTTGTGCATCTCCTGTGTTGGAAACATATTTCTAAGTGAGATTGTGATGGAACTGCCTATTGGCTAATGGCAGCAGCGAGCAGATACTGTTACTAGTAAAAGATTAATGAGATGAATGAATTTTTAATCTCAGTGCTTATAGTCTAATTTGTTGCTCTTATTTTCACTTTACATTGGCTAGCTCAGTGAAATGTCTTATCAATGAAAAAAGTGGTATGCTTAGAAGCTTGAAACAAAGATTCTCTTTTCAAGAGGCTAGATACTATATTATCTGGGAACTATGGGGCTTGACTTTTCAATTGCAAGATAGGGAAGGAAAAAATGTCTACTGAGGGAATTCAGATGCTGGAGTTCTATGGCTTGTGTTACGCAAGTGAGTAGGCTTTTGCAATAGTCTTTTTCTGCTTGTAAAATCCATAAACAATTTGCAGCAGGTTTAGTTAATTTGATTATTGCTTTTTTTCCTCCCTTGTAACCTTTTCATTGGACTCATCTATGTTTCTTCTGGCTCTAGCTCTGCTTTTTTTTTCTGTTTCTGGAAAATTATAAATATTCTTTATGTTTTGGTTTACTAATGATAAAGTGGACCTAGTAATACCTAGTCATCTCACAAGAGTACACTGAAAGTTAACTACAATTTGAAAAGCAATCCTAGATCCTCTGGTTCTTAATTAACCTCCAGTAACTGCACAGCACTGCAGCCTTAAAAATAATTTAGTAATGAGTTACTGAAGATATGGCCTCATTTTATTCCTACTATCAATTTTTAGAATGTGAAAATGTTCCATTTTCTGGAATAGGATATTTGTGACTGACTAATTAGCAGCTAATTGACACTGATGTAGTTTAGCTAAAGCTTTATCCTAGAGTATATTTACTACAGCAGTAAAGGTGCTTGTGGCAGATGGTAACACATGTGACAAAGAAAGGACCGTGCTCCCCAGTTGATATATTTATATCACAACTGGAAACAGCTCGGAGGCTTGAGAATACTTTATCACATCATTCCTAGAGCTATAATTGAGCAAATGCTGTCAAAGGAAGTTGTAGTACAAAACATGAGAAGTTAGAAACATTTCTTCTGTTCACAAGAGAAAGGAAAGAGCAGGGGTGGGAAAGTGAGGGTGAAAAGGAGAAATACAAAGTATTGCCAGATATATAGGAGTTTTAGTGACTTTGCAAAGGGGAAAAGTGGTGACATTAACGTCAAATTAATAATTCCATTATATCATTGTCTTTCATGTCATGAAGCATTTGTGCATATCTATGTGCACATCTATGCTGAATTTCTTGTACTTCATGCAAAATAAGCCTTGTTACAATTTTGTGGGTCTTAATTAAAATAAGCACAGAAGTACTCTTCCTTCATCCAAAAATGATGAAGTAATTAGGAGACAGACAAAATCCAAACCCATGGGATGATCTAACTCTCCCTCCAGTGCCTCTGCAGCAGATTTTTTTTTTTAGTTCGATTTTTTTAAAAGGTTTTTTTATTTTTACCCTCCCCCCACAGTCTATACTCTACAAGTGTGCTGAGTGGGCTGTGTACAGTCTTGGTTGTGTATGCCATTAGATCAGGATAACAACTACCTGAAACTAGTATAACCTATCAATCATCCATTCAGCTCTGAGTATGTAGGAAAGTATCTGTTCAGAGGTAATTGCATTTGTAACTATGGCAGGAAAGCAAAAGGGCAACAAGGTTCTTTGAAAAATAATTAGTTCTCTAATAATAAATCTGGATTCTTCAACGACCTTGGCAGTATTAATTCTTTGAAACCTTGGCATTTATTTCCTTCTGACTGCCTTGCCTGTTATTCTCAATAAAGAGCTGATCTAGGAGGAATGTATTTTAAAACCAGGCTCTGACCCCCTGGCAGCAGACCCAGGCTATCTGTGCGGCAGAGCACTGGGAAGGCTCAAGAGAGTGTGAAATGAAACATGACACAGCTATCATGTCTGCGTTTGCTGCTCCACCTGTAACTGTCCCTTCCACAGGACAGGCTCCATCCACTCAGGGCAATGGGTTTTGAAGTCCTGTGTTTAGGTGGGTTGTCCCGAGTTCAGATAGGTTTGCCTTCTATACACACGTGTTTGTTTTTATAACTGACAGAAGTTACAGGCACAAAGCTCAGCAGCTCAGTACACCCCTAGTCCCATAGTCCTTCACTTTTGTCTGTTTTTATAAAGACAAAACCTTCAGGACACGTTCAGTCTTCTCAGTCCATGTGTTTATGTTCTATAACCATAATTGGAGCCTGTAGGCAATATTTATTCTACTTTTAATAGGCATTGGTTTGAGTAACTGGTGCTTATTACAATGATTCCATCTCCTCACCAGTCAGGACTGTGTGTAAAAAGGGAACACATCATCACATTTGAAGACGGTGGGTTTCGAGAGTCTTACATCTCCTCGCATCTAAAATCTTTCTGGGCAGGACAGCAGGGGACCTGGCTGGGATCTGATCCCATAGGTAGCCCCATTGTCACTTTGAGTGGGCCACAGCTGCTGGGGAAATCAAACTGCAGAGTGCTTAGTGGGGCTGGGAAGGGGGATTGCTAAACTTCAACACTGAGTTCTGCAAAAGGGGTGCAGGGTGGTGTACGTTAAGGCTACACCTGCATTGAACAGGGCATTCCTCAGCCAGGCGGGCCGTGAGTGTGTCAGCAGCAGTCCACTGCACTCAGGCTGGTGGGAGTGTCATGGGGAGAGGGTGCTGAATCAGCTCTCCAGGTAATGCTCCTTTCCTGACCACGAGCTCTTGCTTTTTGAGTTGTGCCCCTCAAAGAAGCAGTGAGATGCTGACAGCTTCACTGCCCTGCAGGCTGGTTCCTGACTGGTGTTCCAGTGCTGCCAAGGCTACTGCCAATGTAAAGTAGCTGCAAAAGGGGACAAATTTCAATGCTGTTCATATTCTTCCACTGTGATTACAGACCATGTATCACATATCAGCTGCTCGGTGGGAAAACTTGGGACTTCAAGTGGAGTACAGTGGGAAAATATCATTTTTTCCTTAAAAATAATAAAAAAGTAGGTGTACCTTCTCAAATATCTATTTGAGTTTTTTGAAACAGTCACAAAACATAACTGAGATATGTGGGATGAGCTTGTAGTGAGAATCATGTATTTGAGCAAATTAATTTCTGTGCTATGAGATGAAACAAGGTGTAACCATGCAGGGATGTAGCCTGATCTACTTGCTATTTTTATGGCACCATCATAACAACCTCCTGCTGCAACTATGCAGACCCTGGAGTATAAGCAAGCGTTTCTTGACCCCAGCAAAAACTCACATTCCTCAGCTGCCTCGTGGGTTGCAAAATACCTAGATTGGATGATGCTGTTTGTTGTTCAAAGCCAGGCCATCCTGAGTTGGCACCTCCTGCCTCCACATTGTGCTCTGCTTCAGCATGTGACCGTGCTCGGGGAGCGCTGGGGACAATCTGCTATTCACACAGCCCCGCGCTGCTTGGTCTGAGCAAACATGGATCTCCTGGAACAATCAAATCCATAGATGTCAAGGCCAGGGATTTGAGAAGGGTGGAGTAAAACGTCTATTTGGTAGCTTAGTATCCTTGGTAGCCTTGTAAAGCAGTTTGCTGGGCAAAACTACGTGATGAAAACTTCTCCGTACTTAATGTTATTTTAATTGCAAGAGCTCCGATTGGAGCTGGGGCAGTTGGTGGTTTCCTTTCCAGTTGTTAGGGTCTCTTTAACACGCCACAAGGTACTGGTTTGCGGGGTGCGAGCGATGGTGAGCCTCGCCGGGGAGTCTCCGAAGCGATAGTTACACGACAGGTTAATTTCCCTGGCGCGGTGCGGTTTGCGAGGGAGCGCAGGCTCCGCCAGCGAGCGCCCAGCAAACGGGAGGCAGCACCGGCGACCCAGGCGGCTCCCACTGCGGCGCAGCCCGGCCCGGCAGCGGGTGCGGCCCGTTCCCCCGCACGCCGCGGGCTGCCCGGAGCTCGGCAATCAGCGCCCGGGGCCGTGCACCGCCCGGGGGCTGCCCGGGACCGAAACGGGCTGGGCCGAGAGGAAAGCCCCACGGCAGGAGGAGCGGAGCTGCGACGNCGAGGATCCGAGAACCGGACTAAAAGCCTCGTGGCGCGTAACGCGGAGACTCGGCTCCCAAGGAATCCGCTCGGCCGTCTCTGAGCTCTTCAGCACGAAAACCACCCGGGGCCGCTCCCAGTCCCGGACAGGAGCCCTGCCCGCCCGCGGGGCCCGAACCATGCCGCGCTGCCACCCTCACCTGGGCGGGGCGGGCCTTTGACTGACGCGCGGCGGCCCCGCCCCCGCGGCCCCGGGCGGTGCCTCCGCTGCCAGCCAGCCGGCGGCGGGGGCAGGCGGCGGTTGCGAGGCAGGAGAGCCGGGGCCGCTATGGAGCCCCCGAGGGACTCAGGTAGGGCGGCGGGCGCTGTCGCCGCGCCTCAGACGGTCCCGTGGGGTGGGTGGCGGCGCCTGGTGCTGATGGGGACGGCGGGTTCTCCCGCAGCCCTTCCGCCGGACCGGATCTGCCCGGCCAGCACGCGGCGGGCCCGGCTCGGCGCTTCACGGAGCTGGGGGGGGGGGTTCCCATCACGAGGTAGCTCTGTGGCGGGCGGGAGGAGGCCCAGGGCGGGACCTGAGCGCTCTCGGCTGAGGGGCTGCGCTGGGGCCCGGCCGGTGCCGGGGGTCCCTCCGGCCTGGCTCAGGGCTGCGCCGTCCGCTCGAAAATGCGGAACCGGGGCCGCGCGCAGGCTTCGCGCCGGGGCGGCGGCAGAGCCCGGGATGATGTGTCTGTGTGTCTGTCTGTGTCTGCCGTGTTCCTCCCGGCCCCCGTGTGTGCTGCCGAGCACGGGGAGCAGGTCCCGACATTCCACCGGCGTCAGTGCGAAGAATAAACTTTCTGGTTCCGCCCAGAGTGGAAGCGGAGCCTTTCCATTTTACGAGCGTGCAACTTGTGGTTAACTCGCACTGTTCATGGGGTTTCTTCCCTCTTCGTTCTCTCCATCCCAGGCTGCCCCGCAGCCGGCAGCTCCATTTCGGCAGCCGCTCCCGGGCGGTGGCCGCGGGGCCCGGTTGGCGGCACCGGGTGGTGGTGCCCCCGCTGTGCGCCTGGCCCGGGGTAGGGTCTTGTCCTCCCTGCCGTGGTTGCACCGCTCGCTGCTGCTGCCCAGGAGAGCACCTGGTGCCTTCATGAGGGCTGACCTCAATGCGGGCAGAGTAGGATCTCTTTCTATAAAAACTCCTACAAAGGTGTATTCCATATCCTTGTGCCAGTTGGAGTCTTCTGTGCGGTGTAGGGCTGAACTGCACACCAGCTGCGTGCCACCAGATGAAGTAAGGCAGGCTGGGGTCAATAGGCTACTTTGTTTGAGTAAGGGCTGCTCGACCCAGCTCAGCCTCTGCGCCCTTGGACTGATTTTGCTTAGTGTTTTCCTGCTGAGTGTGCTTGTGGCGGTGGGAAGCGCTCGCTTGGGGTGGTGCTGGAGGAGCAGGAGGTGCTGGGACTGTCACCCTGGCTACACGGTCTGCTCTGCTTTGCTCTGCCGGCTGAGCTGGCTCCGGCACCAGCCTTGAGCTGCCTGCGCGCTCATTTCAGGGCTGCTGTAGGACATCTGCGCAATGAGCAGCAACTTCTGAGTTTCTCTGTACGTAGACAAAAGAGCAAGTTATCTTTGCCGGAGCAGAAGGTAATCTGGTGAGGGGCAGAACCTCAGGAAGGTTCTTTCAATCATTCTGAAGTCCTGTGTCTGTCTTCAATATACAAAAACACAAAACCCAAACAAACAA
>VYZX01024682.1:117373-166004 GCA_013401335.1 Brachypteracias leptosomus
CCCCGACTTGTTTTGCTATTGAACTCATTTTGTATAAATATTGCTTTGTATGAAGAGGATACTGCACCTTGAGTTGTGTATCAGAATAGTGTTTCTAGTGTGACGTAAGTGACTGTTATGGGGCAAACATGGTGCAATACCTTCTTCCTCTGCTGCCTTTTTGGAGTTGATTAGACCTGCAGGTACAGCTGGAAAATCTAGAATAGCAAACACACTTGTGCCTGTTCATTTAATGGCTACTAATACCCTTGCAGTTAGGCTTCAAAGACCCATCTCCCTTGCAAAGTGGAGTGCTTGCAGTGGAACTTGTGCTTGATGAGATGGTATTACTCACCAAAGCCATACACTTGGCTAAAATCCAGGCTGCCAAGTCCTGTCTCTGGGGCTGGTTTAAACATCCTGGGTTGACTTCTCTAACCAGAAATTAATTTGCTTGATGTATGAGTCAGAGGTTGCATTTTTTGTTATGATGACAGCTTTGTCAGCTAGCGAAAGTTAGGAGGTGGGAAGAAAATCTAGGTTATAGTTAAGATGCTGAATGAACTAGTAACTGCCCTTGTGTTTTCACAAAGATTCTGTAATTTTGTTTTTTTCCCCGCCTCCACAATAAAATCGTGTACTTGGTTTTGCTTGCAAAAAGAGTCTGTCTGTGGCTTGCCACTGTTAATGTTAGTGCTGGTACAGTTCACCATTGGGAAGATAAGGATGAAACCACCTCAACAGTAGAAGCAATGTGCTGATGTGGCCTGAATGAGGAGACCTTACTGCTGAGCAGTTTCATGAAGATGTGCAGCACGATGCAAACAGTTATCAAGCAATACTGCATCTCTGATGTTGTGTTCAGGGGTTCCTCTTATGCTTCAGCACCTCCTCGCTTATGTAACCCAGTGTCTTTCAAAATCTTCTGGCTTTGTAGGACTTGGGAGTCCGTTATGGGGACTCCCAAATCATGTTTTCACTACACATGATTTCTTGAGAGTGTGTGTAAGCCTTTCTTTTCATAGAGCCTTGCCTTGCATTTCTGGAGGTGGCAAAATTGACTTTAATATTCCTTTTGTGTAGAAAGAACTTGTTGCTGGCAGTAGGACGAGATTTCCCTCATTGGCCTAATGGACAAAGCTGCACCTTTTTCTATTGCTTTATTTGCTCTCTTTATCAGTAGGTACTTGCAATACTGTAGGTAAGATTTTTTTTTTTTCCCCTTAACGTGCAATTGTGAAATCGAACACTTGTAAGTAAATAAGAGTGGACAGCTGTTGTCAGGATTGCAAAAGAAGAATGATTTCACTGAACTGGGTGTCTGTAGCAGTCACTCAAAGGTGAGAGATGAAAAAAATAGCAGAATAGTTATATCAGAAGGTCTCTTGAACAGCAGCAAGCCTTTCCCTCTCTTGCATTAAAAACTTTGGGGGAGAAGTCTCATTGTTGAGACTCAGGCTGAGGGTTCTCAGGCTTGACAGGGTGTTGTGTGAGTTATTTAACGGCATTGCTGTCCTTCCCCCTCAGACAGTGTGTGAATGAGGTATTGAGATGCAGGGGATTGTGTTGGAGGGACACTGTAGCAGCTGATGCACAAGCAGCTGCCTGTCCATTGGTGTGGGGTGGGCAGCCAGAGGCTGGAGCAATGTCAGCTGTTCCTGCCCTCTCTAGTGCTTGGACACTGAAGGGTAACTTGAACTCTTCATTCATGCTCACACCTGCTTCAGGAGGAGGTGGAGGAGGGAGCCTGCCCAGCTCTCCAACAGTAGAAAGACTGTTGCTTGTATGCATGGATCTTCTGTCCCTATTTCCTATAACCAATGCTGTCACATGCAATCAAGACAACCCTTCACCCCCCCAGAGTGAAGCCTGCTCTCAGACCTTTTAGGGTAGGGAAAGCTTATCCAAGGATCTGCTTCCTTTGATCCTCCAAGGAGGCCAAGCTGTAACTGCTCTGGTCTTTTAAAATCTCAATGACATGAAATTGGTGCAAGTCCTGTTTGTTCCAGTTTCCCACACTTTGAAGCCCTGTGAAAAGCCCATGAGTTCCCCTTCCTCCCACTGCAAATGCCCACATAAGGGAGGACCTCAGGGCCTCGGTCTGACCTGGCTCAAAACAAAGCACTGTGCCCTGGCTCTGGTTTAAGAACTGTGCTGGTGCAGACTGGGCAGGTGCCTTGATCTGCTTGGTCTGGATGCTTTGTGGGTAGAGTGGGAACAGCTGATTTTTATGGCTGAAGTTGTTTGCCATATGTTATCACAGCTCCTAGAGCTGGCCTGGGTGTGAGTGCTATTGAGCTGCTTTCCGCTGTGCCTGGAGACTTCTGAGCACGGCCCTGTCCATCTGCAGGGGCTGCCAGTAACCGTGCGCTGCACTAGTCTGCCTTGGGAATTTTATTAGTATTCATTTCTTGCTCTTGTCTATCTTGTACATGCATTTTTTCCATGTCTTCTACAGTTGCTAGATACAGTAGCCCCTGACTAACAGCCTCTGCTTCATGAGCTGGATCTCAGCATCATCCCAGGAGGAGCCGAGTGATGAGAGAAGGGGATATTGGGGCTTCTGATGCTTTCTGCCATGCACTGACACTTCTGAGGGCACCCAGAAATATGCTTTGGCTGTCCTGAGTGTTGTCAAGGCTGGGGTGCTCGGTAGCCTTTGTCCTCTTACTTCACAACCATTTGGTCCTTTAACAGGAAGAGGTCCAGACAGTTATCACAGGGAGGGAGCTCCTCAGCCAGTACAGTGGAGTCTTGTGTGAAGTGAAGACACTAGATTTGCCATCTAAAGTCAGTGAGTTGTTTGTGGATGGTTGATTCGTGAGGGTGCTGGACATTACTGCAGGTGAGGGAAGATATCAGCTGTATCTCCTCAAAAAGTGATGTTTCCATGGCAGCAGATACAGTTCAGGGTTCTTCTTGAAAGGCAGTATTTTCTTTACCAGCTTTCTAAAGAAAAAAAAAAAAGCCAAAAAACTCCATCCTTAGTTTAATAGGAAAGAACAACAGTGTCAGTTGCTGATCCTGTGCAGCAGACATCTGATGGGTGTGAGGTTTTTTGTGTTTTTAAGAGAAACCTCCAGGTAGGATGATGATGACCCCCATTGTTGTCTCCACTGGAAAATTTGTAATATGAGTACTTCTGATATGAGATTTGGTGTGGAGGAAAGGAGGTGTCTGCCCTTGGCCTTTTAATATCCTGTAGTGAGTAAGCAGAAAAATGTCAAACAAAGGGTGGCTGAAAGGGAAAGCAAGCATTAAGTGAGATTAAGCACTAAATTGAAATGTTCTTGTTCATCCAGAACTGTCACTCTGTGTCAGCTTCAATTTAAAAATCCAGAGGGACAGGTTTCTCTCCTGTGAAAGGTAGCAAGCTTCTTCAAAGTCCCTCATATTTGGGTGTGTATTAGTCAGAGAGATTGGGAGCCTTCGCTCAGGAACCTTGTATTGGAGGGTAGGCTTTCAACCACAAGCCTTCCCTTTTGGAAGGGGCTGCAGCAACAGACCAGCTACCCATAACTTTCTAATCTGGATTTCTTCAGATATATCACTCCTGCCATTTCTTCTTTCTCCTCCTCTGCCCCTCATTAAGGGAGCTGAAAGAACTCATACCTGTATATTGGCTTTAGCAGTTTGGCAGAGTGACACCATGAGCTAGGGTAACTGAATATGGTTGCCCTGCTGTGAAAATGCTTCTCTCTGGCAGGTGTATAGACAGCTGTATGGATTTTACGGCTGCTGCAACTGCAAGTGGTGACAGTTGGCTGCGTGAGTCCGCAACCAGTTACCCCTGGTGGGGGACAGTGCAGTGGAGGCTACGCTGCCTGCCAGCAAATGCTGGTGTGAGGAAAAACACTCACTGTGCTCACGGACAGAAAGGCCTGGATTGATGCTAATGAGAAACCAGCACGACTATTGTGGTTTGAATGCTATCACTCAAAGAGGCAGCTTTCCTGTCTCACCAGCTGACCTCTATTGCAGAGTGTGAGAGCAGAGCAATAAGTGTTCTCAGATGCTTGCTGACAGTGAAGTGTTCTAGCAAATGACTACATTGCCTTGGCCGAGCCTGGGATGCTCCTCTAATTTCTGCAGAGCTGAGGTCTATGGGACCATGCTGTGCCAAACATGGTTTGGAGTGACAGGCTTCTGACCTACCTCCCTCCTGCTTGTAGCCTGCCAGCAGCACAGCAAATGTGTGCTACGCTTAAAAACTTCATAGGCAAAGAGGAAGCACACTTTCTCTGTGTATGTGTCTGTATATATATATAGATATAAAAGAAAGCAAATAATTTATTGTTAGTTTAGAAATTTTAACAGTCTAATTCAAGAATGATTTTTTAGGTCTTACTACAGAAAAAGACTATGCAGATGAAGTCCTAGTAATAACAAAGGTCGTGTTGTATGCACTTTGTTTCTACACCTTTTCCTGGTAGTATTCTCATCCTTCCCCTGGCTTCTGGGGCTGGTAGTGTCATTTTGGTGGTGGCAGGGATATTGTAGTAAGTTGTCAGTATTGTGACTCCTTTGCTGGGGGTAATAGGACATTGGTGACTCGCTGTAGGTTCTGCTGAGGTCCTTCTGTTAGTTTGCTTTTTACACATTTGATCTTTCTTTCATTGCTCCATAAGCCTCATGTTACATCTAAATCTGTTACATAAAGTGCCTTTTATGTATGTTAGATATTATTTCTTTGCTCTCTGATACCTCTAAAATAGTTTTGTCCAGTTGCAGATCTCTGTTGGTGATTGATGACTTAGAGCCATGAGGTTTTCAGTGTCGTCTCTGTGCCCTAATATCATACCATGCCTGTACTGGCACGTCCTATGTTTCTCCTTTCTGAGATACACCAAGTGTCACAGCTGCAGGCAAATCAAGTAGAGTTCAGACAGAGCAAGCCTGACAAGCCTCTAGTCCTGGGACCTTGCAAACTCAGTTCAAAGCTTATGTCCTCCTACTAGCAATGGCAATACAGTATTGTAGGGTAACAGAGAGGCTGGTGAGCAGCTGCAGCTTGCTGGGGATGGTGGGAGAAGCTAGCAGAGGCAGAACAGCAGGGTTTTTCCTGTTTTGCTTTCCCTTCTCTAGCAGCTAGAGGGAAGTGGAGTTTCATCAGAGACCCTCTAAGCCTGGGATGTAGATCTGAAGATGTGCCAAGGGAGGCAACCTGGGCTGAAGTTGTTTTCAGTCAGGTGCTTCCCCTGTGCTTTGCTAGGATCAGAGCCCATGCTTGGCAGTGATCTTGGTTCATGAGAAAAACATCAAAAACGTTGAAAAAGAAGCTTTGTAGGTAATGCTTCTTAGCTGCTCTTTAGCATGGCAAAACTGCATGTTTTGGCTGTGAGCCCTGGGGATGTTACTTATGTCTGTTCTGCTTTGTTTGCTCTAGAAAAAAGTACTTTAATTAAACTACTAGCAGGAGTCCTAAGATGAGCAAAAAGCAATCCTCCTCATCTCTCTCTCCAACTGTTCTCTGCCTATACATATATCACATCATGGCATTAGAAAGTCTTGATTAACTTCATCAGGATAATAGAATTTAAAAGAAACCCTCTTGATGCTTCCACTTGAATCATTGCTGTCTGACACCCACTGCAGTGGTCTACAGCAGTCCCCTGTAGTCTCTGCAGAGTAGTCTAAGGTTCTCATATATCCCCTGCTTTTCTTCACACAGGTTCCCAGGGGTGGAGCTATGGAAGGACTTGCCTATAACTGTAAATAGGAGACAGTATTTCTAACCAAAAAGAAGGACTGGGGGTATGTAATGGGCATAGTTCACACTGGCTGAAGTGTGGTTTGCTCTCTGATTGCTGTATTGCTCTGTAGAAGACAAAATTCCTTCAGCATGGCTCAAAAGTGTTTTGCCTACATCTGAGGAGTCTCTAAGAACAGGCTGAAGGCAGAGCAGAAGTGCCCAAATCAATTTCTATTCTTAACTAACCTGCTGACTCTTCTGTGTGCATTGATTACTGTTTGCAGAGCTTGGTTTTATGCCTGAACATAGACAAGCTTCAGTCTATGTGAGTGAGTCACATGCTGCTGCTTGTTGTTTCCATAGTACCTCTCAAATCTGTGCTGAGCAGTCCCTGAAGAGACCTGCTGAGCAGCTGACATGCGTTCAGGGATGAGGAGCATGAGGAGTAGTACCAGCCTGGTGCATGGGGTGGGGAAGGAGCCTTATTTAAATATTGATTTTCCTATTGCCAGATATCCCTGTCTTGGCAGAAGGAAAACAGGCCATTTTACTGCTTTGCTTGGAGCTGTGAGTTTTTAAAAGCACCATTCACACTGTGTTTTTAATTGCCTTGACAAGCCACTTGCTACGTTGTGCACCAAAGCTTCTTTTTTTAGTGGAGTTTTGATTTTCAGTGAAAGGATAGACCTTCAGTATCAGTGAATGCAAAGGGCTGTCAGAACCCAGAGGACAAGGTAAAACAAGTACCTGTCAGGCAGGCACCAGAGCAGTCCTGGGAGAAAAGAGAGAGAGATACTTGTTTCACCTTGTCCTCTGGGTTCTGACAGCCCTTTGCATCCACTGCCTGGGCAGACTCTTCAGGTGCCGTGCAGCTGTAGTGTCCCGCATAGGTAGTGTAGGGCCCTTGAGTAAAGGATGCATCCTGGATGCCTCCACCTGCTGTATTCAGAACATTGCCATATGGTCCTTCACCAACTCCAGAGTCACTTGAAGGAACAGGGAGCAGAAGTTACTGCAGAGGACTCCAAGGAGGTAACTGTCTAGACACCTGAAGGAGGCCAGGTGATGTGTCTGAAATGGCAAGCTGGGGCTGTGCTGCTGCCTGCCAAGCAGTTGCTCATCTCTGATCTTCCTACTGAGGAAGACTGAGCACAGCATGGGTCTGGCTCCTTATTTCACCAAGGTTTGGACCACTGCATGCTACCTTCCTCACCAGCTCCCACTCTAGTGTGGGGACCTCAGCCCCAAGTTGAGGCTGGGAACACACACCCTAAACCCAAGGTAAGGATATGTGTATGGGGGATCCTGTGCTCTATTGGCCTTTAATCTATGTAACTTAACTGCTAAAAACATCTTCTTACTACTTTTATATGATTTAAGTGTGGTAATTTGGAAGGAGGGGAAGACTTTAGTGCTTTACTGATGTTTTCTCCAATAAATCAGTCCTTAACTACATTAAAGGTGTGTTCTGGACACCCACTTTAAACCTCCTCATCTGAAGATTCTGAGGAAGGAAGAGTCGCTGCTACTATTTAAATAACTGTTTCTAGGAATCAGTCTTAATTACTAACCATTTCTGAAATACTTTTGCATTTTCTAATGCACTTCTAGTAAATGCTGAGGTACAGCAGTGAGACTTGTCTGCATCTTGTGAACTGCTCCTTAAGCTTTGTATACTGATCTTGATGTTCTGCCAGGACTTCAGGTCAGTCTAAATGATGGTCCTTTCTGGGTTCAGAGCCTTGCTAGGAAACACATTAGCACTTTACTCAGTCTGTCAGAATGAGTGTGGACACTAAGCAGGTAGCAGTAAACTTCTTTGGAAAAGTAAATGCAGTGGATGAACGTCTCTTTTTGAATAAAATCTTGATTTCTTGATGTGAACAAGTCCAACTTTCCCGCCTTTAATGTTAGTCTTTAAATAGTCAACTGTTTTCTCTTTTTTGGAAGGAATCAGAATATTTAATGTTAGGGCAGAATTCAGTCTTGGACTACATTGTCTCCAACACCTGATTTGTTCAGAGAAATATGTCTACTGCAAGTGCATTCTTTATTACTCAGTTCTAGCTACCAGCGCTGCTGTCTAGTATAAATTTGTTTAGTTGTGTTTCCCATCAGGCGAGGAAAACCACAAAAGGTCAGCAGGCACATAACTGCTGGAGAGTCACTGCCACTGTGTGACAGGACACTGCCACTGTGTGCAGTGCTGCACAGACTGCCCATGGGTTGGGCTGGATAGATGATACAGGCACTTCTATAAGAAAGCAGAAATTTCATGGCTTTGCTGCACTGTGTCTGGGGATACTTGTTCAGTATGGTTCCCCGCGAGTCGTGGGTGTGAAGACTTGGTTTTAACAGTGCAGCAGTCCTGCAGGACAGGCAGTTTGTGTTCTGAGAGCATGGCTGGGATGGCAGGCGAGCCTTTTGCCTGCTGCACTTCTTTGGGTGCATTGCTTAAAACACCAGCTTCTGAACTGCAAGTTGTTGATGCTATTAAGTGTATAATTTGTTCCTGCAAATTGTTCTGGGTCGAGGCAACCTCCAGTATCAATACAGGCTGAAGAGATTGAGGGCAGCCCTATGGAGAACAACCTGGGGATACTGCTGGGTGAAAAACTGAATGTGAGCCAGCAATGTGAGGTCGCAGCTCAGAAGGCCAATCTCATCCTGGGCTGCATCAAATGAAGTGTGGCCAGTAGGTCAAGGGAGGTGATTATGCCCCTCTACTTCATTTTCAGTACTTAAAGGGGGCTTGTAAGAAAGATGGAGACAGACTTTTTAGCCGGACCTGTAGCAATAGGACAAGGGGTGATGGTTTTAAACTAAAAGAGGGTAGATTCAGACTGGGTATAAGGTAAGGAATTTTTTACAATGAGGGTGGTGAAACACTGGAACAGGTTTCCCAGGGAGATGGTAGAAACCCCATCCCTGGAAACATTCAAGGCCAGGACTCTGAGCTACCTGATTTAGTGAAGATGTCCCTGCTTATTGCAGAGGGAGTGGACTAGATGACTTTTAAGGGTCCCTTCCAACTCAAACCTTCTCTGATAAATCACAGACTGTCTGAATCTTTAATTGGGAAACTTATACCACCCTTCAAGAGTATTTGGGGCATCCTGCTATGTTTTGGTGTGGTGGACTGCAGATGAACATGAGTGCTATGGTTGACAAGAGCAGTGATGAACAGGGAAAATTAATTTCTGCATATTTCTAAACAGTAGCAAGTGAAAACTTGGAATGAATGCACTGAAGCTGAATGGTTTCGCTTGGCTTGTATGCCTGTCACTGAGTAGGTTTTTTGGCATGAAAGATTTTTGGAGATTGTGTAAGAAGGAAAGCAACTCGAGTGTCAGTGAAATCTGTAGAGCAACCCATTAAGTGCTTCCTGCAGGGGTGAGGGAGTGTTTCTGAGTAAATGGCAAGAGGCAGAGCTTTACTGGAATAAATTTACTGTCCTCTTTAATTCTGTTCTAGCACACCGGTATGTGAAGTCTTTAATAGGCTTCTGTTTCTTATTTTCAATTCAAGAGCAGACTTCACCTTGGTGAATCACAAAAACATACTTCCCTCCTGTTCACCATGAAAAGTACTTTCCTATTCAAGAAGCATCTTCAGAGAAAATGAAAATATGGAGTAGGAAGGAGGGGTACAGAAGTCAAAGGAAGACCTCTGTGTGGTCAAAAGGACCTGAGAAGGCTTTTTAAGCTCTTTGGGAGGGAGAACTGATAAGTCGAGGACAAAACAAGCATCAAGTAAAATAACTAAACTTCTGTAGTCTGTCTGTTCCAAGGCAATGTCATCGGAGAAGTCTTGTTTTGCATTAATACAAGGTGGTGGCAGCAGCATTTCTCAGGAGTGTGATGGCTCCTTAATAGTAATGTCGTGTCACAGCTCCCTAGCTCAAGTACACACTTGGGACTGACAACTAGGAACAAGCAGTATGCGAGTCAGTGCTTGGACCTTCCCCTCTTCAATGTCCTCATCCAGATTTTGTCTGGCAATGCAGAATGAAAAGTTGGGAATTGCATTATTAATAGCTGTTTAAGTTCTGAATTATTCTGAATGATTTCTGTGCTGATGGCCAAGCTATGATGTGCCAAACCTGATGTAATAGTAGCCTCCTGGGTATCAGGCAGACTAATCCTTAAACATCAAGTTTGAAAATTTTACCAGTCTAATCTGTTAAACAGAACTGATCCATTAAACTCAGACTGGAACATGGCCAACTAGTCTTAGCTTTGAATATATGTATTTTTTGTTTGTTTGACATTCACAGTTGTGAAATGGGGTTGTGGGATGGGTTAGCTTGTGCAATAGGGAATGATGCTAGACTTAGCAGTGCAAAGCTTTATTCTTCGGGTTTGCCACGATGTTCACTTTCAGGTCAAATCCTGTGAGGAGGAAATTTGTAGAAACAGTGTAGTTCTGGACCAGCTGCTCACTAAAAGCAGTGGAGGTGTGCTTTGTTTAAAACAACAACAAACCCCAAAACGACCAAAACCGTGTAAAACAAAACAAACACCAAGGAAACCCCATTGCCTTCTTTTCTCACCCCTACAGCTTTTAGAGCTGAAGTTCAATTTCCTTAAAGACACATCCTTCAAACTTTGATCCTTAAAGCCTATTGTACTTTTTCCCTCTCCCTGTAGGTTCGGTCACATCAGCTGTACCAGAATCAGGAGCAATGTCCACCTGGCTTTGTGTTCATCTAGTAATGTCTTTCCAGTTTTGTCTACTGTCATATACTTCAGTTAAACAAATGGTTTAACTTGCTCTGCTTCTCTCCGAAATCTAAGTGAGGAGCCTGGAGATCAGCTTATCCAAGCATGCTGATGTTTAGGAAAAATTGTGTGGAATGGACTGGGATACAACTAGATCATGCATAAATAGACTAATACTGCTTGCAATTCTTGAGAGATTAGTACTTTTATGATCTGAGATCAGTACTTTTCTGATTTCAACTTATGTAGGTTGTAAAAAAGCAAATATATATGGCATATGATGTCACCCAGAGGTGGAAAGTGATGTCTCCCATCCAAAGTATGATCTGATGGAAGGAGGTATGCTCAAGTTCTTCTAGGATCTGGAAATCCTTAAATGCTTTATCTATTTGTGGAGAAATAATCTCTGGACAAACTTTCCTGACCCTTTTCTTCACTGCCTTCTGCTTTTGGGATGATTAGTGTTTTATGAGTGTTGATTTGTGTGATGGCAGTATCACTACAGACTAACAGTTTCATTTAATTTACTGTCATACTCTGACTTGGAGTAGGAACAAACATCTCTTAACAGGATTTACTCAGCTCAAGCAGTATTAAAGTTCTTCAAGGACATATCAACTAGATAAAATCTGAGAGTACTTATTAATATAATGGGAACTTTAAAGGTCATACTACTTTAAAGATAGATGCATTTTCTGCATTATATTGAAAAAAAAAGCCAGTCAGTGCCATTGGTTTGTTAGTGAATTGCTCCTGGTTCATTGCATGCACAGTTGCAGGATTCCCCCTCTTCAGTAAAATTAAGAACAGCGCCGAAGTATTCAAGCCCAACATCTTGAGTTTGACCAATTTGCGGCGCTGGTGGGATGCAGCTCAAGGTCCCTTTGTTAGTGCTGGCCGTTGCTCCAAATTGGTGTGACGCGCTGCAGGAGCTGGTGCTGCCTGGCTGGATGTGCTGCGGAGCAGCACAGGCAGGTAGCAGCCCAGCTCCGCATGGAATAGGACATTTCAAGCACTACCAGGTTGGATGGGTGACTAGTAAAATGCTGGGCTGTAAAGGAATGGGTAAAGTATCTTTTTTGGTGCTGCAGAGAAAACATCACAACTTACTCTGTGTTTTCAAATGGGAGACACTTGGTGAGCTGCTGCAGCCATGGATGGGAGTACTTGATGCCAGCAGTCTGTTGGTGTGCCATTGGCAATCCTGTGTCAGGTCTTAGTCTCTTAAGTTTGGGTGGGCTCACCAAATCTTTGCAGTGGGTGAGAAATGTAGATGAATAACATGGGTTTGTCTTCATTACATGCTCATCTGCTTAGGTAAGCTACGTAACTGGCTCAGTGTTGGTTGTTGGCTTTTAAGTGCCACATGGAGAGGCTGATTTTCTGAAGGGTTTGTGACAAAAAGCTTTACTAGTCTAAAGGTGTGATTTGACTGGTTGGGAAAGGGGAATCAGGAGAATGTTCTTGTGACCTGAGAGATTTCTGGGGCACACATGATTGCATATTTATTGTACCGTTGCCCTCTGCTGCTGGCTAGGCAGGGTTTTACAGTTTCCTGGACATTTCAAACTATCTTCTCAGATAAGCCAAGAACAAAAACATTACTAAGGTTTCTGCACAGCTTGCTAATTAACAGTTGCATATGTTGGAAAAACCATAATTTAAGTGTTATGTAATGATACTTGTTTGACAGCACCAGTCTAAATCTTAAGCTTGGTTAGTCAGGGCCTGAAAAGGGAAGAGAATATCAACCTGGTGGTTGCCATCATCATGTTAAATTATTAAGGAAGAAGCTTATCTTTGTCGTGGGTAATGGAGTAAGGAGCCAGACTACAGCAGGAGTGCAGCTTAACCATGCAGCCAGTAACTCATGTGTACCAGTTCTGGCAAAAAAATGTATGTTTTTACAGCTTTGCAGTTTCCAAGGACATAAAGTGGACTGCAAGGAGCTGTGGGACTTGGGAAGTTACAAAGGTTTGTGTTTCTCAGGAGGGATCGCCTAAAAGTAACTGGTATCCCAGGAACTTGTGCATGGCCAACTCTGTTTGGTAAGAGTGTACAATAAAGGCTGTGTTCAGCTGTAAGTTTTCAAGTTAATATCCACATTTTAATGTGCCTTTATTGGCGGGGCATAATTCCCGTGTTGCAGTAAGCTTGAAGTTGGGTTTGAGGACAAAAAGAGCAAGTTAGAATCCTGGGTTATTGTTTGCTTTTGTACCTTACAGAAATGTCTCCAGGCCAGTATCAGGTACCTTCCATTGATTTTTGATATATTGTTTAGATCTGTTTTAAGCCAGCTAATGCTGTGAGCCTAGAGGAGGGCAGGGTAGCCCAATGGGGGGATTAGGCAGGAAGAAAAAAAAGTAAGGTATCCAAACAATCCGGTGAAAGGTTGATCTGCCAGGCTTCCATATGAAGGCTGCCACCGAGCAGTGTGTGTATGTGTAACAACAGAAGCCAAAATCATGCTTCCGTTAAGTCCCATGAAATCTGTAGTGAGGTTGCCAGGGGTGAAGATATCTGAACACTGCCTTCATTTAGAAAATTGGGTGGGATCTTAGGAGAGCGCAGCCAGCTGCTGTTTCCTGTGTTAGTGTTAGGGGTGTTCAGAGTGGAATTATGTCAATGGGAGAAGGCTGTTTTGACAAGATGGAGCTGTCCATACTTTGTTGTCTTCTGATGGTAGACTTAGCAGTGCTTCTAACAAATTCCACTCCAGTTGGTGTTATGTGTGCATCCTTTAAGGGAGCCCACCTGCAGATTACTGTCCTCTGACAGTTTCTGGGTGACTTCTATGACAACGCTAAAAATTACTATGTCTCAGTGCTTTTGAAGGGCAAGCTAACACCTCTAGCTGAACTGACATGTTTGGAACCTTTTTTGCCAGCTTTTGCCTGGACTGAGGAGCTGTGCTAGGAGAACTCAAGAGCAAGCGCTATGAAAAGTTGCTGAAGGAATAAAGGAAGCTGCACTGGAGTGAGTGAAAGATAAATTGAAGTGTTTGAGAAGGGAATTCCAAGACTTAACTTCTGCCCATTTTCTCTGGTCTCTGTTTAATAGATAAAAAGGGTAGGAGGAGGAGAGGATCCTGCTATAGGGTAGCTTTAGCATCAGGACACTGATAGCTAATTTTTCTACTTCAGATTTTTCTTTGTATACAAGAGTGAACTCTTCCTGCTGCAGTTGCCTACTTTTGCTTCCCTCTTAGGGGAAGGGAGGTCAGGGAGAAGTGGATGGCTTTCTAAAACATTTGCTAAGAGCTTCTTCTGAGTTAAAGGTCTGGAGTCACATGTCCAGCCCAAGAAGTTGCTTGGTCATTCATCTAGTGCACAAAATGTAAGTCAGTTGCTTCTTATACAAATACCTGGACTTGTGCAAAGCATTTGACACTGTCCTGCACAATGTCCTGGTGTCTAAATTGGAGAGATATGGTTTTGCAGCCCAGAAAGCCAACTATATCCTGGGTTGCATCAGGAGAAGTGTGGCTAGTAGATTGAGGGAGGTGATGCTCCCCTTCTGCTCTGCTTTGGTGAGACCCCATCTGGAGTGCTGCATCCAGCTCTGGGGCCCCCTATGTAAGAAGAACATGGACGTGTTGGAGTGAGTCCAGGGGAGAGGCTGCAAAAATGATCAGGGGGCTGGAGCACCTCCTCTATGAGGACAGGCTGAGAGAGTTGGGGTTGTTCAGCCTGGAGAAGAGAAGGCTCTGGGAGCACCTTAGAGTGGCCTTCCAGTACTTAAAGGGGGCCCACAGGTATATTGGAGAGGGACTTTTTACAAAGGTATGTACTGACAGGGCAAGGGGTAATGGCTTTAAACTGAAAGAGCACAGATTTAGATTAGAAACTAGGAAGAAGTTCTTCACTGGGAGGATGGTGAGACACCAGAACAGGTTGCCTAGGGAAGTTGTGGATGCCCCTTCTCTGAAAGTGTTTGAGGCCAGGTTGGATGGGGCTTTGAGCAACCTGGTCTAGTGGAGGGTGTCCTTGCCCATACCAGGGGGGTTGGAACTAGATGATCTTTAAGGACTCTTCTAACCCAAACTATTTTATGAGTCTGTGATACAGGACTTTTTTTTTTCCCTGCAGTATCTAGTCCAATAGGTTTGGTGCCTTTTTCCTGCAAATTCCCAACTGAAATCAAAGTAGTCTCTACTGCTGTCAATGCTCTCGCCTTGCTTGTCAGCTGTCGTAATACTTCAGTACACTGGGGAGATGTGTGGAAGTGCAAAGTTTCCTGTGAAGTCTCTATCCATACCTCAGTTTAGAAAGTATTGAAATTGAACTTTATTCTGTAGCAGGTAGGTATTTACAAATCTAATTCAGAAGATGAAGGGCTGGCCACAGATATCCCCTAGGGCAGTGCACCAAGACTCCTGAACAGTCTCTTAAACATTGCAGACATTGATGGATCTGAGTGAGCAGCTTGTGACTTTGTATAAGCTATTGCCTTAATCACAGAATGGTTGAGGTGGGAAGGAACCTCTGAAGGTCATCTTGTCCAATCGCACTGCTCAGGCAGGTTCACCAGGAGCTGGCTGCCCAGGACCATGTTCAGATGGCTTTTGAGTATCTCCAAAGGTGGATTTTGTGAAGTTCTTACCCTGATCCCCCTGGCTGGTCACATCATTGTGTGCTGCTTGGTTGCTTAGGTGCTGCTGTGCTCTATACTTCTGCCCTTGGTAGTAAATGGTGCAAATTCTCTGATACACCAAATCCAGGCATGACCTTGGTAATTACATGGTGGGAACTAGTGTGTCTCTTAAGTATTGAAGAGTGTTCACTGGTGTTATAAAGGTATTGCTAAGACTACAGATGGTGAGTTTTTTTGGTGCTTATCCTTTCAGGTATCACAGTGTGTGATTCAGCTAAATATGTAACAAATCTGCTTTGTTAAAACTTCAGTGTCATTTTCATGGTGGGACTTGATATTGTGGAATGGGAATGGTGGGTTTTTCTAGACCTGCTTTTCAGAAAGGGAAGCTGCGGGATGCAATAGTGGAAGAGGGAGCTTTGCTCTGAGTGCAAAAGAGCAGACTTGTCTTCTGAGGGAGGCTGGGAGTTGCTCCAGGTGAACTTACTCAAGTAAAGCTTTAATTAGATTGCAAAGTTACATACTAAAACCTTGTTTAAAACAATTCTGTTCTGCACTACAGCCTTTTCCTCCTAATCTTTTCCAACTGATGTCTGACTGCAGCTCAGCACTATTTCTCCAGCCTTTTTTTACAGGTTCAGTCTCTTACTGAGGTTTGAAGTCTCTAGAGAATGGTACATAGCTGAGACAAGCAGCTGAGGTCAGATAACTTAATGCATTCCTCTAAAATCTACCTGACAGTATTTTGACTCTGTTAATCCCACTTGGAAATGTTCCTCTGTATTTGCAGAGTTTGGCTTGACTTCTACATTGCAGTGCCCTACGTGATCGCTGGTGCTGGAGTGCTGGCTTTGGCCTGGGCTCCTCCCATAGGTTGGAAAAGCTTTTCACTTGTTATTGCTGGAGTTGACAAATGTCTCTGTTTTGACCACTGTTTGAAACGCAGAACTTTGCCATAAGTTTGGGGATTTCTGCCTGACAAAAATCTCTTTAAGTGCTGGAGCAGATATCTTCAAAAGGTAGTGGAGAACCTTTGCAAATACAGAGACTTCTGTCTGATATGAAGAGGTTAAGAGCCTTACTGTGGTATCAGCTTGTCTAGCAGCAAAATATGCTGGAGCATGGATCTACTCCTTCACAAGATTACAGAAATTAGTCTGAGTTTATGATTGGATTGGGAGGAGGAGAGAAGAGAATTGCTGCCTTGGCTAAGATATGCATCAGCTGTCTGCAGTGCTGTGGGCTGAGACTTTGGTTTAAGAAAAGAGCAATTCTAACAACCCCATAGTCCTTAACTGTAACACTCAGAAGTGTTTGTGTGGCAGGGTGATGCATCTTGGCTTTTATTTGTTTCAGTGAAGGCAGCATTTAGTCTTAAGAAAATGCTGGAGAAGATACTTCTATACAAAGAATCATATTGGACAATGCTGTTGCTCAGGGAGAGTTAGTCCAGAGAAAGCATGTGGAGAGAGGCTGAAGTAATGAGATTCATATGGTGGTGTTGAGTTGGACTCTGCCAGAAGACAGCAAATGCCTAAACCCTTAAGCCACAGTCTGCTGACCGAGAGGGCCGCGGAAGGTCTCCTGTACTCACACCATTCAGCAGCTGCTGTGGCTGAGCACCTCTGTTCATGTCACATGCCAGTCTCAGAGGCTGAAAGAGGTGTCTGCAGTTAAAGGGAGGGGAGATTGCACAGCGTGGAAGTAGGAGCACAAATGCGCTAATTTAAGGCTCGGTTAGTGTTTGGGCTTCTGTCCTATTGCTTCACAGCATCTCTCTCTCAATGCAGTTGTAAAGCCTTGGATCAGGTGCTGAAAGACTTTACTCATCTGTAAACTAGTAAGACTTTGAAGATCAAATTAATGCTAGAGAATCTAGATTGGCTTAAGATCTTAAGTAGCTTTATAGCTCTTAAAATGACTTATGGCCTATAAAACTCAGTTGGAGTGGGGAAGTGAGCCTGACTGTTGCTGCCTGATTGGGATCTACCTGGGAAAGATGGGGGTGGGGGAGACCTGGCTGGAAATTTTCACCCCAGCTGCAGTTACTGGAAGGCCTTCACTCAGTCTTGCCTGTTAGCAGACTGCAGAAGGTACAAATTCAAACCAGGTAGAGGCTGAACAGGCAGTTGAATCTTAACAATCAACCTTGAAATAAGAGATTGAATCTTTTTGCTGTGCCTCCAAAACAGCAAGTGCCTCTTCCTTCTCTTTGGCAACAAACTCTTCCCCTCGTCTTCCTCTTTTGCTTGCTGAGTTAAGTGCTGGAGTCATGGTAGGCTTGCCAAAATTATGGGCTGTGGCATCTCTGTGCTTTAACAGGACACAAAAGCAGGACATTCAAGATGGTGAAGGTGCCTACATAGCAGCAGAACTCTGATTAGGCACAGATCTTATGGATTGGTTATTTAGGTAGCTTCATCCAAAGTACTGTTTGGATCTTATCCTGGGGTAGCCTCTATGTTCTTCCAATCCTAAGGTGTTAGTGGTAACCTTTCAATTTTAAATTTAATTCTTTGTATGAAACACTACTGAATGCATAGCTTAGTTTCTTCAAACCATGGAGATGATATTCAATCATACTTGAGCTGAGTTTGGTTTCTTTAGGGAGTGAGGGATAGAACTTTTCCATGTGTAAACAAATGATTGTTCTGCTAGACCTAAATGTGGGAAAAGAAGCTTCTCTGCAATGCTGCCATAATGTCTTATCCTTACTTAGCTACCAACAAGATAGAAGAGCTTTAATACTCCACTGACTTTCTTAAATTGCTGATAGAGCCTTGGTCTAAGGTGGAAGCTGCAGAGCTGTGTAGGAGGTAGTACCTGAAGAAAGAACAGTGTCTGAGACTAGGCAGGCAGATATCTGGTTAACAGTCTTTGCTCAAACTGAAAAGCCTTTCTAGCTGTGCAGGAAGTTCTCTCCTGTATGATTCATTGCATGTGTATCTGTACTGACCGCTGGTGCTAAATAGTTACCTGGGAAAGCTTTAAGCACACTCTCTAACCTTAAAAGAGATTACAACGTGATTAATGGTAGTTGTGGTGGTAATACTTTGCTGAGGCTTCCTGAGCCACTTGTGACATTCAGTTGAACTTGTCAGTAATTGGTTCAGGCATCCTTGACAGAATTTATCTACCTTCATGCCAGTCTCTCAAACACCAGCTTCTAAAATGGCACAGATGACGTAAGTACAGACCTCTTAGTTATCCTGAGTTGTTAAGGACAAATGAACACTTGCTCTGGAACAGCAAAATCTGCAGTTTTAATCTGTCACACAGCAAAACCCCACTGCTGCTTGTCTCTGGAGCAGGTGCATCCTTAGGCTTCAGGATCTCTTCAGGTACTAACTTGCAGCTGATACCTGCAGCAGCAACTGAGGGACACTGGTGACAGTTGAATTTGCTATGCAGGACAAACAGATACTCAAGCATGCACAGTAACTACTCTAAGCCACGTAACCGAAGTCTAAACTTAAGCCTCAGCACTAACAAGTACTTCTGGCACTGGTCAGGCAGAGTGCATTTGCAGGTGTGGCTCTACAGCCTCAGTTCCACCTCCAGCACACTGCATGTGCTGTGAATTACTATGAAGAGCGAGGAGGAGGAAGGCCATGCAGCAGGGTATTTTGGTCATGGGAGGGCCCTTTGGAAAGGCCTCACAATGAGGTCTGGGTTCATAGTGTAGAGAAGTCTCTACTCCTGGCATTGCCTAGCAATATTCAGACTGTCAAGAGCTAAACTTGTCAAAAAGCCTCACACTGCAGAGCCAAACCTTTCTTTTTGGTTCCACATGGCTGCTGTTTGTCATCCCCATCCTGCTTTGTTTCCTTGGGGCCATCACTTCAATTTGGAAAGTCCCTTGGAGAGAAATTAATTCCTCCTCCAAATGCACCATGCTATCAGCTAGCAGGGCCTATCTTTGTTGGACTGCCTTTAGGGGGCACAGGGGGAGTGCTGCCT
The DNA here is from genome assembly GCA_013401335.1 of Brachypteracias leptosomus. Taxonomy (NCBI): domain Eukaryota; kingdom Metazoa; phylum Chordata; class Aves; order Coraciiformes; family Brachypteraciidae; genus Brachypteracias; species Brachypteracias leptosomus. Next base: position 136,319 of record VYZX01024682.1, read on the forward strand.
TGCTCTGACCTGAACTCCAGGGTCCGCTAAGGAGCTTCTGGGGAAGAAGCGGACAAATTGTTATAGCTTGCAGGGGAGTACTTGTCTTCATTGAAGTGGATGAGTTAGGGATGACAGGTAGCCTAGAAGTTGTCCTACAGCATGTTTGGAAGGATGGACTGCAGTCCTTTCTCCTTACAGCCAGATTGGTTTGTACTTCAGGGTGAAGGCCATCAAACTTCCCTAGGTGATGAGGATGAAGCTTGTTCAGCAAGACATCTTCCTTCATCACCAGGCAGGATTTGTAGCTGAGAATGACTGAGGAGTGATGCTCCTTTAAACTCCTGCAGGTAATAAAGCAGGAGACCGGTGTGTTTAGGCAGCCTGTTTGGCAGGTGCTATAGCAACCCAGCTGTATGGCCACTGTAAGCAAGACTAATCTGAGCAAAGAGGGTAAAGTGAGGTGTGCTTGCATGTCCCTCTCTTGGCAATGATCTTAAGATAGTAATATTGCTAAAAACTAGAGAATTGTGTTGGGTCACTTCTGAACTCGTGCTCAGGCTGTGCATAAGCCAGGGCAAAGTCAGAGTCCAGCTTCTCATATGGAGGCTCAGATCTGTAACTCAACAGCCCTTCCATGTAAGCTAGAGTATGTTCTAGCAATGGGCGACGTCCTCTACTTGTCTCTGACTACACTGAAGATGTGTTGGAGAGTTTGGCCCATACACACTTAAGTCTGTAGCAGCGACAGGCTGGATCAGTGATCTTAGACTGGCAATTCAGATGTCTCTAGGGACATGAAACTAATTTTTGCACAATAAAAATGCAGGAAGAGTACCAATTTTTTTTTTTCTTTTTTAATGGATGGTACAGAGTAAAACTGAACACAGGGAGTTTGCTATAAGTGACAAGAATGTGTTGACTCCAGCAAATGCCATTGGCCAGGAAGTGGCATTCCTGATTGTTAGAAGGGATGAACAGATCTTGATCTGGGCTACTTCTTCCTAACATAGCTACTTCCAGTTGTCATAGCCTGCTAGCATTGAGTGGTGTTACACTGAATGATTCTTTGGGGTTGGGAACAAGTCTTCAGGGGTAGCCTCACCTTCACTCTCTTTTTGTCTGGAGAGTGATGGCAGAAAACACCCAGCTGTTCCAGTGCTCCACATCTGATAACTTGTCATTTTGCCTAATCTAATTAGTACAACTGCTGCGTGAGCCTTTTGCACAGACAGCAGCGCCTGTCTGTTGAGTTACACCAGGGGAGGCTGTGAAGCAGAGTCAGTAGCTATTCATATTAGGCTATTTGGGTAATAGAGGGTATATTATAACTGTAGCTGTGTTACAGTTCTCTCCTGCCTCTGGATGCTTTAACTAGAATCTATAACCAAAACTTTGACCTTTGTCATGTGAACGTTGCAGTATTTCTGACAGATGCCACAGCCACGTGTCAGAAACTCAGAGGGGCATTATATTTTCTCTTTTTCATTGGGTTTGGAAAATAGCAGAGACCTGTGTTTCAGGCTCCAGTACTCCCATTGTTACTAGCCTGCAGGTGGTCTGCACCAGAAGCCGATGTAGGTCTGCAGCCTAAAGGAACTGATCTTTAATTAGCTGGAAGTTCTGTTCCTGCACCCACTGGCTGCAGTGGAAATGGAAAGTTAAAACTTCAGAAGTGGTGTGCTTTCTTCTTGTATCTCCAGGGAATCATTGCCCAGGCTTGACTTGGGTATGCCGCAAGGCTCTTGCACTTCTGCAGCTTTGAGTGGAGGATGGCGTCAGGTCTCCGATCAGCTCTGTCTTAAAGCGTCACTTACAGTGCAGGAAAAGATTAACGTCCATTTGGTTGTGCTTCTCTGTGTGCAGGCTGCAGTGGAGAGCCCGAGTGAAGGTGTGGGCTTGGGAACAAATGGTTGCTCAGCTGTAAGGGTGATCTACACTGCTAGGAAGCTTGATTTTTTTCAGTGAAAGAAGCGGATCTTGGAGAAAAAAAAATGTAGTGAAGCATTGCAAAACTCTGCTGAGTGCCTCTTTTAGGTAAGAAGCACTTCTGTTCTTCTGTTTCCCAGGGCTAAATCTTACACCAACAGCATGAAATCAGCTGGCTTATGTAAGTTGATCTTTATGGTATACGTGTCAAAACATAAATACATTTCATCAGGACAATGTTATCGGTGTTACTGGTTCTTGCCATAACTGGCTGCTCTAAATGACACTGAAGCACTGATGACATGGGGCAGTGCATGTCAATGATTTTTTTTTTTTTTTAAAAAAAACTCAACCCCGAACCTCACAATACCCAGATATGTTTAGCCTCGTGGGCAAAAATCCTAATGCACATTAGCACATTCATTAAAAACCTCGGTGGTGTTTATAGCACAGCCTTCAGAGAGCAGTGCTGCTTTCTCCTCCCCTGAGCTCACACTACAGTGTGTTACCTGGGCAGCAGGGGCTGGGGTCTGGCTACTGGTTATTACCCTCACTGTGGAAGCATCTGGAGAAGGGTTATGCACGCAGAATTTTCCATTAATCAGAGAAAAAAGTCCTACACAGATGGTATATAGGATAGATTACAGCTAGTAATCCTTTTGTGTCCTAGAAGATTAAGGATATCCTGGTGTAGCTGCAGTCAGCTGACCTTTTTTTATTTAAATGATTGAAAATTCTTGATGCAGTTCTGCAGAGGAGCAAGGCTCTTCCAGAAGCCGTGAGCTGCGCACTGTGAATGTTTGTTAAGGGAACGGTCTGTTTGAGTCCAGCCCCGGTTATAAATTTACAGGAACTTAGCTTTGAGCCATGTAAACAGCAGCAGCTACGAGATGGCTAAGAAATCCCTTGCTAGACAGCTCTATCAAATCTAACAGAGGTGGTGTAAGAGAGCTGAATTTTATGAGGAGGTATAGAGAGTGTCATGTCTGAATCTTGCTGTCTGGGTTGCCCCAGAAGGTGAAAATGAATGCTCCAGTGGAAGAAGAGGATGGCTGCATGCTCTGAACTTTCTGGTATGGATCTGTATGAGGATTACAAATCGCCCTTCGATTTCAATGCTGGAGTGAACAGAAACTACCTTTACCTGTCACCCAGCATAAACCTTTCTCCACCTGGATCACCTACCCTGGCGAAGTCTGGTAACTTCCTTCTCTTTCTTTTTCAAAACCTCTACATGGAAAGTTTAGTGATAAATATCTGTAAAAAGGAACTTCTCAGATTAAGAATTTATAAAATTTGGCTGAAATGCATATGTAAATGAAGGTAAAAGTTGACCTGCTGTTAACTCTGGTAGTTCATTAGCTTTGGTGTGTCATGTAGGTAATATCTCATGTGCTATGCCTTTACCAGCTTTACCTTATTTGCTATTTCTTAATTCAGTAGAAATTGAGGGAAAACGAAGTGAGCAAAAAAATTAGGAACAAAAGGGCAACGTCTGCAAGATTGGAGTAATTGGCCTAGTTTGACTACTAGGTTTTTTGTGGGGGATGTAGGATTGCATACAGAGCATGACTTCAGAGCTCTGCATAGTCTAACATCTGATTTTGCCCTGGTACTGAAAATATCACTAACGAAAACACTCTTTAAAACCTTTACTCTGTTGCACTTGGCATTTAAAATGCTGTGAATATTATGCTTGCAGATCCTGACTGTACTTGTGCTGTCCTGAGGAAGCGGCTGTTGAGCTGTGCTGCAGCAGCATCCATCCAGTGCTTCACCCTACCAGTTTCTAGCTGGTAACCTGTTGTACAGAACACCTACAGCCATGCCTCCCAACACATCCCACTCTGATTTATCCCCTTTCTTTTCCATTCTGTGCTGCTGGATGTGATCTTCCAGAGTAATTAAAAATACAGAGAGCGTACCCCTACTTCAGGTGTGACAAAGCAGTTACAAAGGTGTTGACTTTCTTTATGGGCTCATTCTTTAAAATCTTAGAAAAATGTGCATCCCTTAGGGAATGTCTATGTGAGCTAACTCGGTGAACAAAATGAGCTGGGGGCCTCCGGAAACAGTGATCAGCTTTCACTTCTGCAATTACTGAATCTCCCACCTCTTCTAAAGGGAGGGAGTGGTTCTTTGTATCTGGTGGTGATGCATCACCATAAGCACCAAGCTTTGCTGGTCTTTTATTTCTTTTTCATTCACTTTGGATGAATATATGATTAGTGTCTGGGAATAGCCCAAGAACTTTCTCCTCTAAGTTGAAGAAATATGTCCCACTTTGGCTTTTTCATTGAGATAAATGGGGAGCACTTAAATTTGATCTTATATATTGCAAAATATTCTCTCTAGCACTGTCTCCATTACTCACTCAAATGTTGGAGTGATCTTATAATCTTGTAACAGCTTGTTCTCCTGAACTCTAACAAGTGCCATTTTTCTTTAGGTTTGCCAACTATATAGTGATAGCCAAAATGCTCATTCTGAGTGCCTGACACAGAACATATCTGTCTAAAAGCTTTGTGAAGGCTCACCCTCCCCTGCCCTAGAGCTGCTCATCTGAAAGACCAGCACTTCCTTAAACTGCTCATGTCTACTGCTCACGTTTCAGGCCAGAAACAGCCCCTGGTCAAAATAGAGCACAAACTTGGGTTGAAACCAACCAAAACAAACCTCAAACCAGAAAACCTGCGTGTAAATTGAATGACTCTAATGCTTTGCCTACTCTGGCAAAGTAATAGGGGCTTAGGTGCTGGTTCCCTGAATGTGATCTGTGGAGCCATAAACTTGTTCATATCTTTATTTGGTGCATTTAAGTAGATCTAATATGTTAATCTTAGAAATACAGACACCTTAACAACTGACCTTAAAACTAGGTAAATTTTCCCAATACTGGATAAGTCTTCCCAATTTTTTTCCCCCAATAGAATTTTTACTCTGAGTCATGAAATGCTCAACTAAACTTGGTTATAGCCATCAAAGTACTGAATGACTGAATTTTAAGTGCTCTGCAACTCAAAAGGTGCAAGATTATTAACATTATGAAAGGTAACAAATTGGAAGCCAACAACAACATTTGTGCTGGTGAACAGAAAAGGTCACAAGTGAGAAATACTCTCTTAACAGATTGAGCCAAAGTATTTCCATCTGTTGACTGACTGATATTTCCCTAATCTCTTACCCTGCACCCCCCAAGTATCTAGGGTGGGCTGTGCACCCTTCTTTATGAATCTCACTCCAAGCCAGGATGTTGCTGTCAGCCTAGTTTATTTGGATTGTAGCCATGCCATTGTGGAGATCCGTGGGTTGTTACCCGTGTAGACAGCTGGTTGTTGGCCAGACTGCCTAGCACAGATGAGCTGTGCCCTGCAAGTACTGGAAGTGAACTGAGGAATGGGAGCAGAGAGGTGGAACAGTAACAGGGGATGAGAGGGGAGGTGACCGAATAAAGACTGATGGGAAGGTGTTTGCATACTCCAAATGGAGCTAAAGAAAAAGTAATAAATGGGAGCGGGGCAGAAGGTGAGGAGAGGAGAAGGCAGCATGGTTGGATGTACAGCGTGAGGCACAGAGGACTCTGAGTAGCAGTGATTTCCTGTCTTACTAAAAGATCTAGAAATGGGAAGGGAGATTATTCCCTTGCATATTAGCATTGTGTCTTGAATTCAAAATAAGCAACAAGCAGCACAAACTCCCTCAAAACAGTAGTTTTCCAAAGAGAAGGTACATTCCCCAAACAGAAGCTATTGCTGTGGGAGACAATCCAGCATGTTTTCCTGCTGCTGGATTCACTTGATCTATTTTTGGTGAGATAATCCAGATGACTTTTCATAACCAGATTAAACAGACTTTCAGCTGGATGTGCTAATGCTCTTGGAGTCAGCGTCATCTTTGGTACTTGCAAACTTTCTGAAATGGCTCTTGCAACAGCAAGCTCTGCAGTCCCTGAAGGGCCTGCAGATGGAGAACAAGGTCAGGAGTTGGAGGCTAATGCTCTGGGGGCCGAAGTGTCAGAGGAAAATGCAGTTTAAATTGTTAGTTTTCCTTCAGTATAGGGATACGTAATGAATAGGATAAATAGCAGTTTGACAAAAGGACATGACATTTTTAACCATCGGATATTAAGAAAAGGAAATATGTTGATGTATAAAACAGAAATTACGTGATTGTGAGACAAGCTGTAATCCTTTTTTGGTGCTGTAGTGCTGTGCTTTGGGTTGGGTATTAGACTCGAACTTTTTTTTTTCTGCCCTAAGTTTCTGTCAGGAAATAGTGTATTGAGGATTCTGTAGGAACTATATTATGTTTGTGTAGAAGACAGACATAAATCTCTGGATAAACATGGTATATATTTCATAAATAAATGCAGAATGGGGATTCAGTTGCTTTCTGTACACTCCTTTCTCAGAGTGTTCCATGGTAACTTACTATTTACAAATGTTCTGCCCATGTAGCAGGGTGCTTCTAGAGGACAAGTATTCTGTACACAAATACAGGCAGAAAACATATTGTTTTGGAAATAATTTACCTGAGTTTAGTAACTTGACCGAGAGCAGGGCCTCTTTTTGTCTTAGGACTGACAGCTGCTAGGAGCACGTTTCATAGAATACCTGCAACTAATTACAGACTCACTGAATCTCTTTTCCCCTGACTTTTCAGTTGATTGTCATGTAGCTATTTGATATCAAGCCTCACAATGAGATCATAGTGGTGGTCTCATTGCATGCTAATGAGTTTTTTGATTCCTAGACCAAATAGTAGTATGGAGCACCATCTGAAACTGCTGAAATGAGGATGTAATTTTATCTGATTCATTACTATATTGACTAATAAAGGAAGATTCTTTACTATGTCCTCAACTTGTCTGAGATATGTATTTATATACATACACACACTCTCTCCCTACAAACAAACAATTCTCCTGGGTTTTTTTTTTCTGTAAGATTTTTATTTCCTTTCTTTTTTACTATCTGTAAAGCTATTTTACCTCTTTAGTAGAGAAATAGTTATGAGAATCTACAACTGAATTGTTGTCTCTAGTGTAGTGTCTCTGCAAACTGGTCTCTTTGCAAATTAGAACAGGATTCCTTAATTCTGGCAAACTGTATGTTTGAGTGTCAGCCATGAAGATTCAAAATGGGAAATCTTTTGCTGAAAAATCTGTTGCATTAAAAGGTGTTTAAAGTGATCTTACTGCAAGCTCGAAGGTCTAAGGATAAACTTATCTTTAAAGTGAGCATATCATAGTAATACAAATCTTGTTCTCCTTCCTCTCCCTGAAGCTGTGAAGGTGAAAGGTGAGGAGTTGACCATAGGGATGTTTGGGATTCATATGGAGGAGTTTGGCAAAGTTTTGGTTTCTGGATTTGGAAGGGAGCAGAGGTAGCAGTGTGAGTGGATGCACATCCTCATCAGTCCCTTCTCAGCACTCCACCGCTTTGGGAAGTGATGTCCTTTTGTTCTCAACCTCTTTCTCTGAGCTTCTCATCCGTCTTAATGTCCAGGCTCAGAACAGCAGCTCTCTTCTAGTTCCATGACATCTGTGACTTTCTACCTGCAACGCCCCCAGTTACTAAAGACAGAGAGGTTGAGTAGGGTCTGCAGGAAGAGTTCATAACTTGCATTGTAACCCTTTTCTCCACTGTTGCTGATTTTGCTTGTTATTATGATTGCTCCTAGTGTGCTGAGATTGGGTGTTTTTTAAGCTGGTCCAGAGAGCGGTGAGGGAGGGAGCCTCTGCATTGGTCTTGAACACCTTCAGTACTTCCACAGCTTCTGTGCTGCTTGAGTGAGAGAGAGCAGAGAGCTCGTGGACTCCTGGGCAGAGGTTGTGTAGGAACCACTGGTTGGGATGTAGTGTTTTGTACCTTGGTTTCTATCGGAGTAGAGGGATGTGGTGTTCTCAACATGTTTCCAGTCACCTATTATAGCAGCAGTTGCAATTATATTGAGCTTTAATACAACTGCATAGAACGAAACAGCTGGTAAAAAAGCCTCTGGTTTCCTGGATGCCATAGTACTCTGGGATTGTGACTTTGATGTCCTCCTGTCAGTTTTCTTTGTGCACTGGGACAAAAGGGCTGTATATTAATGTTAGCTGCTATCTGGTAGACATGTGATGATCTGACTTTTAATGTTTTATTCACCTCCAGGGCTGCTGAGAAGTGACTCTATACCTGAGGTTGGAGAGGATGCTGCTGCTACAGTTGGAATGGCAGAAGCACTCTCAGAAGAAGAACAGGATGAGCTAAGACAAGAGCTTGCTAAGGTAAATCTCTTGCAAATAGGTCTTAAGCTGGTTTTAAGAATGAAAATCTGTGATAATGCTGTCTTTGAACATACAGTTTAATGCTTTCCATATTTATTCTGTCAGTGTCTAAAGCTGGGTACAACACTCCTGTGTATTGCAGGGAGGAAAAGGGAAGGTGCCAAGGAGAAAAGAATGGCCAGTTATAGCTATGGGGACTTAAGCTAGAAGTGCTGAGTGTACGGATCTTAAACCAAGATGCATAAACACCTAACACTTTTTTTTCCCCTCAAGTGAGAAGGGAGTAAATAGGCTGTCAGAGAGGACATGGTTGGAAGCCAAAACCAAGTACTGTCTCAACTGGTGTGGAGTAACTAAGCTGTTGTTTCATGAAGGATGCTTCATAGTAATATCAGTGGAGACACTGTTTTGCTGATGTCTAACCATGTCCGTGGTTTGCATAGCAGAATTTTATTCAGAGTGAGTTAGAGTAGCACTCTTCAAAGGACAGCCAAACGTTCAAATGTGATACGTGCATTTCAAAAGTTGTCAAAGTCAAGCTTTATTCAGTTACTAGTCTTCTTTCTTTTGTAGCTTTATGTGACTTTAGGACCCTGATAAAAGATGCTAACTTAAGCCTAAAGTTGGCAAATGGTTAGCTTTGAAATAAGCACATTAAATGCAGTGTTGATTTTGATGGTCCTGAGTATTATTTCATGCCAAACCAATCCGCTGAAGATGAGGGAAATCTGGTCCTGCTGGGGTACATCACGCTGAACTTTGGACAGGGATCCGAAACAAAGGTGCACTGAAGATCTTGAGATTTCCTCAGAGGAACTTAAATGAGAGGGCAGCCTGATGCTCTAAAGTAGGTCTGGTCTGGGTGTGGAAGTAGGGTTGGATGCATGTCTCGCTTTGTGCCTCTGTCACACCTATGTATCCCACAGAGCGGCATCGTACAACTGCTGTGACATCATGATCTCATCCTGCTTCTGTGAGAGGCTTAGGTGACTGTGTGAAGAAGGAAGTATACAAACAGTAGTTTTCTAGTTGCTGTGGTTTTGTTGTGGTGGGTGTTTTGGGTTGTTTGGGGGTTTTGTTATTGGGTTTTGATTCTTTGTTTGTTTCTGTGGTGTTTTTTTTAACTGCTCAGTCTGTCAGCATTTCCTCCCCTGCTCTGGGGAAGGTGCTCCTGTGGCTGGATCCAGCCTGCAGTTGCTGGCTTAAGCCATAACAGAACCTTTCTGTTCAAGCAAGGAGACAAAACTTGGGTGTTGGACCAGACCTGCTCTGAGCTTCCTGGTAGTGGTCATACATTGGTATCTCTTCTGACGTGGCAGGAGAATACAGGCTTGGCAGTTGTCCCAGGTTTGACTAAACTTCAGGCTTCACATAGGTTAATGTTGTCTAAAGATAATGATTTCTAAATATGCAATCTTTCAGTTACCAACTTCCTTGTACATATTCCAGTAACAGAGCTGGCTGCAGATAGAGTGCTTTTTTACTAGCTCTTGATGTAGACTATGTTGGATTTCTCTTAGTTTTTAGAAACAACTGTGAGGCAATGTTAAAAAATGTGTTAAGCCCTCCCATTACTGATGTCTAGTAGATGTTTTAATAAGTACATACTTAAATGGCTGGGTATTTCACTTGTTAACTTGCCTTTTATCAACTCTGACTGCCACAGGTGGAAGAGGAAATCCAGACACTCTCACAAGTGCTGGCTGCCAAAGAGAAGCATCTAGCAGAAATCAAGAGAAAGCTGGGAATTAACTCATTACAGGAACTAAGGCAGAACATTACCAAAAGCTGGCAAGATGTTACATCAACTACAGCGTATGTACCAGTTCATGATGATTGTCTTAGCTGCTGAGGTGGAAACTATGTAGCTCTTGTGTTGTATCTAAACCTTCTGTTCATGTAAAACGAGATGAGTGTAGACTTTAACACAAAATTAAATTGCACTAAAACTTTTTATCTGGATAAATCATCATGTGTTTCTTTAAAGAAGGCCACTATTATCCATATCATCTCATTTAAAATAAGAATGATTGACCATAATATGGGCAAGTCTAATAGGCTTTTTATCTGACATATCTGAAATACCATTACTGAGATACCAAGGTGTCCTAAGTTCAACAGAATATCCTTTTCCAGCCTGAAAAACTGTTGTACACTGAGCTCATGCAGGAAGAGTGCAAAGTCACAGTTAATGTTCTTGCCAAGTGTGACTGTTTAAGGCCTAGAGTGAACTGCCTTCCACAATTAATGACTGGACAGAATGCAACAGGATGTACATCAGGGTTTTTATGGTGAAGTTTACTGACAGAACCATTCGGAATAAGATTTTAGACACTAGGCACAAAAAGTAGACCTCTGTTCTTTGCCAGTGTGTGTACATGGTGGTGTTTTCTTGGTTTTGTATGGTGGGTTTTTTTGGTTGCTTTTTTGTAGGTTTCTTAAAATCCTGCAATAGAAGAGAGCATCTGTTCTGGGGATGGGGTAGTTGGTGCATGTTGATGAACCTCATCTGAAGTCCAAGGTGGCAGAGATGCTGTAGCCAGAAGGGACTGCAGTGGCTCAAAATAATCTTTTAAGTAGCTTGTCCATTTGACCCCAAAGTTGAAGTATACCTCTGGACTTGATACAAATTTACATACACTGAAAGGTTCCTTATGTGTTCTGGTAGAATAACTGCAAACTTAATGTTCTTTGAACACAGATACAAGAAAACTTCAGAAACCCTGTCTCAGGCTGGTCAGAAGGCTTCTGCTGCTTTTTCATCTGTTGGTTCAGTCATAACCAAGAAGTTTGAAGACGTCAGGTAGGTTTCTTTAGCTGTTCCTAAGTAGTTGCATTGTTTCTTTAAGCAGGTCATCACTGAAATGAGTTGACGCTGTTAGCCTACCTAGTGCTTCTGAAGGTTAATCTGTCTAGAGCCCTCAGCAGCTGTTTTAGGAGAGCTGAGCTACTGGCTGCCAAATGTCTTTGTGTGTCCTCAACTGGTGCAGAAGAGTTCTATGGTGTGTATTTTACATATGCAAGAGAAGCAACGTATCCTATTACCTCCACTGTTACTCTTATGTTTCTGTAGGGTTGCAGGTGGCAGTCTCTGCCTGCCTCTGTATGATGCACGTCACACTGTCATTCTGTTCTCTGACTTTCTCAGCTTGTGGAATACTGCATTTAAACAATGTGTTTAATTGTTTGTGGTTTGGTTTTGTTGTTTTGGGTTTTTTTTGTCTTGTGTGTGGATTCCTTTCAGGTGTGTTTTTTTTCTTTGTAAGCTCTTCTACCTCATAGCAGTGGCTTGATTTTATTACGTTTTTAATAGACAATTGGCACTTTTAAGTTCTTAAATGGGGGAATATAATGGATTTTGGCTTTGTCTCTAATGACATCATGCAAATTAGGTAAATTTGGTGGTAATTTTTAGCACAATTGTGAGCTTCATGCAGAACTCTTCCTGGATGCAATCCGGTCATGCTTAGCTTCCAATTCTATAATATATATTATCAATTTTACTACTGGAACATAGACAGCTGCTCACCTCTGCTTGTAATGTTGTGAACAGTAGATCAAACTTGTTTTTCAGTTATTGGATAAACAAAAGTTCACATGTTCTAACAGAATATTGCTGCATGGGAAAGCAGTGTAATAAAGTCAGCCCTGTGTGCTGCCATTAACCTTTTTCTTGCTTTTAGAAGTCTAGTGAAAAAACACTTTGAGGTGCAGCTACACAGTTAACATTTTTTTTCAGATTTATCAGAACTTCCTTTCTTTTTTTAATGCTTTCTCTGGCATTGTGCAGACTACAGGCATTTTCACATTCCTTTAGGTAAGGTGGATGCAAGAATTGTTTCTGAAACTAAGCATGTAGTCAGACTGTCTCTATTAAAATCTTTAAATAAGTTTTGTCTGTAAAAGGTAATTTCTTTTTTCTCCAGTGTTAGTTAATGTAAAACTGAAGCTCTTTTAATGTCAGGGCAGATGTTTCTTCATGTTCACCTGATAACTATCTCAGAACATGAAATCTTGAGAATACATAATCATCAATTAGTTTCTCTTCCTTGTAAGAAAGGAATCTGTTAAAATGATCTGCAAATTGTTTTGTAAAGAGACAGAATATGGCTTTGAGGTCAATGGCATGCAGAATTCCTCCTTTTCTTTGTCTGTACAGTGTTTGTGCCTTGACAGGGTAGAAGCTTTCCCTTCTGTGTCTTACAATGGCTGTTTAGCATTGTGACCCTACTCTATCACTAGAGTCTAAAATAGTTTATGCATCCTCTGTTTGTAGTTTGTCCAGTTAATCCTAATGTTTGAGTTGATTACATTAGCAGCTCTAGACATGGTATTTTAGTTACCTTGTCTGCACTGACTTTTATCTGCCTAGTCTAAGCAAATACTCCATGTTAAGTGTTTTCAGTAGTTAAAATTCCAGTGTGGCAACTTCTGTCCGTTGCCTTTCATTCCATCTATGCACACCTCTGAATCTGGCTTCATCTTTTCTGTAGTCTTCCACTAAGTAGCTACAGACAGCAGCAGGATCTCTATAAAGATGTAGGGATCTGGCTCCTGGAATACTAACCAGGAGTCATGGCCCCTGGGGCGGTGCCTGGGCAGGAGATGGGCAGTGGTACAGGACACTATCAGAACTCAAGAGTCTGAAGTGAGCTCAGTTTGCTCAAGTATAATAACAATAGCCTGTCTGAAATACCTCCTCTTTAGCATCAGTACAATAAAGGGAGCCTGGAAGATGTCTCTGTACTTTTTGGATGCAGGGCTTGACTGCTTGCTTAAAAGGGTTCACCTTTCTTCCTTAAAGGCTGTAGTGTTCCCCTACTACTGCTCTGGCAGGGGGATTGGATCTTTTGAGGTCCCTTCCAATCCCTAACATTCTGTGATTCTAGTATTAGACTACAGCATTTGACAAGGACAAGCACGGACTCATAGCTCTCTTCTGGCTTCAGGAATAAAATACCTCAAACGAAGAGTGTCCTAATTACTCCAGTTAGTGGCTAGGTGTGGGTGTTGAGTACTCTCTATCAGAAACTGGGCCCCTGGAAGGGTGTATAATGGGGCCAGAGGAGTCCACACTGTTGGTGTGCTTCTTGGGGAGAATCACAGCAATGGAAATTCAAGGTATTATAAATTCAGGAGCAGCTGGGTTTAAAAACAAAGCAAACAAAAAAAAGTGGGAAGAATTGAGGTTGTGGAGTCTCCTTCTCTAGAGACTTTCAAAACCTGCCTGAACACGTTTCTGTGTAACCTACCCTAGGTGAACCTGTTTTGGCAGGGGCTTTGGACTATAGGTGATCTCCAGAGGTCCCTTCCAGCCCCTACTATTCTGTGATTCTGTGAATTAGTGCTGTTAAAATTCTTAGTTGCACTTAACCAGGAAATTAAAAACCTTTGAGGTTTTTTTTTTCATAAGGACCAAGTTCATCTGGGTTTCAGCCAGTGAATTCAGGTCCCAGCATTATGTGAGCACTCAAGTGGTGGCTGCTTCTAGGACTGCACAAGTCTGAATTTTAGAAAGTTTTAGATGCCCATGTTCTTTCCTAGAAATGAGAATTGATGGGCCTGATACTTATTTGAACAAATACAGAATAGGCAGTTGCATTTTTATTCTTGAACTCTTATGTTGCTGCTTTATCATGGCTTCACTTTTCTTGTACTCTTTCAGCTTAGGGACTTCTCAGCTGAAATGGCATGATTTTGCCAGTGTTGGACCACATCCACATATTCTGTGCAGCAGACATCATATGCAGGTCTTCATTCTTGCACTGCAAACTGATTTTGGAGGGAGTTACGAAAGGGAGCAAGGCAGCTGGTGAAGCTGTGAACTGGGAAAGTGCTGAAATAGAGAGGAAGAGAGAGGACTGGTAGTGCGAAGTCAGGACACTGTTACTTCCTTTTTGTGTTTCTTTCCTCTGCTTTTGGTTAGGCTAAAAATGAACTCTGTTCCTTCTTAGGTTTCTCTTAATGCCTTTATTCTCCTTTATAAGAACACCTTGAACTCTTGATGAGGTAGCCATCCTTGTGTAGGCAACGTTAATATTACAGGCAGAACAGCAGCCAGTACCAAGATTCAGCTCTCTGTAAACTTCCTGGGCCGTCATGACTTTGCACTTAGCTCTTCTTCCACTGCATCAATATTATGGAGCAGAAGTCCTCATCTTTGCCCTGTTCTGAAATTGCAGAATAAACTTCACTTGCTTTGGAAATCTGATGTGGTCATGGACTGCTAAATAGCATCATTTATCAGCATGTCAGCTTAACAAGAGTGAGTAAGTTGTGCTTCTGCACTCATAAGCCCATGCTCCAGGCAGTGTCTCCGTTTAGGGCTCAGGGCACCCCCCACGGAGCAGGATTAGTTTCACCCCTCTTCCCCCTCCCCTCTTCCCTCCCAGGGGAGGAAGAAAGGCCTCACACAAAGTTGGAAAATTAAGATCACAACTTTTAACAGGGAGTAACAAAAGGGATATCAAAGGAAGGGAGATATACAGAGGTAACAAGGGAAGGTATATATACAAATATATACACCACCGATCCTCAGATGCCACTGGATTTCTCCCGAGCCACGTGGAGTCGTAGCAGCCACAGAGCCGTCTGGAGCCGGCAGCAATCCCAGCGAGGAGGAGGAGAGCGGAACTTCCTGTGTCCTTTATATAGAGTGTGGCAGGAAGGGGAGTGGAATAGCCGCTCCACCTGTCCCTCCCCTTCCCCAAACCTTAAACCACAACAGGCAGGGACCATGGCATAACTCCTCATGCACTTTCAGAATGTGAAGCAATGTGATTGCTATAAAAAAAATGATTGTGTAGAGGATAAGAAAACTTCTAATGCAATACAAAATACATGGAACACTTGAGAGCAACTTATTGTGCCTTTTTTAGTTTTATACCTTTTTTTAATGCTTGTGAGCATTGTAGAAAGGGCTTCTCATCTTCAAACTGCCCAACTTGATGGCCTAGTTAAATGAGTGCTTGATGTAGCATTCTGTCATTTGCGATAAGAAATACAAGTTCTTTTCTTTGTAAAACCTTTCAAGGCTTAATAGTGTTTCTTTGCACTACTTGAAGAACAGGTGATTTGATGTTAAAAAAAATCAACTAATCCAGTTTTCTTGCAAACCAGATCATTCTGTGATAAAACTATACACTATCTTATGGTGAGATTTTACAAAATGCATACTGAGTATGTGTAAGCATATTGTACAGCAGCAAGTAAATCCTTCATGAATATATGAATAGTTCTTCCATTAAATGATCTCTATGAGATTAAACTTCCCTAGACACCTGTTAGAAGATCTGCAATAGGTTGTTGCTTTTCAGTGTTAGCAGGTGTACAGATTGTATATGTATATGGGGAAAACAAGGTAACTTTCTGCGGGGGCACAATGGACAACACCNGCAACTTTCACCCTCTCTAGCTTTTTTAAACTTCTTACAGGATGAGGGGAAGTGGTTGAGCTTGACTGAACAAGAACTAGTTAGTATCAGCCTAATTCTGTGCTAAAACTTGGCACACGGCAAGGCCAGAACTTGTAGTAATCCACATCACAGTGAGGAATATAAATTACACTCCAGAAGGCAATCAGTTTCTTTGTGCTCTGGAAAAGATTCTGGAAGCCAAACCACTTGTGAAGGTGAAACACAGAAGAAATGGGGTTGGGGAATGGGATGAAACATGGCCACGCATCTGCCCTTTGTCTATCTGATTCCCAGTGCACTGTACCTACAAACCAACATTCACTTGTGCATCTGCCTTACTATTGTGGTATTTGACAAGAAACATTTAACATATAAGAATGATTTGTATCAAAAGTAAACAGGATTTTTCTAGAGTATGGAACTAAATTAGATTTCAGATGGTCTTGATGTTATTTGGGGGCTCCTTAATCTCTATCCAGTCACCTTCTATAGGTAGATGTGTGTTGTTACTAAACAAACAGTAATTCTATAGCAACACTAGCAAGTAACAGATATGCTCCATGTATTCCAGAAGAGGTTTGAGACTATGACTTTCTCCCTGCCCCCAGCATAAACCTGACCATGGATACAGATTGATGTGACTGCTCTTGCTAGATATTTTATATTGACGAGTAGATAATTTGTATGATGAGTATGGAAATGTTACACTGAATGGAAATGGACACCTTCTGAATGTAGGAATAATTCTTCCAGGAGGAAGATTGATTGATAAGACTCTTGAGTGTTCATTTTCTGCTTGATACTGTCAAACTGTAAATGCAGCATGACTCTCATTGCTTGAGAAACCAAGTAGATAGACTGCTGCAGCTAAGCAGAATATATACTAGCAAGCATGGCGCTTGAATTGTTCTAAAAGGGAAAAAAAAGTTGGTGCAGCTTTTG
This sequence comes from Brachypteracias leptosomus, assembly GCA_013401335.1. Taxonomy (NCBI): domain Eukaryota; kingdom Metazoa; phylum Chordata; class Aves; order Coraciiformes; family Brachypteraciidae; genus Brachypteracias; species Brachypteracias leptosomus. The sequence goes on from VYZX01024682.1 coordinate 152,855, forward strand.
CGCTGATGTACTTGTGGTGTGCATGGCTAAGCAATTTAAAAAAAGAAAACCAAGCAGTTCTATGTAAGGCTGTGTAAGACTGTTTGGCCGTTTACCAAAGGTATATCCAGAAGTCAGCTCTCTAAGCCAATTTCTTTTCAGTCTATCACTTGAACTAACTTCTTGCTTTCTTTTTTCTTAATGCTGGCATTTAGTATACGCTCCATACAACATTCAATTAGCATGCCTATTATGAGGTAATGTATGCATAATCCAGCTGTTGGGTTTATTTATGCCTGTTAGAAATGTAATGCTGCTGAATGAATCAAGGTTTAAAAGGTGATAACTTGGCATCTGGTTTAGAACAATGAAAATGAGTAAGAAGTACTGTGGTTTCACAGAAAGTCTCTTGTTAACTGGGATTGGCTGGCTTTTTCTCTCCCCTTGCTTGGCACTGTCCCTGCATCTCCTGAGAGAATCTGGTTTGATATGGCTATAGATATATATGGATATATGTCACTGTGTGCTTTCCCAAATGAAAGTGTGCTGCTAAGTGTGGGTGACCTACACAAATACCAAGCAAAAGGGGAAGGGAAGCTTAAGACCTCTTTTGAAAAAACCCTCCTGTCTTTCAGTTTTATATAATACTTTTTTTTGAAGTCTTGGCCCCATTCCACTGAAGACAAGCATTTTCAATTCTGCTTAAAGGCAGAGAAGGTGTACAAGCTATTGCACAAATTTGCAAATGGCAGTGACAACTAGTTGGAGCATTAAGGCACTTAATAATACACTGGCCCTCAGCATTGAAAATCCCAAGCTGTCCTGCTCCTCATATACAGAACTCACCATTTGTAATCACAGCTGTCTCTGGCACTTAAAAAGCAAGGGGGAATCTTCCTTAAATTTAACATGTTTGCATAAAATGTCACTGTGATCCATGTTTTGGTAATTGAACACGTAGCCTATTAAATGAAACTGGTTTTCCTATAACAAGTGGAAAAACTCTGACAAGCTTTCTTCTCGTTAGCATAGCACATTATTGCTGAAGTGATGACTAAGCTGTTCTGAACAAATCCTTTAAGCCAGAAACCAGTTTGAAATCACTGGGATTAATAAGCTAAACCTAAAAAAACTTGCTAGTTCTCCCTTCCATGTAGTGATGAATGATCCTATTGCTGGTCTTGGCAACACTTGGTTGCCAAAGATACAGATGAACTGCAACTTGAGTATGTTTGAATTTTAGTTTTGTAGTACCTGGGGAGATCGAGATCTAAACTATTTTTAGGTTACCTATAAAAAAAGGAAAGAGACAATTGCTTTTTCCAGTGTCAACATGCGTTTTATTTGTTTAGGACTATCTTCTCTCTGGTATTTCTAGGCTAACCAGATGTTTTTAACTCTGTGGTTCCTCTCTTTATTTTCCTAGAAATTCTCCTACTTTCAAGTCCTTTGAGGAAAAAGTTGAAAACTTAAAGGTAAGCATTAGTGAAATGCCATGGTGATTGTGGAGCTGTGGATGTGGAAAGAAGACTGAAGTGGACTTTGGACAACCTGGTTTTTAGTTACTGGTAGACTGTTGAAGGTGCTTAGATAACAACATCTTTTTAAGTACTGTGGAAATGGTTTCTCTGCCTAATGATTTGAGAATAAAATATGGGCTTCCTGCACCTCTTAGAGGGGGATGCCTTTAACTAGAAGGACTAGGAGCTAGCTAACCTGCACAAGCAGGTAGTATAACGTACCTAGTATTGGGTATCCAAAATGGTCTAGGCTTTTACTTCCACACCTTCCAAAGGACTAGTATCCTACACAGGAGAGTAGCTCGGTAAGTTTCTCTTATTTCTAGCAAAAAATGCACAAGGCCTTTGTATCTTAATTTAAAATTTACTCACAGCCTCACACACAAAAGCCTCAAGTGCCAGAAACAACCATTAATAGCTTCTCCAGTTAAAAAAAACCCAAACAAACCACACTTTAAAAATAACTAATACATGTAACTGGAACCAGGTTTGACTGTTCTGGTGGGCGCACTGGGTTGGATGAGAAGCATGCAAGCGATAGCATGGGGAGCTAGGTTCCCTTGCAAACCTACCAGCGTTTACACTCCTGCCATCCCATAGGTATGTACTTCAGAGGGAACTGAAAAGGCAAACACATGATGTAGAGAAAGTAGAATAGTTGCTATACTCCACTAAAGATCTTAGGAATTGCTGCTGAGGCTGAAAACTGTTCAAGGTTCTTTCTTGAGCAGTACAAAAGGGAGTTTCAACTCTGAGTCTTTCAAGGCCTAAATGGTTTGAAAGGCTGCATGCCAATATTCATTTTTAACTGAGGGTGTCTCAACCCTCACGCTCCCTGGAATCAGGGCTGCCTCATGCTTTGTGTGTTTCCAAGTCAAAGGGAGGCTACTGTGTTCACTTGCTGCTGGTGATTGTTTTCCACATGATAATTCAAGACTTGTCTTTAGAGTATTGTAGAGGTGGCTCAGGCCTGGAACAACTCTGCTGAAACAAGTTATTAAACTTACTCATGCTGAGGTACTGGTTTTATACAGTTAAGCATTTGTCATGAAAAGTAACTGCAATTTTATGTTGAGGCTCTCTCTGTGTTCTAGTCTAAAGTTGGAGGAAGCAAACCTGCCGGGGGAGACTTTGGAGAAGTTCTCAACTCTGCTGCCAATGCCAGTGCCACAGAAACTATTGCAGAACAGATGCAGGAGGAGACCCCCTGAGATTCCTGCTTGTCCTGCCACCCACTGCCAGATGCTGCAAGCAAAAACTAAGCACACGTGTAACATTCTTTGCGCTCTTTCCACCAGACGTGCTTCTATTTAGCACATAGCTATTTTACCAGATTAACTGATACCAAGCTTGTTTCCAAGTTGAAAATATTTTTGAAACTGAAATACATTGTTTGGGGTTTTGTGTGGGAAGGGGAATTTTTATGCCTTTCAAGCATTTAAAGGACTTATCTGTAATTTGAAGGCAACCTTTAAAATATAGCAATGAAAAAAACCTTTTGAGAAGTTAATTATACTGTACATATACTGTGGATACATAATTTCTTTTGGATCTGTAACTACTGCTCAATTTAATCATTGTGAATCTACTGCTGCTGCCAAACCTGAGCTTGTTACTTCACTCCTTTGTGATCATTTCACTTCAGTGTTCAGGACACTGGACTAGGAGTATCCCTCCCAGGTGAAGAAGGAACTTCTGCTTCAACAGGCTTTAAACAAATTATCCATAGGAGGATGTCTTATGAGTGTGTTCCTCATACAACAGATGCGGATAGGGTAATACGTAATATCTAAACCTTACTGACTTATCTGTGGGTTACCCACCTGGGAAGCTTCTGACCACCACAAACGGAAGCGAGATACCCAGTAGTGCTGGTTTGATTCAGTTGAAAGAACATTTTCAGTCTTGCTTTTTTGTACATGTTAAGATACACTCCTCTGAACCTTTGATCATTTGTGAATAGAGTCATCTTAATTCACACATGGTGGTGTCACATTTACACTAATGAAGTGAGAAAAAGCCTGAGCATGGAAGTGATTTCTTTTTTAGGCATCAAGAGAATTGCTCTCAGGTGCTGACATCATTTCCCCTGTAGGATGACCATCGAAACCATCTGCTACACTGTCTTGGGTTCATGTGTTAAAGGCCTGTTCCTGTTTAAGACCCCAGAAATCTATTGAGAGGTGCACAGTGTCACACTGCAGCATAGCTTTTGCACAAGATCTGTTCTCCTACGTGTTGCTTTATCTGATGTATTCTTCAACTCTCTTGTATTTTGTGTGTTTCTGGCACATGGTCTCGGTATGGTTGGAGCTTTTGGCAAGTGTTTTATCACCATGCTTAGAACTGGAAACAAGTTTTGAAACATTTGTGTGAAATCCATGAAACTTCAACTGCTACAGCTGTCTGGAGAAAAAAAAAGCTGGCTCCTGACAACCCTGTTGGCATGTCAGATGTATATATGCTTAATTACATGTGAGAAGCTTAATAAAAATCTGTATAAGAGGAATGTATGTCCTGTGAGTATGGAGGATTATACAAATAAGAAATTTTTATTTCTAATTGAAACAGACCTTTTAAGCTTGGTTTCAAAGTAGTGCTGATCTATACTATTATATGAGGGGGAATCTGCATGGATTGGATTGGCATTTTGAGAGAGGACCAAGACCAGGCCTAGGTTGGCCTCTAGAGGCTTATGTAACATTAAGCTGCCCTGATGATGTGGGGAAGCCTCTGAAAGCTGCACCTCAACAACTGCTTGAAGAATTGAAGGGGCAGTGAGAGGGGAGGTCTTCCTCTGTTGGGTCAAAGTACCACACAGGGCAGGTCCTTCTGGAACACGATCCATGCAAAGCAGGGGTTGGTGGTTTTATTTATCTGGTATCTAGTCCAGAGTTGGGCTTTCTGGATTATGAAGGCAGGCAGTATTTTTTTTCAGGACCAAGCGAGAGCCGTTGTTGGGTCTGTAGCACACTGAGCGCTGCAGCTGCGCCGCGCTCCGCTTGCGCCCAGCCCCGAGGGCACGTAGCCAGGGGCGGCTGCTCCGATTTGGGGTTTACTTTCAGGGCTGTGGGTGCTAATATCGCAGCCGACGGCTGTTGCCCGTTCCCTGGGGCTGGGCTGGCGCTGGCCGTGGCCGGCCGGATCGGCTCCTCCCAGGGCCGCGGGGCTCGCTCCTTCCCCTCCCCTGCCGGTCCCGCGGGGTGGCGGGACGGGGCCTTCTCCCGCCGCCAGGGGGCGGTGCCAGCCCATCCCGCCGCAGCCCAGCGCGCCGCGCTTGCGCCCGCGTCGTGCCGGTGACCTGGGCGTGGCGCGGGGTCAGAGGTCACGCTCCGCCCCCCACGCGGACAGAGATGGCGGCGCCGTGCTGGGCCCTGGCGGCCGCCCGGGTAGGGCCCCGGNCTGTTTTCGCGTGGTTCTCTCGCTTCTCAACGCTTCACCCTGCATAAACACCCTGTAGAAGTGCGGACAGTTTTTATGCTTTTTTTAACATACTCCTACAAAACTCTAATATAGAAAGTGTATGAGTGGTTTTGGGTGTGTAGAACTCAAGGTGCAGCTCTGTGGGCAAAACTGTGTTCTGGCTTATACAGGTGGGCAGGGAGGATGTGGAAAAGCTTTAAAACAATCAAAGAGCTATTATACCAGTACTGTAGAGGTTTGTAGTAGAAATACAAAGAGTGGTGTGAGTGAAACACCTGTGGAGATTCATGTGTGTGAAGGTGTCAAAAGAAACTGCAGGAAAGAATAGTGTGTATTAATGTGGAAAACCAGAGCATGAGTTTTATGAGGAGTGGCTGCAGAAACGGGTTGTTTAGCCTGGAGAAAAGGACTCAGGGAAAACCTCATTGCTCTCTACAACTACCTGAAAGGAGGTTGTAGGGAGGTGGGGGGTGGTATCCTCTCCCAAGTAACAAGCGATAAAACAAGAGGAAACAGCCTCAAGTTGCTTCAAGGGAAGCTTAGATTGGATATTTGGATATTCACCAAAAGGATTGTTAAGCATTGGAACAGTCTGCTCAGGAAAGTGGTGGAGTCACCATCCCTGGAAATATTTAAAAGACATGTTAGACATGATGCTGAGGGACATGGTTTAGTGGTGGACTTGGCAGCATCAGGTTAATGGTTGGACTCTTGATGATCTTAAAGGCCTTTCCCACATGAATGATTCTGTGATACTGTTCTTGAGAGTGAAATTGAGGATCATGGTGTTCTTGTCAAGGCCTGCACTCTTGATAAGCCTGGAGCACAGATAATCCATCAACAGCAGACCCCACTTCCGAACAGCAGGAGGACAACAGGCTTGTCTTATGTGCTCTTTGTTTTCCTGTTACTCCACCATGAAAACAAATGATGGAGGGTTAAATAGTGAGCAGCAGTCAGCAATTTATTGAAGCTGCAGTAGGTGAGGTTCTGGAGCAAAGGACTGCCCTGTAAACAACTGTTGATTCTTTAAGGATATAAAAGACTTGCCTAAAACCTAGTTCATCATTGCCAAACAGGAAGTATCTCAGAAATGTGGTGAGGCTTTGATAGCTGGCATCCTTCATCCTTGGTATTGCACCCCAATGATCCTGCCCAGACCATTTCAGTATATGATTGTTGTGAGTCTGAGAATGTGAGTGAATGGAACTTGTGAAAGAATGAGTGTGGGTGGGTAAAATGTGTATAGAGCTTTTGTTAAAAAGCACGACCTTCTCTGGCTGTTGCATTGATCTTTGTCATGATGATTTTCCCACAATATCTGTTGTGAAGGTGACCTTTAACAGATATCTAGGGAATCAGACATCACAAAAAAAAGCCGTGTGTGTGTGTGCTGATGTATCCCAGAATATCTCTTCCAGGCTGAAAAATGTTGACCTTGTGGTTTTTCCTCAGGTGGAAGTGATTCTGGGCTGCTCTTCATCCTTGTCGCTCTTCTTTTTCTAACTTTCTAACCAGTTCTGTTTGACTACATCAGGGGTTGGGGTTACTTGAGTGTGCCTGGCAGGATATGGAGATTAACACTGGGAGGTAACATTGCAGGACTGATTTACTACTGGGAGCACAGGCTAGAAATGCCTCAGTCACTGGATCCAGAACCTGATATCCTAAAGTACTGTGTAATCTGTAACACTCCATTTTCTGTTGAATATCCACACAGACAACGCTGTGCTGAGATCTCTCTAACCCAGGGTGCTGGCTCAGGTGGTGTCCACGGGAGATCGAGTTGATCTAGCTGTAGAAGACACTGAATGCTATTTCAGGGATTTGAGGGGTTGATTTCTTTTTTCTTTCTGTTGAAGTAAGATGCTATGAACACATTATGTTCTATTTCTATTTATAAATAATTTTTTATCAAGCCTTTAGAGGTTCTGATCTGAGTATAATGTTACATAGTATTCACAACATGATGGACAAGTCTTGATCAACGAGTGATCAACAGCTCAATGTCTAAGTGGAGACCAGTAATGAATGATGTTCCTCAGGGATCAGTACTGGGACTGATCCTGTTTAACATCTTTGTCAGCAACATGGGCAGTGGAATTGTGTGCACACTCAGCAAGTTTGTGGATGGCACCAAGCTGTGTGGCTTGATCAACACACTGGAGGAAAGGGATGCCATCCAGAGGGACCTTGATAGACTTGAGAGGTGGGCTTATGCCAATCTCATGAAGTTCAACAAGGCCAAGCACAAGGTTCTGCACCTGGGTCGGGGCAATTCCAAGCACAAATACAGTCTGGGAAGAGTATGGATTGAGAGCAGCCCTGAGGAGAAAGAGTTGGGGGTGCTGGTTAATGGAAAGCACAACGTGAGCCAACAATGGGTGAGTGCAGCCCAGAAAGCCAACTGTATCCTGGGCTGCATTAAAAGAAGTGTGGTCAGCTGGTTGAGGGAGGTGATTCTGCTCCTCTACTTTGCTCTTGTGAGACCCCACCTGGAGTACTGTGTCCAGCTCTGGAGCTGCCAGCACAAGAAGGACATGGACATGTTTGAGAGGATCCAGAGGAGGGCTACAAAGATGATTAGAGGACTGGAACACCTCTCCTATGAAGACAGGATGAGAGAATTGGGCTTTTTCAGCCCAGAGAAGGCTCAGGGGAGACCTTATTGCAGCCTTCCAGTATCTGAAGGGGGCCTGCAAGAAGGCTGGGGAAGGACTTCTCACAAGGGCCTGCAGTGATGGGACGAGGGTTAATGGGCTCAAGCTGGAAGAGGGTAGATTCAGATTGGGAATTAGAAGGAAATTCTTCACTCTGAGGGTGGTGAGACACTGGAACAGGCTGCGCAAAGGTGTTGTGGATGTTCCATCCCTGGAGGTGTTCAAGGCCAGGTTGGATGTGGCCTTGAGCAACCTGGTCTAGTGGGAGGTGTCCCTGCCATGGCAGGGAAGTTGGAACTAGATGATCTTTGAAGTTCTTTCCAACCCAAACCATTCTATGAAACAGAATTTCATACACAAATATAATGCAATAAGGAAATCAAACTAAGAATGTAAAATGCAGAGCTGGACTAAACTCTGGGTTTCTCCATGCTCTGCTGAAATAGTTCCTTGCTTGAACAAGAGGAAGACCAGTAGCTTGCTTTGCCATGACATGGTGATGTTAAAAGCAACGAGATGAAGTAAGATTGTCATGAGCCTACTTTCGTGCTGGTCTTAGCCCAGTTAGCAGAATGCTCTGTGAGCCCAAGTGTGATTGCTGATTATTCCATGTTTGCTCTTTTGAGTGTGCCGAAGAGGAAGTGGAGTTTGGGGAGAATGAGTTGGCAGCTGAAACAAGAGGAGAATGAAAGGGGTCTGACTTGCAGTGTCATCTGTTCTGTGTAGTTTTCTTGAAATCATCTTTTCACCAATTTAAACTGGTTTTTGATTGCTAGGAAGTGTGTTATTTGGTAAATTCCACAGCTGGGAGCAACCCTGATGCCACTGTGGCATAAAGCTACTTATGGGAGGGTGTACTGGATGCTGATGGAAAAATTCAAAGCACTAGAAGACCTTCCAAGAAAATCTTTCTAAGGGGAGCAACACGCTCTCCTTGGGAGAGAGTGGTGGTCATAGCTGTGGTCCCCTGGGGTGCCATGTGTCTGCAGCATCTGCTCTTCTAGCAGGAGGAACATGGTATTGCTCATTCCTTACTCGAGCCACAGCCAGAGGAAAGCTCATGTTCCTTGTCTTTGCTGACATAAAGGTACAAGACTACCTGGCTCCTGGTGTATTTACACCCTGTAAGAACACAGAGATGCTGTTTGGGTTCTTAGTGTTTCTGTTTCTTCTGGAGGGAGAGGTGTGATGACGTTTCTGTACTAGTTTCCTGTGTCTGCTCTTCCCTCGTTTTTGAGACTGGATAAATGATACGATACTCAGTAGGCTGTGGCTTATTTTAGGCAAATGTCAGGAAATCTGATAAATGGGCATGTTGGCATGTGTTCGTCTAAGATGGTTCATAAAGCATGGTGATTTTTTTCCTAGGCAACTTCTTAAGTTTTTTGAGCACAGCAGCAAATGTGTCCTGCTGACCACCCTTTGTGGTCGCCTGGTGGTGTTCTCTGCTGTGTTGGTAATTTTTTAGGGTTTTATGTTTTGTTTTCACCCTCAGTTTACAGTTCTGTTATTACAGTTTTGCAAATAGTGAAACTTAGAGAGCAGGTACTTACACATTGATTAAAGTTGTTAGAAAGTTAGCAACTTGGTAAGCAAAATATTCCAATAAACCCATGTGATATTTAACTGTCTACAGTGGGCAGCTTCCTTCTTACTGCTTTTTCCTTTTGTATTTTTATAACATCTAAGTTTTTCATTCCAAACTGAACGAAAAATAGACAAGTTTAAAGTTTTTTTTCTTCTCTGTGGAATTTCTTTAGAAAGTCTTGTGGAAGGGCAGGAATTGCTTTAGGTGTTCCCTTGATTTGCACATTGAAGCTGCCTGCCTCACAAAATGGGAAACCTCGCCTTTTAGGAAGGATGTGGTGATTTTTGTTGAAGTGGTTGTTGAGCTGTATTCTTCTACCAACGTTTGAAGAAAATGTAAGAATGAAGTAACTAATTAAGAATAAATTGTATATATCCTGTGAGCTATGAATAGTCTATAAAAGTGATTCACTTTGTCAAATATATTTTTAGGTAGAAATAGGTTGTCACTGTTCACTTTGCTACTGGTCTGCGATGTGTGTCGCAGTGTGATAAAACTTCTCTGTTGGTGGCTGTTACAAGCAGAGGACACAAACCATCAGGTGTGTGTCAGGGACAGGTGCCTGGGGCAGAGTGTGGCTGCTGTTGGGAAGGGAGATCTCAGGGGGTGGTCCTGGGACACGGGCAAGGCTCCGTGCCCATCACAGCAGAGGGGGTGCCTGGCTGTGGAGGGCCGCAGGAGAAGGAGCACGCTCAGGGCGCTGCCTGTTTAATTCCTCGAGTCCCGTGTTTAAGGGAAGAATTTATTAAGAGGAAACCTGGCTGGCTTTCTCTAAAGTTCAGATGAAAGGAACTGGGTTGGTATCAGTACATCACAATAACTAATTTTTTACATAGATTAGAAATTATTCTTCCAGAAGTGTATGTGGTTTTGAATTTACTTAGCCATAGATTCTTTCCTGAAAGGATTCAGGAATTTGAGGAGGGTGTCTGTGTATTTAAATTTGTCACATAAAATATCAGTATTCATAAAGAAAATAAAATAAACCCCATTTTAATAGGTGATATAAAGAGTTGCCTTATCTATTTATGTTTTAGGGCAGAGATTAAAAAAAAAACATAGAAGTGAGAATTTTAAAGGAGTGTATTATGCTTCTGTTCTGAAAGCTACATGGATATTTTTTTACAGGATGTGTGTCTGTCTAGTTTACATGGTTCGCCAAGCACAGAGGTTGCTCTTTCAGATAGGTTACCTCCTGGCCAACTTTCATGGACTGGAAACTGCTGACTAATGGAGAGTGGGACTTGCCAGTTGTGGGATTTGCAGGAACTGGAATGAGTTTTCTTTACTGGGAAGTTTCTCTTGGCTTGTTTTGCCAGCTTGTATGGCTGTGTTTGAGAAACTTGGGTTATGTCTGCTCCTGCTATGCTGTGAACACATCCTGGTGCTTTCAGGTTCATGCTGGGTACAGACTGTATAGCAGGCTTCTCAGCATCCTCTCAGCTGCATCTGGCCAGAATGCTGGTTTGCATTATAGTGGGAATGAGCCTGTTTGTCATTTTTTTGACCTCTGTGAAGGAACAGTTGTAGCCTGTGAATGCTCTGGCTGAGCCACCAAAACTTGGCTTTTCTCACTTGGGTTTGCCCCAGCTGTGGGCACAGTTGGGTCTGTCGGATGACGTGCTTTGCATATAGTAGAAGTGCTTGCGTGGCAGGATTTTGTGAAACTTGCGTGATGTTGGAGCATCACTCTCTGAAATGAAGTAGACTGGACTTACAGTGTTGTTGGACAGCAGAGAAATGATGCGAGCTGCCTCTCTGGAGGACAAAGTTATAGTGCAGTAAAATTGTACACAGTTGTAATAAGTAGCAGTTACTCAGAAACACAAATTCATGTGGGAAGGCCCTGAGCATCTGGCACAGTTCTGTCCTTGGTTGTCATGAGGAAGACCACACCACTGGAGGAGCAGTGAGTTCCAGTGTTCTTCAGACAACTCTGGGTTGGTAACTGATCACTCTGTCATTGCTGGAAGTCTGTGGGTGGTAGGCATGTGATGTGCCTTGGATGACTGACTGTTGGAGTGGAACCCCAAAGTTTAAACCATCTTGGGACTACCAGGATCATGCAAGTGAATGCCAGCTGCCTACTCTTGGTTGTCTACATGTGAGATATCTGGAAGAGAGTGCATGGACCTATAATGTAAAGTCTAAGTAGGAATTGAAACTCTTCCTAGTGGTTACTGTTATTGACAGGATATTTACATCCACTGTTACTGTGGGAGATCCCAGTTACTCTGACTATTGAAGCATCCTGTCCTCCTGGAGTCTGGAAGAAAGAACCTGGAAGGGCAAAGTGATGATAAATGGAGAAACTGTTAGGCTGCAGACAGAACAATATTGTTCTGTGGGATTAGCAGGGTCCCATTGCAGCATAGCAACCCCATAGCAAACTAAAATGGGAGGACTCAGGCGTATAATTGCTAGAGAAATGATGCAGGGTTCTGCCTAGGCACTCAGGATGCACAGGCAGATGCCGGGCTCAGAACACCTTGGGCTCATCTGCTGTGATTTTTCTTTTTGACATAGTCCATGCAGTAGGTTCACTGACTTTCCCTGATTTGGAGGCTGGGTGATTTCTGTTCAGAATTGCACTGGAGAGTTAGACCAGTAGGTGGGCTGGTTGTGGCTGGCAGCATGCAAGCTAGATGGGAATCTTGCTGTTGAGATAGCTGATCCCAGCTCATTTAGGAGCTGGTGCAGGCACAGAAAAAGAGTATGTATGAATTGGAGGTAGCAGGGAGGAACATGAAAAGCCATGGACATCCAGGTTCAGGGCATTGTAGGCATCACCTCTTGGTTCCTGGTTGTTTTTTTTTAAATATCTTTCCATACATTACATAGAGTAGTAAAAGTATTTAGAGAACTGTAATTGATCTGAATGTGTTTCCCTTCCTATTCCTGATGAAGAAATTGCAGTAAGATTCATCTCTCCTTTTATTCCTTAAAGCAGGACATCAGTGAGCTTTTGCCTGTACTGTTGTTTTCACCTCTTCGTTCTCATCTGTTCTTTCTTTCCACCTCTTTGAAAGCTGCTTTATGTTGATCTTGTATTGATACCATCGCAATGTTCTATTTTTTGGCTATAAAATAATCCTTGAAAGAAAGAGAGAAGTAATTCCTGTTTTAAATTATATAGAGAAATTATTTACATTCAAGAAAAGTAAGCAGCTTTATTGTGGCCAAGTTTTGTACTATTCTATTTTATGAAATAAATTCGTAGCTCAGAGTTGTTTAGTAAAAGACTCCCTTTACTTCCAGCACAAACACAAAGCAGTTGGTATTGAATCAACCGGTGCAGCAGATTGCACATTTATAAGATTTGTTGGGTAGCATAATACAGTGTTAGCCTTATGACTTTGCTGCTTTTGAGTATTTTAAATGAAGTTTCAAAAAGGGGCCTAGAAGCCACTGTAGATGTTTGGTTTTCTTGATACAGTTGTGATGTCCTTCCCCTCCCCAGATGTACTCTATTGTTTTATGCTATTCCTCCTAAGCACAGTTCCATAAAGTCACAGTAAAAAGAAGTATAGTTTCAAATTTTAGTCATGTGTGTCACTGTATATAATACCAAAAAATTCTGGCTCAAAATGAAGTATACCTTGGACTCATCTGATAAGGGGCAGGTATAGCCATAATTGACTAGAAAAAAAAAAAATTACCTGTCTTTGGATTTACTATGAGAGCAAAATATTCATTGTAGGACATATGAGGTTAGTCTGTTAATTATAAAAATCACATTTGTTTTATGAACAATGTTGCTACATTTGATTTGGCAGCATGTAATAAGATATTGGTAACTTACGTCATTTTGCAAAGTACTCTCAATAATTATACTCTTTCATGAGTTCATGTAGTGCATCTCAAAGGTAAGTCTAAGCAACATCCATCTTCAAGCAGAAAAAGTTGCAGATGTCTTTACATTGTTGTTAAGGTTATTTCTAGACAATAAGGAAGTTTTGATATTGTGGTGGGTTTACCCT
>VYZX01024683.1:886-29216 GCA_013401335.1 Brachypteracias leptosomus
ATAACAGGGCAAAAAAAAATCAGTTGCTGGGAAGTGAAGTCTTTTATTATCATGATCCTGAACAACAGTAGCACACAAATGGGGCTTTCCTGTATCTTCTTGGCCACTGCTACATGAGTGGAGGCAAGAAGGAAAAAGACATGACGTGTATTGCATCTGCATTAACTAGGACCAATGTCCTGTATGCTAACACGGCATCTTAGGTGAATGCTTGTGTCGTATAAAGCTGCAGTGCTCTCTTGTGCACAAGTAGCAAGTAGTTCTGGTCTGTCTGAAAATATATCTATCTACAAAGTGGTTTGTCTTTTTGCCTTTTTTTTAAATTTTTTACCTACCGATCTTTCCTAAGGAAATGCCTATAAATTACTGTCTATTATTATCAAAACACACTTTTGCTTCATGTTTTAACTTATTAAATTAGCTATGTTGTATCCCTTACTTCCAATTAACTGAATTGATTTACACCTGTTATAATTGGCCTTATGGAAAATGTGTCACTGGTGGATTTAGAGCATGTTGTTTAATTTGCTTGAAGCTTTCCAGGTTAAAGGTTATTTAAAAATCAACTGCATTTTTATCTTACATTAAAATACCTTAGATTCTCTAGTTTTTCCATTTTCCTTTCTCTTTTTTGACCTTCCTCCAGCATTTCTGGATTTTTTTTCCTCATGTTTATTCTCTGTTTTGCATCATTTTGTCTTCAACATTATTTTGTGGGCTCCATGTCTCTTATCTTCACATTCATCACACTATAGCTCCTGGGGCAGAGAGTATTTCAGTATTTAATGCATCGAAATACTTATACGGTTTGGTGCATCTGTTTCGCTTGTCGGGCATCACAGGACTAGCAGGTAAGAGGCAGCCCTGCACAAAATCCCCATGAAATGCTAAAGAAATCAAAGTAATTTCAACTTTTGAAACTGTAGAAAGTCAAATGGCTTTTCTGGTAGAATATAGCCTTTTTGAAATATGGAGGACTGCATATCTGCTGAAATTCAGTATCCAGGCCAGCATCTGCAGTATTTCAAACTCTGAACAATATTCCTTCAAACAGGAAATAACAAATATTTTTATAAACTTTGCAAATTCCATGTCATGTACAGGAAGGTTTTTTCCATTATCAAATTCCCTGGAACTTTCTGATGCCAACAGGGACTAAAAGAAGAAAGGGCCTTTAGACAGATAAACATTCATATTCTTGAGACTGAATTTTTTTGGGTACTGTTCCATGTATTGTCTAAATTATATTGGCAGAAATCAAGAGAAGATGTTTTACAACTGTAATATGCTGTTTCTGGTGTAGATGTCTAGCATTCTGCTCCTGGACAAGTGAATGAGGCCTTACTGAGATGACCAGATGATTGGAAGTGTAGTATGATGCCAATTGGAGAACAGCACTCTTAGAAAAATGTCCAGAAAATGCAGTTTCAGAAGCCAATAAGGTTTCTGAAAAACACATGAGAGAGGCTGGCATGACAAGTGATTACTCTGCTTGTCAAATAACCAAAGTGTTACCAAAGGGATTGAGATAGATTTAGAAGTGGGATTCAAATAGAGTTAGGCATTTAAGCTCTGAAAATCTAATCTCTTGTCCCCACAAGCAAGCAAAATACTTTAAGAAGTCGCCTATTGATCTAAGCAATTCTGAATTGTGTAGTTCTGCAGGCTTGTGCATAAGGGCAAACCTCCTGTGCCATACACACTCCAAGAGACTTTAGCTTGATTTTAACAAGTTGTCTATATCCAGACAGGTATCTACCTGCAGTGAAATGTTTGCAGAATTAGGACTCTGCCCATCAGGAGTACTGGAAGCAACTTTCAGACTGTCCAGGTGACTCAGGAGCATGGGCATTAGTGAGTTTCTAAGTCTCCTTGACACTTCTAAGAATTCCTGCATTGCAAATGCATTTTCTGGAAGTTCAGTGTACTGATTTGGTTAGTTCTGAAGTACTAAAGCCTGTTTTCCAGATTGCCTTTGCCCTGATTGCAACACACCCCACTGTGGGCAGAGTAGAAAAGCAATCTGCTAGGGTTTGGGATAGAAGCACTCATACACACTCATTTTGTGTGCTCATCTTTTGATCTCTTCTTTAAAGCTCTGCACGACTCATGAGAATGTGTTTATAGCTGAATAGCCCTGAAATGTTATGTCACTGATGCAGATTGACCTCCATAAATAGCATGTCCTCTATACCAAGATCCATTTTCTTCACTCTCTACAGCTCCTTTGAGATGATTTTTACTGTTGTTCCTAGCTCTGGAGATTTTTGTTGAAAGCCTGTTTGCAGAACACATACCACACATACCTTTCAAGGCTCTCTGACTCTTATTACTGGTATTACTTTTAAAAATGATTTAGTGAAGGCTACAGATGTGGTAAATGGTTTTGCAAAAAAGCATGGAATGCCTCTGAAGGGAGGCACCCACCTGCTGACTTGTGAGTCAGTGCCTCTTTGGTTTTACAGTGCTGAATGTAAAATAAATAGCAGATGATGAGAAATGTACACTGTAATAAAACACAGAGAATGCACAGTTCATGACAGAAAAGTAAATTGCTGCTGCACATTTTGTTACAAAATGTTCACTCTACTATTCTGTTTCTCAAAAGACTTCAAGTGAAAATGCAAAAACCTCCTTTTGAAAAGCATTTTAATTTCAGATCACTCTTGAAATCCTTCAGTTTGTTCTCTCCCTCAGGAAGTAACACCTTTTTAAAGTACTGAGTCACAAATGGCAAGCACCTGACCTGAAGTATTTGGCTGCTATTAAGTTTCTTTAAAAACAAGAGAGAGATATTAAATATCAGCATCAGAAGCAGCTGTTTAGAAGGAAATTAGCTAAACAAAACACATTTGACATGGACACTGTTCAGTGCCACAAACTGCACTAATGTGATGAGGTAAAGAAAGGAAAATAGAGGAGTGTTGTTTCATCCTCCCCTGGATTGTGGTTGTGCCCAAGACTGGGTTTCTTAATGTTTCCATTACATCCCCCTATTTTTAGAAGTTAATAGCTCGACTATAACAATTTGCTTCAGGCTGAAGCTTGGCGTACAAGGTCTCAGTCAGGGAGCACATTTAGTGAAATAGAAGATTACCCATTTTAGAGCCATACTATTTTTTTTTCTGTCATACAATCTAAAAATATTCTCAATTTCAGAAATTACATTTGGCATCTGATTTATCTCTAATGTAACACAATATCTTTTCTCACTGCATTTGACCAATGAAAAGCCCTAGCAGAGAATAAAAACTGAGGGGTTTTGGTTTATTTTTGTGTATCCATATGAGATTGTGTCCACTGTATTCACCTTTTTCAGGGCTTAAAACAATCTGTAGCCATTTGAAATTCAAGGATATATAAGTGGAGTAGATTATATGACATCCGTCTACTGTGTGAGTTTTTTGTTTTGGCATAAATCATTGCAGGAGAAAAGATATAACAGTGGATGAACTGTGAGTCTAATCTAATATTGCAGTTCTTATTTTTATCTGTTTCCTAGACTTCAATTGCTTAGGTATGTCTGCAATACCTACCTGAAAAGACATTGCTAGAAAGACAAGGTGCTTTGTCTGAACAGAATATGAAACTCAAAGAGTGTGATACCAGTTAGTCTTCTGTAAAATTCTTTTTCTATATTTGGAATTATACTAAATATAGAAAAATAGGTGAATGAAAGAAGAATAGTTTTCTGGAAGAGTCGAACACCCTGAATCTTTTAAAGAAATTAAGATAGTATTGTAAAAGTGATGTATTAGTAGTTACAGAAGCAGCTTATACATATTTTAATGATCTCAAATACTATAATTAACATGACGTTTTGTGCTTGTTTAGAAGTTATTTCTGACTTTTATAGGTACATTTGGTTTTGTTTGTATTGTGGCTAAGTAAAAATTGATTTCCCAAGGTATATTATTGGTTTACTATATAATAGTTTTGGGACGGTTTACTATATAATAGTTTTGGGACTTTTCTGGACTGAAAAGCTGTAGTAAAGCTATGTTTACTCCTTATTTCACACATCTCAGATCATTTTACCTGCAAAAAGTTGACATCCTTTAACTTGTTTTAGGTTAAAATACAGATGAAAGAATAAAATACATGAAATTTACATAGAAAGAGTGAAAGAGAAAAGATGTCTTGCCCTCAGTCTTGCAGTGGTGTCTGTGCAGTCTGGTGTTCTCAACACTGGACTGCTCTTAAGTGGGGCTATGTTTCTGTTGAGCAGTCTGTCCGTTTGATACAGCAGCATGATAATGTTCCTTTTCACTATAGCATCTGCACCAACACTTGATATTACCCAGATAAAAAGGTAGTATTGGGCAATTGTTACAGACCTGGAAAACACTTGATACTTCAAAAATTATCTTCTGCTTCTTCCATGCAGTAGAATGCATTTTGTTATCATGGACCTCTGTATCAACTTATGTCCTTTTGTGGAAGATTTCTTATCTTTTTTTTCCCCATTTCTCTTTTTTCCCATTATTTTTCGTTTTAGCACGTGAATGACTGAGCAATAGGAAGAGCATTTCTAGGAAGCTGAGTCATGTGCAGGGTGCATTTTCTGTCACAAGTACAGCAGTATAGTTCAGTGCACTTAGAAATTAGTCAGTTTGTATAAATACTCAGTTGGGTAATTTCTTTCATATTCTCTCTTCCAGACCCAGCAGGAAATTCTGGTTGATCTTCTTCCACTCAGACTTCTCCCAAATAGAGATAGCCTATTGCACAGCTCTTCAAAGAAGATCCACTGGATTACTGTCATGCAAACATGTTACAAATTAAGTATGTTATACAGTTCCTGACATCCCTCCTGACAGCTGTAATTATTGGTCCTTTGTTCAATGGGGACTGGGAAGTGTCTATGCTTTTCTCATACATTATCACCTCTAGAATAAGTACAATATTGTTGGGAACTACTTCAAACAACAAGTATCTTCAGGTTCATCAGGCAAGAGCAAATCTGTGACAAGTATTGAGGAAAGGAAGAAAAGAAAACAAAACAACTCAGTCAGTGTTTGGAATGGGAACATTTATTGAACAGCTTTTAACAGACTTTTTTTTTTTTTTTTAAACAATGCATGAATATGACCAGTAAGTTTGGTTGGATTTTTGTTTTTCATCCTTCTGTGTTCTACAGTATAAGTGTAGAATTAGCCTTCATAGAAAGGAAGACATTTATTTTTAATTCTGCATTCCTAAACTTCTTGAGTGTCTCTGTTATGCAAAATATACCTTGTAAAGAATGGTAGATCCTGTGTATCCCTCCCTCTTCTTCCTTCCTTCCTTCTTTCCTTCCTTCCTTCTTCTCTGTCTTCCCTTTTGCTTCTCTGAACCTCAACATTTATCCTTTAAACTTGTATGTTATTACATATTGTATGCAGTTTAAAGTAACCTTCACTTTAAATTCCATGGCTTTTGTTGGCTAAGTCAGTATTTCAACAGCATTATTACAGTTCTTTGTGTGAATACTGTCAGTCAGACACTTAGCACAGGTATGTATATTGCAGTTCTACTTGCAACTTAGTAGTGAATGTCACCTATTAGGCCTTTGCAAAATCCTCAAAACTGATCAGAAATTCCACTGCACAGAAAAATTGTCTATTGTTAAGCAGAGCTTTAATTAAAGCTACACTTTGTTTTCAATCCAATTTAGGAACAAATACAAAAAAAAAGAAAGATGTAAATTTTACAATGCCTGGCAATGTATCCAATTCTGAGCTGAACAAAGAAGCTTATATGCTGAAAATCTGGTAGGAATAAAGCATGTAAGATAAATAAAAAGCTTCCAGTCCTTAATTCAAATCATCTCCACAACAACTGGAGCTGCTGATAAGACACCTACTCAGAGTAATGATGCATAATGTGAAGAAGCAATAACCCAGGCTGCATAAGTATGAAGGAATGCCATTCTTTTAAAGAAAAGTGTGGCAAATGTGAAGCTCTGTTAATGTTCTGAGCCATTTTCAAAGGTATTTTTGTGAACACGGCAAATTGCCAAGGTTTAGTTTTTTTCCAAATGTGATAGGGAGAACAAGAAATGTAACTAATATAAAGGTACCAAACATTTGTCCATGTACTATCATGTAAATATTTATGTCCTGACAGTTCATTATTAGTGGAGGTTCTAATAGGAATATAAATATTATAAAGTGTGTTTATGACAGATAAATCATAGGGGTGCTGAAGTAATTTGCAACACTAAAGCTCATTTTGGATAATTACAGTGCCCCAGAAGATTGTATTTATGTATTACAAAGGAAGGGGATGTTCACAAGAAAACTGTTTTGGACTGCTGACATTCTGAGGAGGCTAGAGGCTGATCCTGCCTGGGTCTGGCTTAGGAACATATGCAAATACTAATGAAGGATTCTGTGAATAGAAGGGAGGGAAAAATCGCTATAGTTTCAATTGCAAGGCTAACCTTACTCAGTCAAATTTCATGCAGATGAATTACTGTAACTATAGAAAACACGTAAGAAAAGATTAGTTAAGATTATACTGGCAATAAAGATACTAATGTTTTATTATACATGGAGTTCTATTTTGCATTTTATGTGGGGGTAAATTAGACCGCAGTGTTGTTTATCCTTGTTTTATGAAGGCTATGTTCATATCCATATTAAAGCTTATTATTCCTCTTGCTTTCACTCCCCTTTCCATCCCACCCACATTTTATCTAGGCAAACTAAATACTTGACTCAGGGCCTCTTCTTCTGCATGCCTTAAATACAGTTAAAGTTAAGAACAAAACACAGCAGCCATTCTCTCCTCCATCCCCCAAAAGGCTAAACAACAGAGCAATAGACTTTGGAAGGTCATATTATAATGAGATTAAAATGTAGTTCTCTGAGCTAGTGCTTAGCAGCAAATAAATACGGTTCAGCTCTTTTCCATTAATGTTTTACTGATAAGATCATCTTAAAGTGAAACATACATTCTTCCTGTCTATGACAAGGTAGTCGATGTCTATCTTGTAAAAGATTGTTCAAGTAAAACACTATGAGAGGGAACAAAATTATTTTCTGAACTACAATAAAAGAGCTTAAAATTAGAGTGAAATCTATCTCACACTTTTTTCTTCATGGTAGTAGAAGCTATCAAAGCCTTTGTTGTTTGCAGGTAATTTTTTTCTTGTGCTAGGCTTGTTTTTGGAACTTGGCTGGCTTTAGAGGACAATCTTAGACCGAGAGAGATTTGAGTATCATCCCTTTTGGTCCTTTTTCCCTCCCCAGGCCCTAGTAAGAAATGGGTTTTTTTAATTTGTCATCATAAATAAATAAATAAAGTTTACTAAATACATTAATAGGTAACAGATTGGTTCATTGGATTGAACGCACCCTCAGTAAATTTGCAGATGACACAAAATTAAGTGGGAGTGTCGATCTGCTTGAGGGTAGGAAGGCTCTGCAGAGGGATTTGGACAGACTGGAGTGATGGGCTGAGATCAATTGTGTGGGGTTTAACAAGGCCAAGTGACAGTCCTGCACTTTGGTCACAACAACCCAATGCAACGCTACAGGCTTGGGGAAGAGTGGCTGGAAAGCTGCCTGCCAAAACAAGATCCAGGGGTGGTGGTTGACAGCCTACTGAACATGAACCAGCAGCGTGGCCAGGTGGCCAAGAGGGCCAATGGCATCCTGGCCTGTATCAGAAATGGTGTTACCAGCAGGAGTAGGGAGGTAATTGTGCCCCTGTACTCAGCACGCCTTGAGTACTGTGTCCGGTTTTGGACACCACGGTACAAGAAGGACATTGAGGTGCTGGAGCAGGTACAGAGAAGGGCAACGAGGCTGGTGAGAGGGTTGGAAAACATGAAGAGCAGCTGAGGAAACTGGGGTTGTTTAGTCTAGAGAAGAGGAGATTAAGAAGAGACCTTATTACTCCCTACAACTACCTAAAAGGAGGTTGTAGTGAGGCTGATCCCCCACAAGAACAAGGGCCTGAGATTTCATGGCTTCCGTCAGCTGTCTATAGAACAATTCATCAACCTTTTCATCCTGGTTGGGTGGCCTATAACAGACTCCCAACAGGTTATCCATCTTGTTGGCCTTCCTCAACTTTACCCATAAACATTCGACTGGTTCATCATACTTGTTGACTTCTATGCAATAAAAGTACTCCCTAATATAGAGAGCCACCCCACTGCTCTTTTTATCTTGCCTATTGCATTTGTAGAGGTTATAGCCATTCATTGCAGCACTCCACTCATGAGAGTCATCCTACCACATTTCCGTGATGGCCACTATGTCATAGCTGTCGTGGTGCACAATGGCTTCCAGTTCCTCCTGCTTATTGCCCATGCTGCGTGCATTAGTGTAGATGCACTTGAGCTGGGCTGACGACTTCATTCCCAACAACAGCCTGCCACCCTTAGGCTCAGCTCTAGCTGGCATATCACATTCAGGCTCTTTTCTAGTCACTCTGGATTCAATCCCGTCCCCCTTGATACCTAGTTTAAAGCTCTGCCAATGAGGAGGTTGTAGTGAGGCTGGTGCTGGTCTCTTCTCCTAAATCACTAATGACAGGACGAGAGGAAAAGGCCTCAAATTGCATCAGAGGTTTAGATTGGATATTAGGAAGAAATTCCTTACTGAGAGAGTGGTTAGGCACTGGAACAGGCTGCCCAGGGAAGTGGTGGAATCACCATCCCTGGAGGTGTTTAAAAAGAGTAGATGTAACATTTCAAGCTATGGTCTAGTGGTCAGGGAGATGTTGGGATGAAGGTTGGACTTGATGATCCTAGAGGTTCTTTCCAACCATAATGATTCTATGATTCTGCCAAGGCAAGGGAGAAGGGCTACTGTTCCCTGAAACAGGAATTGCATAGCTTACGGACGTCTCCACACTGAGCACTCTTCCATGCAGAGACCACGCCTTCACAGCAGCATCTGACCTAAAGCCCAATATGTTAGAATAAGGCAAGATGGTTGTCTTCCTACAATTAAAATCCGCTGTCCTGCTTAATCCAGCTCACTCAAACTCCTCCCTGAAAACCAGCTGGGCTTCTTCCTGATACAACTGAGAAGCTCACCTGCAAGACTTGAATCTCTGACTACATGTATTCAAGAATGAAGTTGTGTCATGCAAAACAAAATTGAAAGTTGTTCCTGGACAGCCTGGGAAGCTTGTAGTCTGTTCACTTGCTTTCTCCACAAATACAGTGTCATTTTCTGCATGTGCTCCCTTTTGACTTGGCAGTGCCAGTGTTCATTGTTTCCTTCCAACCTTGTTTCTCTTATGGAAGCGTGATGTGTTAAAAGTCTTGCCATGGGGTAGGCCTGGAAAGGCATCTTCAAATACTGAGAAACAGAAAATAGGAGTTGACTTGTTAACTATATACAAGAATATTGTAAGTATTTTCTATTTCTAGTACTGTACCTTCTGTGTGATTTAAAGAATTAATTTAGATAGCATTTAACCAGATGGAAGTTGAATTTTTTTTCTGAGCAAGTTTGATAGATTTTTCCATTGTTATTTATATATAACCTTACTATCAGTCTCTCTTTTTTTTCCAACTGTCATCTCCTTTTCTGCATTCTTTCTTCACCTTTTGGTTTTCAGTGGACTTTGCCATCATCCCAGTTTCAAAAGTTAACCCTTGTTTAGCCAATGTGATGTTTTTATATTAAACTTTTACCTACTAATCCTCATATACAGATATTTTTGCATGCTCAACTAATGAACATTTATTAAAATATAATTAAAGTGAAATGTACTGAAAATCTGTTACAAAAAGGGAGAAGGGAGAAAGGCAGAAGGAAACTCATCTTCCTTCCTTATACCCCTTTCATTGTACTGAAAGCTGTTATACGCTTAATCTTCTCAACTAGTTGTTCTATGCTTTTAAGAGGATTATATTATTAGTAGTTTAATTATTCATTATGCAGTATTTTTCCAATTGTTACAAAGGTTTATGTCATGTGGTTTTTAAAAAATTAATTTCATGTTTTATTCTTCTTTATAGTTATGCCTCATTCTGGTTTCACCTGTACTTTCATGAAAAGTTGCTTCAAGAAGGAAACAAGAAGATGCCTGTAGCAGAAGCAGATAGATCCTGTGCCAGTGTAGTGACTCAGGCCCCTGGGAGACTAGCACAATCAAGCTGTACTCCAGAGACTATGGTTTGATTACTGTCACTACCAGTTGGATCATTAATCATAACAGTGGTAGTGACAGCAAGTTTCTTGACCTCATCATGAAAGGCAGGGAGGCCATCCACTGGAGCAATTCATCCTCCAGGCAAAAGAAAACCGTAGGGAGGATGTCTTTTATTATCTTGTGTGTTCTCCTTTATCCACTAATTCTGCCTATAATCTTGGCAAAATGTGAGGGCTTTAGGGAGGCAAGATCTTGCATTTCTTCTGCTCCAAGGGAAACATCTTTTGTTTCTAATCACTGAAGTACAAGTTCATTTTCTCACCCTTCTGCATCCCTCACTATGTAGTAGCTTGGCATTGGAAGCCAGAAATGTGAATATCTGCAGCTGTATATAACAAAAATGCACATGACTGTCTTTCGTTATATGGAGGTTTGTTGCATGGAAAATTACCATGCATCTCCTTCTGAACAGCAAAGAACATATTCCTTGCAGAATGGTTATTCTCTATAAGGTAAGTTATATTTACAATCTGTTGCTGCTGAAGGATTTAACCCTGAAAACCCAGAGGTATTTCTAAAACTGAAGATTACAAGGTAGAAAATATCTAGGGTTTCTGTTTATTTTACTGATGGAATTGACAGCACTGTGACCAGCTTTCCAGTCCATGACACATGTGGTACTATTTTTTTAGTCTGTAATATCTATGTCATTCTGCTGGCAGCGTCTGCTATTTGTTATGTTTTTTCATTTCCTCCTGTAAAATTCCCTCATTTTCCAAGTTATTTGAATACAACCAGCCTTCAAAGAAATGATCTCAAGCAATCGCTGACAATTAAAGCCGGGTTGATTCTCATTTTCCTTCAAGATTATTTGCAAAAACTGTTACTTTTGTCAACAGAGAATCACAAAAGTGCATTTTTCGATCATTTTCAGTATAGCAAGGTCAGGTTGCAAGGAATTTCTATTCTGAGACTGGGAAAGTGATTAGGAACGATAATATCTTCAATGAAAAAGTTCAAATACATTATTAAATATAGTAACATAGTACTTGCAAGTCGTACAAAAATTTCAAAGTATCTGTGCAGATAAATACTCACATGGAAAGATAATTGACATGAATGTGTCAAAGAGTTCCCATTAAGGCTTAATTTCCTTTCTTTATTAATGAACCAACTACAACACAAAGTAAGCAATGGAATATCATTAGATGATTACCTAGAAACACACACTTTCCAAGAGCACAGAGAACCTTTAACTGGACTGAGTGTTTTCTGCATTTTCTAATTTATATACTGCATTGAGAGCTAATGGGTATTTAAATGCTTTTAAAAGCAGTTTTCAAAATGAAATTTTATAAGAAATAGCCATAATATAACTACAGTCATGAAACCTGCCTTTGCATATAGAAGTACACCTCATTTGGATGGCAATGTGTGAACAGCAACACTGATTCATACACACAAAACTGTGTAGCAAGTGTCCATCTAATGGCACTGGTCATGACTTCTAGTCATGGGAGAGAACCTTGAGCATATCAGCCAAAGGCATCATGTGTAATATTGTTCCTTTTTCAATTTGCACAAGTGGTATTAAGTTATGACAAAATAATTAATTAAATGCTCATTTAAATATGCCAAATGTTGGCATACTATTTGGTATTTTAAATACAGAATTTCAAGTGTAGTATTTTAAATGCTAGTGGCAGGCAGGATCCCTTGATGCCAAGCAAGCAGTGCCATGGATTTGGGCATTAAGCTCTGAGACCTAATTTTCACTTTATTTCCTTAAAACATTACCGTTGTACTTCATAGCTTAGAATCCAAACTCCCATGTTTCTTGTCTTTGTTGGAAAAACAGCCAAAGACATTATTTTAGTTTGGAGCTCATCTTACAATTCATAGTTATATCTCTAATTGTTCAAATTTTCCCTGAAAATAGTTACTTCATGTTAGATTCATTTGGACTCTTGCTTGAAGCCTAAATCCTATCATATTTTTTACAGTTGCTGAGTCTCAGACTTCTTAAACACTGAGTTTCCTTGACCAGCTTGGATTCTCACTTCTCCAATTTTACACAATGCCAGTTTTTATGTTTATATTTTAAAAAAGAGGAATTTTCTTATTTTGCTCCTGTCAGAGTTTGTTGGTCTTTGGTCTGTATGTTTTCTTTCTTCTTTTAATATAGAATTTTTCACACAAGCAGTTTACAGCATTAACATATGTTCATGTAAAACTATTTGGTGAATGTCAGTATTCATACAAGTAGGTCACAGTTAAATCTAGACTAGTGCCAAGCACTAACACTGTGGAAACTTCCTATATAAGTCGCTAAGACACCTCAGTCTTAACCTCTGTCTCATCCACTTATGTGATACAGGCTTTACATTATGGAGAGTTTGTAAAGGGTAAAGAAGTGACAAGCAATTATGTATTTGCTCTTTCTCTTAATACATGCAAAGGTTAAGTAAGCAGACTTTGATACAAAACCCAGGGAAAAATTTCCAACAAAAATATAATAATAATAATTAAAAAAACCAACTTATATCCTATTTATCAACCTGGAGGAGCCATAGAAGACATAATATTTTAGGGTCAATATCATCTAATGTTTGGAAGTTTTGTCAGAAGTTTCCATTAATATTTTGGGTTAATCTAAAAAAGACATCTGGCCACAAATTGATCACAAACTGTGGTGAGAGATGTTCGCCAGGGCTCAGTTTCGGGGCCAGTCTTGTTTAATGTCTTTATCAATTATCTGGATGAAGAGATTGAGTGCACCCTCAGTAAATTTGCAGATGACACCAAATTGAGCAGGAATGTTGATCTGCCCAAAGCTGGGAGGGCTCTGCAGAGGGATCAGGACAGGATGAATCGAGGGGCCAATGATAATTGTACTGGTTTAACAAGGCCAAGTGTCGGGTCCTGCACTTTGGTCACAACAACTCTACAGGCTTGGGGAAGAGTGGCTGGAAAACTGCCTGTCAGAAAAGGATCTGGGGGTGCTTGTTGAGAGCCGACTGAACATGAGCCTGTAGTGTGCCCAGGTGGCCAAGAAAGCCAACACATCCTGGCCTGTATCGGAAATGGTGTGACTAGCAGGAGTAGGGAGGTGATTGTGCCCCTGTACTCCACGCTGATAAGGCCACACCTTGAGTACTGTGTCCAGTTTTGGACACCACAGTACAAGAAGGACATTGAGGTGCTGGAGCGGGTGCAGAGAAGGGCAATGAGACTGATGAGGGGTCTGGAGAACATGTCTTATGAGGAGTGGCTGAGGGAACTAGGACTGTTTAGTCTAGAGAAGAGAAGGCTGAGTGGAGACCTTATTGCACTTTACAACTACCTGAAAGGAGATTGAAGTGAGATAGGTGTTGGTCTCCTCTCCCAAGTAACTAGCAATAGGACAAGATGAAATGGCCTCAAGTTGTGCCAGAGGAGGTTTAGGCTGGATATGAGGAAAAATTTCTTTACTGAAAGAGTGGTTAAGTATTGGAACAGGCTGCCCAGGGAAGTGGGGGAGTCACCATTCCTGGAGGGGTTCAAAACATGCGTAGACATGGCACTTCAGGACACAATAGTGTTGTGTTGATGGTTGGACTTGATGATCTTAGAGGTCTTTTCCAACCTTAATGATTCTATAAATCCTCATAGACTTTATATGCAAAAGCAAAAACACTTAAAAAAAATCTAGTCAATATAAATCTCTGAAATTTTCACAAATCTATGGGGTTTTTTTCCAATTAATAGAATTTACTTGTTAATTAGCCTCATACACTGATACAAAATTATTGAAAATATAGCTGTTTAGCAGGCTGGAAATACTACATCAGCTTTCTAGTTTCGTTTCCTTTTCAGTACCTTTTCAGGTGTATGTAGAGATAGGAGGGATTATGGAGAAGGCATAACATTTTTGAATGGTAAAGAGAGAAAGAAGAAAGGGGGCACTGAAATGTAACTGGATAAACAAAAAACAATAGAAAATTGAACTATGACATTTATCTGCTAGGGTAGAAATAATGTTTTTATGCATTCAACTGTTCTGTGGTAATAGTGTGGATTTTGTGCTGCATGTTTAAGTGGACAACTGAAGGATCATATTCCATAATATGTCACTTTGTTTGCTATGTAAAATCCTCCTGTGCAGCCTACTTTAGACCTGGAACTTTACTAGCAATTATCCTCCAAACAATTTAGGAATAGATAACTAGATTGACATTTTGTTTAATTATCCCTATTAAAATGCAAGCTTGTGGTATATTATTCTAATAAATTTTACCAATAAATGAGATAATGCACTAGTCTTCCCACAAAGAAATACCTTTTTCTGGTGGCA
Source organism: Brachypteracias leptosomus (assembly GCA_013401335.1). Taxonomy (NCBI): domain Eukaryota; kingdom Metazoa; phylum Chordata; class Aves; order Coraciiformes; family Brachypteraciidae; genus Brachypteracias; species Brachypteracias leptosomus. Next base: position 15,321 of record VYZX01024683.1, read on the forward strand.
ATATGCATCATAAACATTAAAAACTTACATCATCTGGTCCTATAATAATAAGAATGGCAATATAAATTATATTATCATCATCATCTTATCAAATATTTTACATGTTAATATTTGAAAAGGATATGAATTAGCATAGCCTAAGTTGTTACTTGTATCCTGGTTTCCACTGAGCATTAACCTAGAACACAAAGGTATCTTTCTATGGAAAGAACCTAGAACACAAAGGATCTTTCTATGTGTCTTTTCTATGTATCCTTGAAATACCTTATTTGGTTTCTATCTGATCTGAGGTTTACTAGTAAGGCTTGTGTTATGTAATGTGACCATAGCAGCCTTTTCCAAACACCTTAAAAGCTTTAAAATATTATCACCCGCTCTGTTTCATTTTCCCATCTCAGTCCAGCATTTTGCTTGGTTTTGTATATGTACTTTTGGAAATGAGTGCCATAAATCTGAGATTATTCCTGAGGACTTTCTTCCTAAAATTGTTTATTACAAAAGGCTGTGTGTAAAATTATGAATGTCTCATGGACATAACTTTTTTACTTTGACCTGATGTGGCTTTGGAAGTATTCATCTGCACTTTGTCACAAAATAGTGCTAAACAAAGAGTGAACACTTTTCTCTTTTATCGAACAGCCCTGCAGGTATCCAAGACACCTAAAAGCAGCTTACTCAAGTTCTGGCCCTTCCCTGGCTTGGAAATTCTGAGGATATGGACATCTCTCTTTTGCATACCTCTTATTACCAAGCTGGTGAGGTTTTTGAGGCAAGTACTTCTGACATCCTACTTTTGAAGTTCCACTATACATAGGGTAATTAAGGATTCATAGGGTTAAAACAAGCAAGAAGAAGTAACTTCATGGTGCTACATGGTAGGATTAGTGTGCTCAGAAAGGTGAAGCTCCAGTTCCTTCTCCAAATAATAGTTCATTATATTGTTAGTTCTTTTGAAGATTTCTGATCTTCAGATTCCCTAATAAGCTATACACTTCTGAAAGTTTAGTCTTTGTGTCATATCTACTCGTCTAGATTAAAAAAACCAAAAAACCAAAAAACCCAGCATTTAGGACATCATTCAACACTTCAGCTTTACACGGTAGGTAAATTAAAGAGACTGACTGACTTAAGAGGGTTTCTAAAGGGTGCTTTTATTTATATCACAAAAAATTGCACAGATTTAGCAAAAATATTGCCTTAACTGCATTTCAGTGCATAACTTTTCTTGCTGTTCATCAGTGTTCATTGGATTGGGGCCATACCCTCCAGGATATTTGAAAATCTTGAGATCATGCACTTTTAGTAAACCAGAGAATTCTTCATTCTCTGTACAATTTCTTTAATTTTCATTGGTTTTAAAACTAAATTAGATATTCCCCCTTCCCTCACATCTGGGAAACGAAAGTCTTATGGTTTATTTCCTTCTACCTACCATGCAGAATATGTCACTTTTGTATTCTTTCCAAGTAGCTTCTCTTCATTCTCATCCCGTCCCATAAATTTTTTTCTCAGAGAAGAGTAAATTCTTCTTTTATTTCTAGTCAATTTTCAAAACATATTCCATGTGCAATAATTAATATCTTCTACTGTCTCTAATTTGGATGCATGCATGCTAGTAGCCTTTTCAGCAAAGGTGAATATAACCAGGCATTTCATGATACAGTCTAAAAGAGAAAATCCATTATGGGCAAATTCATGAAGTTTTTCATATTCTGCAAGTCTTAATTCCACTTCAGGTAGTTGTAAATCCTACTTTCCCCAGGGCAGATGTGTGAGGCTTTTAAAATCAAATACAAGTAAACAAAAATAAGCTTTTTTTTTTTTTTACAATCTCTGTTTGTTTTGTCCTCCTAATCAGCAATCACATTTTAAAATGTAATACTTTTAAAGAGTGTCTTTTCACAGATACAGGGGAGGACATACTTTTTTTTAAATAAATGCTTAAATTCTGATATACCTAGCATGGAAACTGCAGTAGAATAATAAGTTTTCCTTATAGTATACTCTGTTCACTTGAGTCTACAGTTTTGCATCCTTTATTTTAAAGGATCAACAAAATTAACGTATCACTAAAACAAACCAGCAAACTTCCCATTTCTATATCTTTTTAACTTTAAAGATGGGGCCTATGGAGGTTGGCAGTGTCACTGTACAATCTACTTTGCAAAATCTGTATTGTGATATATGACATGCAAGGAAGTAGGCAGCCAAAGATACAGAAAAAGATTGGAACATTACTTTCTATATTGAACTGTACTATGCAGTGAACACTGATTTTCTGTTATATCCTGCAGCTATCTTGTCATAATAATTTTTTTTTGTAAGTCCTTTCCTTTTGTTTCTAAATTTTCCAAGACTTAGCAGCCTGTCTGAAAGAAATAAACAGTAACTCTGAAAATTCTTTGGTACAGTATGAATACCGATTAATTTTCTGATGTATTTTTAGTCATGTTCCATTAAATATGTAAAATGATGAGTCGCTAGTATTGGTGAGAGGGGGAAGTGGAATATAATTAATAGATGAAAGAATGCCCCTTCAAAATGTAGCTGCTATAAGTACACTTGGCTGATCACGAAATTTCTAATTCCAGCCCTCATATCTATATTTTAGATTGACTATACCCTGGAGCCTCAAAAGTGAGCTTCATTTACTGAAAAGTCATGGGAAGTCATGTTTATTGTCTCAGCAGGTAGCTACACTCTAAGTGTAATACTGAAAGACAAGAGAAAACAGAGGCCAGTTTATGTTATTAGAGGCACAGTGTAGCTTCCTGACAGATGTGCTTGGCAGAAAAGAAAAAAGTAAAGAGAAAAGAACAGCACACACATCAGTTTCTATCAAGCTTTAAATATTTCTCCTTTAAATACATCAACCTGAGGTCTTCAGTACTCCTAAACACATGGGAATGGTGTGTAAGCAATATCTTCTGTCGAAGGAAATGTGACCAAACTATATAAGAAATCCTGTCTGTGAACTTTTGTGTAGACTGTAAACATTTCAGTTTGGACTCATATCAGTTCTCTAACCATACACATGGAAGGATTCGTGTATTAAAACTGAATACAGTAATGAAATATTTGTTTTTCTAATTTCAGAAAGGATACTTATCTCTCTGAGGTTGCAAAGGAAAATATTATGCTAACATATTTCATATATGTAGGCAGCAGCAAGGCCACCCCAGACAGTATGCTCTCTTTTTGTCACATAATGTTCTTAGTGTCTAATAACATTGTGATAAAGGGGCTGTACTGTATCTGTGTAGCCATGTTTATTGCCATATGGTAGTTCCCAAATTACATTTCACTCTGATGAGTAGAGATTGGCCAAAATGGTCTGGCTGGCTCCCAGCACTGAGCAGTTGCTGACAGGGCTGTTGCACACTGATGGTGGCAATATAGTTGGTAATACGGCATTTTCATCGAGTTATCTTTACTGTCAACTATTATTTTCTACAGTTACAAAAGGACATTTCTTGTTTACCTTTATTATTAATTATTACATAACCCTAGGACAGGTGACCCATGCTTTTGCTAATAACACCTTCCCTGGGGTATAATATCAACTAATTAATCCATTAACTAATTAATCCAAATCCTTGACAAAGTTCATTCTAGGTGTCCCATTAAGAGTGTCAGTCATATTAGTTACTCTAACCCTTTGACTTCTGGGTTCGTTGCTAGTATTTCTGGAAGAAGTAGCATATAGAATGTTTTGAACATGAGCCTCACAAGACTGAGTGGGATGAGACAGAAAAACCTGTTACAGCTGGACCAGTACTCCAAATGATGTATGTGTTTATTATGCTCCTTAACATCCTGACCTAAAATAAACAATGTGCTTCACCACACATTTTCTGACAATTTCATAGATCTTACTGAGTCTTTTGTGATATGGCTGCTACTAAACTGCTGCATCTTTATCTAAATAAATCTAATCTGATCCTAACCTGATCTAATATTTTTTATCAGCCCAGTCAAACAGTCCTAGTACATTGATACATTTACATTGCAGATTTTAGTGTGATGTAAAGGCATCTAAGCAAGCTCTAAATAAATGATCTCTTATACTAGAAATAGTTTTCTCATAGAGCTAAACATTGCTGCACAGGCTAGCCTGACTTCTTGGAAAAGGGAATGAATTTAAATCGATATTTTGATATGTAGACATAATACAGTGCCATCAGCGATGTTGATGTATCCTATGTTATGGGGCATTTTGTTGCTTGTGATAAACTCTAAAGCTGTGGGAGTAAGGCATATCTAAGTCTGCAAAAAGAAGAACTTGCATTTTGGAATTATTGATTTGTACACAGAAAAATATAATTGCATCTCTTCATATTCTATTATATCCTGTTATCCCACAGTGGATTAGCAGTAATACAATTCACAAAATGTTTCCAGAACTCAGATACACTGGAAAACTCAGGAGGCTTATACTAGTCCTTGAATTCATGAGGGAATCTTAGTCTGTTATTATATATATCACTTCATAAGCTTTTGATTCTTAAAACTAAAACTGCAAAACATTTTGTGAAACAGAAAGATATTAAGATTTTATAGATGTTGAAATTTATTTAATAATGTTCATGTAGTATTTTATGTCTTAACTAGACATGTGCGAACAACTGAATTTTAACTGAATTTAAAATTCCAGACAAAACCACAAAACCATCTTCTCTACTTAAAAAACTTTAAAAATTATATCACTCTGAAGAAAAAATTTCTGTTGGCTCAAATTAACTGTATTTTTTCCTATCATTGTCTATTCCTTTTAAAGATTATATTTCACAATAATTAAAAACAAAAAGTAGAAATAAATTAAATTAAATATTTTTCCCTACTTAATAGGGTAAAACTATTAGCCAAACACTATTTAAATTTTAATTTTAAAAGATTTCTAAGTTATTCCGGATTTTTTTTTCTATACAAAATATTTCCTACAAATATATGCTGCTATAAAATATCTATTATTATTACTAGATCTTCTTATTTATTAAGTCCTATGCATGAAATTAAGCCCTTGGCTTCAGAAAGGTTTTCATTAGATGAAATTAAAAGCTTCAGTAAAATGAATGAAAAATCATGAAAAGTCCTGTTTTGTCTGCAGTGATTTTTTCAATAATATTCTGTCATGAACATTACTCTCCAAATCCTCTGCTTTGTTTGTGTACCCTCTGGTTCTATGTATCTTCTTGACTTTGACAGAAGTATCTGCTTCCTTCCCTAGGATTCTATATAACCTTCATTTGGTCCTAATGCAGTACATGTGAGTGTTAGAGATAATGGATCTCTCTCTAAAAGATATCTAAAAGAAAGGCTCTCAGACAGCTCTAATATGATGCAGCTGTCACCTTGAGTCAGGTTGCTAGGAAAAGAGCTGGCCACTCTTTGCTTGGGACATGCATTTAAATTGAGGGATTCAACTTTGGTCCCTGCCTGAGCTGTTGTATCTGCCATGCATCTCACTGAGCCTGGTCCTAATCTCCTTCCTTTAATTTCTACCCTGACTTCAGATCACTGTGGACTTGCCTGGATGCTAGACTGTTGGCTGAACTGGATTATCGTCATGGGACTTGCTCTCTGCATCTTGCTCAGGGTCCAGGTCCCTCATCAAGCAGATCACTGGCCTGCCTCCCTTGCTGCTGCTGGTGGCTCCCAACCCTCCTTCCCTGACAGAGCAGACCACTCCTGTCTCTCCCTGACAGTGGGGCTCACAAAATGACACCCTCCATCTGTATTGCTACTCTGTTGCCTTAACATGGCTGTATTAAAAGACATAGTACTTTCCAGAAATAAGTAGCAAAAAAAAAAAATTACAAATAAATTTCTGTTTAGGAGCAGAACAGCAAAGAGAGCTCCAGATAGCCACTTTGGTACATTCGATTGGCTAACCCTCCCATACTGATTAAGACATCCTTTGCAGTAGTGAGAGACAGTTACTGTAAAGGGCCTATAGGTTGCAACCCTCTCAGACACGTGTTGCTAAGGAGAATTGAAATACTGGCAGAAAATTACTTGGCATAATGAAAACATCTCTTGATTATCATTCATTCAGTAATATTATTTTCATTAAGTAAATGGAGATTTCAAGAGCTTTCATGCCTCAGTCTCTCAGAAAAGAACACTGAAAAGCTGACCCTCAGCATGAATGTGAGCTAATAAAAGCTTTCCCAAATTGGAGGTAGGCAGTGGTGCCTACCAAGGTGATGTTTGTCACTGTTTGAATCGACCTTTCTGTGAAGCTTGAAAACCAATTCAGATGTGATTGCAAAAACTGCCTTTAGATAATATCCTATTTTATTGACAAAAGGGGATGGGGTCAACTCATTTTCATAACAATCTGCTTGAAGAAATCCTTAACCACTCTATCACTTACAGTTGTTTTGCAATACAGCCTATGAAAATATTACTGGGCTCAAAGTAGGCAATAAGAAGGGGGAAGATGACAACTTTTTTCTTGGGTTGCTTTTTTTTAATAGCTGTTTTAAGAAGAAAAGTCTACTGCTAATGAGCAAAAAAAAAGATAAGCAACTTAATTTTTTTCTCTGTCCATTAATCTATTCTAGCTTTGAAATATTGCTTCCTTTAAAAGAAAGTGGTTCTTCTTGAAACCTTTCACAAATGAAACAAATGGAAAAAGGAAATAAAAAAAGGTACAATGCAAAGAAAGGAAGTAGTTTTCAAAATCAGACACATTTGAAAGACTCTCTTTTTGTAGAAGTCAGCAATGGTTAGTGACAATGGATGATAAGTGTTTGTCAGGAGACCTGGTTCTGGTTTTGGTTCACTACTTACAATTATGGTTTCAGTGAATTTATTCTTTTATCAGATTTTGGATTATCCTAGTTCAAGTCATAATTTTCACTGATTAGTTGTTATTCATAATTGGTGAATGAATCATTTGCTTGGGCAAATTGCTGCTGATCAATTGTTTCTGAACAGTTCACTATAAGTTATTTGTAATTTTCTCTCTGAGTTGCATGAATGGTTGTCTATGTCACAGAGCAAAGGTTTTGGTCCTTAATGGAGTGAAATAAGCTTTCTGACCTACTGTGCTTGAAGAAAAAAATCCTACAGTTTTGATTTTTGTCATTAAGGGTATTTAGAGCAGATTGTTCTTTAAGCATAAAGAATGACAGATAGAGGTAACATGCAGGCAGAAGATACTTTAGGATATTTGAAATATTTTGGTGACTTTTCTTAGCCCAACACAGGGCATCCTCTTCTATGGATCTCAGATTTAGGAAACGTCTGATGAAACTCAAAAGCAAATTTATCATCTGCTTTAAAATAATTAATTATTTTTTTTCCTTTTATAAATTCAATATAAACATAAAACCCAGCATTTCATACCGAACATATTTCTAATAAGAAAGCTGAAGCTAGATGTGTGTTTTCTTCAACTGCTTCATTCTGTAGCTGGAATGAAACATCAGTGTTGCTTAGAAAGCTGCTGTGTCATTTTTCCCTCTTATAAACAGTAGATCACTTTTATATATCTGCCAAAGAAGGGCATGGATTGAATACTCTTCTCTTTACTTAGTGTCATGCTGTCACCAGCTATTTTCTATTCTTAGCAGCATAAATGTGCACAGTGGTCTTTGTCTCATATTGAATGTGTTAGTGCCAGGTCTCTTCTTTAGGCTTTTAAAGAACAACATCCTACTGCCCTGTTAAGTATCCCAAACTAAATAAAACTGAAAGGTCATCTCTTCTGTCAGTGCTTATTGGTGTTTAGACAATCAGCAGAACTACCAGATGCATCCTTAGTTCTCAGTGTCTTCAAGGATATGGGGCCTTCTTGAATTCTTGTGGTGGTATCACCTCATTTCGTGACTTCTGTCTTCCGCTACTGCTGCTCATTATTTACTTTGGCCTCCTTTGTTTAGTTAGGAACCTTACTCCTTCCTTTTCCTTCACTCAGTTTTTGAAAGCACAGTACCTATGTTCTTACACTTTCTTGAATATTTGTACCTATACAAATCTTTACATTTTCAGTGTTTAAGTTTTGAATAAAATCTTACCTTTTCAATGCTTGCAAGAACAAGCTCAGCAATTATAGGCCAAATTAACTGCCAAGTGCTGTTATTTGCAAGCGAGTTTTGCAGTTTTTCTCTTGCTGTATTTCCCTGGTCCAGCATAACTCCCTCAATAAACGGGTCATGAGGACTCCAGGGACTATCTTGCAGGAAAGGAAACAGGCTCTGTTCCAGAGTTTAAAAATGCTTTACTCCTGATGAGGATCTAGACATCTATTTTTAATTACCAGTTTTGTGATTACTCCTTCAATAATGCTCCTTCCAAAGAGAGTTATTTCATTAACACAACATTAGCCAATTCAGCTATTTAAAAAACCAAACACACCAAAAAATGTTTGTTTTAATTAATTATAAAGGGCAAAACCAAGAAAACAAGCAAATATTAATAAAAGACAGCAGTCTTGAAAAGGGCAAGAGGGAGATCAATACATGTATGTACTATTGTATAGGGAGAAGCACTTTAAACAGAGCTGTGTACAAAGTCAGACACAATGGAATATCCATTCTTGCAAATTGTTCTCAGTAAATCTATCTAATCTATTTATTTATCCTCAGATCATGCACATTTAGATCAGAGTTCTGCCAGCTGAGTTAATAATTCTTATCTGAAAGTAATTATGTTGGTCCATAAGTTTTCACCACTGTGTTGTTCCACATCATATCAAACTGTGTGATATCTCATCACATTAGCATAAAATTCATTGTGGTGGTGCACAGCGTGGTGTGGTGGCAGACTAGAAATGATGCAGCATTCCTAACAGTAGTGAACTAGTAAGTGCCATTGGTATTTAGAAACTTGTGCATACTGTGGTTTGATTGCTCTCTAGAGGATTTGGGTTTTTATCCTTTCCTTTACATCTAAAGGGCTTGAACTGGATGTTAACTTTTATGACCCAGATTTGGTGCTACAGAGAAGCACTGTTAGAAGCCCAAAAGATTTCAAACCTACCTTTTAGTTACAAAAATGTGTCAGTTCTGAATTTATTGACCATCTGTCAGACTTCACTCACTACTAGCTAGCTGTCACTGTTTGTTATTTGATGCACTTCTATAATGACTCACTGCAGGGAGCTACCAGTATCTCCATCACAGTGATTAATGAGGTCACTGTCTGTCTGCAAGCATCTCAGCCTATAATTATTTCTAGTCACTCTTAGCTAGTATGCCAGATCAGATGAAAGTAATGTATTTGTATATATAATATTTTTCCTTAATAATAATATTCACCTCTTGTGAAGATATTTGACTGATTGTTTTCAATTAGTATTTTTCTTTAATTGTGTTTCAGACATATCTTAAACCAGCCTCATTCACAATCATCTTTCTATGAGGGATAAAAACAACTGTCACAACTGAGCTTCAATACTCTTCTATTTCTCTGTCCTGAAATGTCTACTGTATTCCATATGCATATTTGGTACATGAATATTTCTTTTGTGCTTAGGATATTTTTGTAGAGAAATGAAAGTTTTAAACTCTCATTATTACTGCTGCTACTGTTATAGTTTTGAGATAGTGGTCCTGAACACAATCCAGAATGGGGATCTAGCAAGCAAGCAAAGGGTGGTAGGTTTTCCTGCCTTGCAAACCCTATGGAATTTCTCTAATGTTGTTTTTTAGATTAGGAGTTTCCCAGGAGCCCTGTGAAGACTACAACTCCATTGTGCAATGGATTTACTAGTATACAAGAAGATATAATTCCCATCTTGAGAAGTTTAAAATCAAGATAGGTTTTGTTAGGGACCAAAACAAGGAATAAAATATTTCAGAAGAATTAGAGAAGAAGGATTTTCTTGTCATTCAGGTATCATAGTAAGAGGAACATCAGGGCTTATCTCCAGCAAATTATTTAGGGCTGTGCAAAATGTCTCTTCTGAATTTATTTATTTGGGGTACTTTTTGTAGAAGCTAAGAAAAAAATGATCCAGATTCAGAAAGTAGAAGCAATACTGTGAGTTTCTGTTCTTCCTACCAAATACACTTTACATGTGGTGGCACAGCAAAGAGCGGACTTATCCAACATAAGGGAGCTGTCAGGTTCAAATCTTTTCTATTCCAAAGTGATTTAGCACAATCCTCCTACAGAAGAATGACAAAAAGAACTTGTAATGTATGTCAGATCTTTTTGTCACTTTAGCTTTGTGTAAATTATTGGAAAAGTTTGAGAAAAACTGCAAATAATTTTGACCACCTTAAATTCTACACTGGTGGGCTCACCCAAGATTTGCCAACTTACACTCTCATTTGAACCATTGAGTCTATATTCTATCCATAAAATAATTTCTGAGGATAAATGTATCAACATTTGTGATGCATTAAAATACTACAGTGGCATAGATTATGTACATAAAGGGAGACAGTAATTATCTTATTGATGACATGCAGTGATATTTAAAAAAAATAGTTTTTCACAAATATTCTAATCATTCATTAGTCTCTGTTTCCAAACAGAATTAGTGTAAAATATATGTTTTATTAGATCATTTTTTTGGATCTTAACAATATAATTGCTCTTCAACTGTTTCCTTTTATGACCATTGTCTTCTGCTCTAATTTATTCTTTTTACCAGAATACCTTGCCATAACTATTATTCATTTTTTAGATGAATTAGCTTTTCTATTAAGATATGATAATCAAATTCTTTTCTAAGGCCCCATCACAGGTCCAGACTGAAACCCAGGTCATTTTACTGAGGTTATAATTTTTTTTCTCACCACCAGGTCTGTCAGTTTGCCCTTTCTGCAGTGAAAAACCTTCACTGCACTGAATAAACTGTTTATTCAAGGAGTCCAGTGAGGCCTGGTGAGAAGTCCCTGGTAAGACACAGGATGCAGCAAGATTTCTGGGCAGAACTGAAAAAAAGAAGCAGAGATGCTTGCCTACAGACAATTCAGAGATGAAGATGGACAAAGCTGGAGAAACAACATGCTTCCCCTTGTGTGGAAGGTGCTTAGGGATAGGAAAAGGGTTCAGGTTAGGAGTGCAGGAGAAACCTTTTTCATGGTTGAATTCATAAGAAAAGAAGGAGTAAAAGCTAAGACAACAGTGTGCTGATTATTCAGTGCTGAGGAGCAAGGGATGGAGGGACTGAAGGGTATGGAAAAGTTCTGGCAACAAGAAACTGAGGGGGTACTGATAAGTAGCAAACCTTTTGTGGGGAGAATATAATCATAATGGAAAGCATCTGAGGAAGTCCTGCTTGAGGAAGTCCTGCTCAAAGGTGCCCAGAGAAAGGCCTAAGAGATCAGTTTAGCTAATCAGAGATTAACTATGTCATTTGTGTAACATTGCACCTGGGACTTCTGATACCTCATGGGACAAACAGATTTTATGGTGATATTATGAAGTATATTTTGTACTGCTAGAGGAAATGCTACACACAGACATGGGTCTAAGGTTGCAAAGAGTTATGGGGATGAGTTGGAAGTATTCTTGGCAAAAGAGGAAGATACATGAAAAAAATGCTCAAGAGTATGTCTTGGGTTGAGACACACAAAAAAATCACCTATTTGTTGACAATTTATTGCCAGGACTCATTATTTTTAGGCAAGTACAGTACTTCTTGGTTGCTTCCAAACCTTTTTGGAAGAGCACTTGAGATTTTCCTTTTTTCCTCAGCTTTTGAGAGGTAACTTTGGAAAATGGGAGAGAGAAGAAAATTATCTAATGCCATTCTACAGAGGAGATAGAGGGACAGAGAACCTGATGGAATAACTTCCAGAGGAAAAGTTTAAAGAGATAAAAAGAAACAGAGAGAAATCTAACGTACGTATTTCACTGCTCAGGTAGGGAAGAGATGATGATTTGGATGGATATTTGGCGATGCAGGAGCAGAATTTAATATGGGGAGGCTGGGGAAGATACAGTCTTGTTGTTCCTCTCAGTTGATGGCTTGGGTGATGCTTTACAATATGATACAATGAATCAGAGCTTGTTTAGTGAATGTTTAAGTCTCCTTAAAATATACATTTGGGAGAATGAGTAATGCTATGGCTTTCACATGGTCTGGAGGTGGCCCAGGGTTATTTTGAAAGAGATGATCTGGGAAAAATGTACAACCTAGCCTTAAGAAAAATCTATCAGCTGTGAGGGGGGCATCAGATTTTGCTCCACTGTTTCTAACCTTAGGGTTGGTAATACTGTACTTCGACAGAAAATCCCCAGACAGCTCTAGTAGACTGTATATTCTCAACTTAATTGAAAGAATTTTAGAAAATGCCATACGTAATACTGAATCAGTCAAACACAAAGGCAAATTCCAATCTCAAGAGCTACTCCTTTTCTTATTCCTTTTTATTTCACAGTCTATTCACTAGTTAAAAGCCATGTGTTTAGCTTCATAATACCACAGAATTGACATTTTTCTTGTAAAGAATAAAGAAGTTCTTGTCTCATCAAAAGCTTTACTGTGTAGAGCTGCAGGAAACTTGTACAATCTCTTTCCTCACATTAGTTATTCTATTTTTATTTTGCTTTCAGTTTGGTATTGTTTTCCACCATACAGCTTTGTCTTATGCAGGTTGTCAAATTTGTCAGGATTCCTTATTTGTTTGAAACTTTTCAAGCATAAGGGTTATTTTTCTACTAGCAGTTCTAAAAATACATCCCCAGAAGACATAACTTGTATGATGATAACCCAGGCTGCAAGAAGGGACACAACTGAGTAACAGAAAACTAACTAAACAAAACCAACATTTCTTTCATGTGCACAAATTAGCTGACAGTTCTTTCTTTGCATAAGTTGTTGAATTTTAGTAAATCAAATTATTTATTATGACACATTGTAACTAGTCAACATGCTGCTTACATTTGCTTCAGATTCTTCTACTTACTGTAGTACAGAAGATGTTTGAAAGAAGGAAGCCATAGGACCTTTGACTGATCTAACCCACTGGTCTGTCTGGAGATACTACTGGATTCAGTGTTTGTGAGCAACTGGTTTCAGAAAAAATGCTGTAAAACACAGCTTTGCTCTGACTACTGTCCCTTCCATTACTTTACTGATGTAATTTATCATAGAATCATAGAATCATAGAACATTTCAGGCTGGAAAGGACTTAAAGATCCTCTAGTTCCAAACCCCTCACCATGGACAGGGACACCTCCCACTAGACTAGGTTGTGCAAGGTCCCATCCAACCTAGTCTTGAATAATTCAAGTGCTGGAGCACGCACAACTTTCCTGGGCAACCTATTCCAGTGTCTCACCACCCTCAGAGGGAAGAAATTCTTCCTTATATCTAATCTAAGTCTACCCTCTTCTAGTTTGAACCCATTACCCCTCATCCTATCACTACAAGGCCTTGTAAAAAGTCCCTCCCCGGCCTTCTTGTAGGCCCCCTTCGGATGCTGGAAGGTCACAATAAGATCTCCCCAGAGCCTTCTCTTCTTCAGGTTGAACAACCCTGACTCCCTCAGCTTGTCCTCATAGAAGAGATGTTCCAACCCTCTGATGATTTTGATAGTCCTCCTCTGGACCTGCCCCAACAGGTCTACAACATTCTTGTGTTGGGGGCTCCAGAGCTGGATGCACTACGCCAGGTGTGGTCACACAAGAGCAGAGCAGAGCGGCAGAATCTCCTCCCTCAACCTGCTGGCCACACTTCTTCTGATGCAGCCCGGGACACGGTTGGCTTTCTGGGCTGCACTCGTGCATTGCTGGCTTATGTTGAGATTTTCATCAACCAGCATCCCTAAGTCTTTCTCCTCAAGGCTGTTCTCAATCCACTCATTGCCCAGCCTGTATTTCTGTTTGGGATTGTCCCAGCCCACTGCAGAACCCTTCACTTGATCTTGTTGAACTTCATGAGCTTGGCATAGGCCCACTTCTCAAGCCTGTCAAGGTCCCTTTGGATGC
>VYZX01024684.1:0-21740 GCA_013401335.1 Brachypteracias leptosomus
GCCACCAGATCATAACCTCCTGGATTGAGATTTCATGATCTCTCTTTAACAGCCTGTTGTAGTGTTTGATGACCTCACAGTGAAAAAGTGTTTGCTTACATTCCAAAAGAATTTAATGTCTTCAGCTTGTTCTCATTGCCTCTTACCGTTTCATAGGGCCCCATTGAGAAAGATTAATCTTCCTCTCCATATAGTGTGCTAGCTAAAGGTAGGATCCATCTCCACTTAGTTAAAGGCCTAAAAGCAAGTGTATAACCTATTCTTCTCAATGTGCCATCTCATCCTAGAATGGATTTCAAAGTAACATGATGATGATGGCCATTTTTATATGGATTTTTTCCACTGACTATCAAGGGGGCCTATGGCAGTGAGTATAGATAAAAGTGATTACTTTCTAAGGAGGCAAATTTCACCTCTCTGTCATTTGCTTTTGTTTGTGTTTTGCATGAATAACCTCATATATATATATATGTATGTATAGGGTATATAAAGTATTTACAACTATTTACTAACTTCAGTTAACACAGTGGATTGGTTACAAAGATTTGATTAGTCCTTCAAACTATAGTGGTTAGCTATTATTCAGCAAATTAAATGCATGCACTGTTGCAGTTTGGTACTCTTTGAATGACAGTTCAAAACAATTACAGAACAAATACTTGAATATTTAAAAGTAAAATGACAAATTTTGGGAGTATTTGAACTGAGCTTCTGGAAACAAAATGAAATTTTTCTGAGAGAAATAAAGGATAGGAAGTGGCATCTGGAGATAGGCTTTTGGAGTTGGCTTGGAACAAAATAAATTTTGACCAAGCTGTCCTCTTCATTGACAATGTAGGGATTATAAGAGAAGCAAACCAACAGAAGAAAGAAACATGATGGCTATGAGAGCCCTAAGTGTCTTCCTGGCAGATCTGGGTGAGGAGCCTTATTTCTCTTTATCCATTTGTCTGTGCAGATACATACATATTTGTACAGAAAGGTAAAGAAAAGAAGGTGGTGGTGCTAAATGTATCATGATGTCAGCATTCATTTTACTCCAAGTTTGAAAAGACTTCTTGACATTTCTATGTGTTCTACCAGTGGTAGAGCCTATATCCAAACTTACAGGATCTGGAATTGTGTTTTAAAATGTAAAAGCTGTTTAAAAAATGGAAAAGCTTCTACACAAATGGAAATAGGGTTTGATTTGTATGTTTCATGGAATACATTAATCAGAAGGTAGCCAGCTATCATCTGTATCAGTCTTTACATTCAAGATAATAATTCACTTATCATTCATAGCTGAAAAAATACTGTTTACATTTGCCTGAATGGTGGCTTCCATCTATATGTATGTCTAACATAGTGTGTAGGTCATGTAGTAGAGGTATCTGTTTCTTTTTTTAACATTTTTAGAGGAGGGTATTTTTTTAAAAAAAATAAATCGTACTTTGCTGAAATGTAATCAGTTCATCAGAAGGATTATGAAGATCTGCAGAGCTTAGAAGAAAAGTCAGTAATGGCTATCTTTTTAGTTGGGCTTGAGTGAACAGTTTCAAGTCCTACAGTTAGCAGTGCATTAGTTGTGTAAAGATAAAATCAAGCTATGAGCAGAATGTTATGTGAGCCAAAAATAAGTCACATTTGAATGTTTTCTAAAGACCTTATCAAAGTTACTCATTTCCAAGGATGATGAAAAATTGTTTGCAAGCGTACAGCTTGCCATATTCAAATAATGCTGGTTTCTAGTGGAGTGTAACAAACAACATCGTAAACTCCTTGAAGAAAGATAGCAGTAGAACGTTAAAATGATATTAAAACCTTGATTTGTATTATATGGTGTTGAATGCTTCAAGACTTTCCAGGGAATGTCTGTGAAGAGAGGATAGTTGCTGAAAGCTGTCTATGTGTCCCAAGTGCTAACAGACAAAGGAAACATACTGCATGACATGTTAGGGGAGTTTTCCATTTAGCCACTTTGTTTAGCCAAAATTCACCAGAGAGACGGCACAAAGTTCCTCCCTGTGTACTTCCTCTTTCTGAACAGCAATGTCAGATTGTAATTACAGACTAATATTACATGTGTCATTTCCTAGTTGTCATTGGCAAATGGAAATGACACAAGACAGCACACAATATGACTGAGACTGGTTTTTGTTGCTGGTGTTTTTCCTGAACTGGAGAGGTATATGGACTGCTGCATGGCTGTAGAAGAGATAAGCAGGTGTTTTGGGAAGCCTGAAATCCTTGAGGCTGTCCTGGGCCTGACTGAGATCAGACTTCTGGTTTAGGGAAGAGGTGGCACACAGCCTGCATGGACCTGCAGATCTGTGTAGAGCTGCAGATCTCTGGTTCTTCACTCCCAGCTCTTTCCCAGATGGATTCTTATTTTGCCCAGTGATACTACAGTAAATGGGTCATATCAGTTTGAAAGAGCTTAATCAATCAACACTTGCAGATATGAAATCTATTTCCTGTATTTGCAAAATTCATTGTGACTCATTTGTTTGAATAATGCCAGTCACTGATCAGATATTCTCTAAGATGAATAGCAGTGACATAGAGCTGCTGTGTTACTGGGCTGTGATTAGTTTTATTTCATCATTAGAAGCAGTATCTTTACTGACTTTTCGTCTATGACAACAGAAATGTATAGATCATCCTTCCTAGTAAATGGCCTGGGTCTGATTTTCCATTTGTGTTTTCAAGAAGCTATCTTCCAGTGCAGCACGTGCCTGACTCTCAGCTTCAGCCTGTAGACTGGTGGCCTTGGGCAGAATGGCCTAGTCTTTAGATCTTCACTTTCCTACCAAGCTCATACAAACTTTTCTGATTACTGTTTCAAGAATTAGCTCACTCAGTAAAACAAAAGTTAATTTAAGTCTACAAATACCTGATTATTGGGGGAATAATCTGGTTTAGCCATACTGGGTGGGGTATTAACAGCACTAGAGCTTTACCCTTCGATTTGTAACCTTGTCTTGTGTTGACCTTTGAGATACAAGCAACTCTTTCTTCAAAGTCTACCTTAGAGAGCTGTAAATGATTAATTCAGCAATCACAGCTAACTGTTGTCTGCAGGGGACACGCCTGAATGAGTACGCAACACATGTGACTGAATGAAAAATAGATGGAAAGTTGCAATGCTATTGAATTAAGTAGGACCATAGTTTTCATGATATCCACAAATGTCAGATGACTTGATGATAAACAAATTTAAATCATGGATTACGTCCTTAATATTAAATTTCTAACAAAACTGCATAACCTTTCAGATGAAAATCCTGACTGTGGTTCTAATTCATGACATGAATTCTGATAGAGATGCCAAGTAAGGTTAGTATGAGTCATGCTCTACAGTGGTTTTTTTCATAAGCTTTGAGGAAACAAGCATGAGAGCAGTAGCTTTAACATATTTTGAAATGCTCCTAGGCTGATTTAGATTTGCTCTCTGAGGTGGTGGCAAGGAGACTGTTCTTGCAATTGCTTCCAACAGGGCTGTTTATGTTGCACTGCCTTTCCTGAAGCCTAGGAGACAAACCATATCATTCTCTTTTTCAGCAAACTTATATCTGAGACTGAGACATTTGGCCTTCCATAAAGGGATAGCACTGCTTACAACATGCTTACTGGCTGAACTTTGATGGGATGGTCTATTTTGGGATTTAACTTTTCTCTCTACCACTTTCCAGAAATTAGTTTAAGGTAAGAATGTATTTCCTTTTCTCTTTTATTTCCAAAAGCACTCAGACTACCCTGGGAGGATTATCAACTGCCAAAACTAAAATTGCAAACAGACTATCAGAAAAATCTTTTTTATAATTAAATATAGAGAACACTCAGCATGTCACATATATCAGCTTGACTCATTAAAGTTCAAAGCCTGGAGAAAACACAACTAAGGCCTAGTGAAGAACAGCATGCTTACCGTGGCGTTACGGAGAGCAGATAGTTTACACACTTTGAATGTGTCCAGGCTAGGAACTGAGCAGAATAGGGATGGGGTTGACAGCTGTATGGTTGAGCAAGAGGCATCAATCCAACTCTAGCAGCTGGATTAAAAGACCAACATGTTTTGCTCTTCAGTCATCCAAAGTTCATCCTGCAATTCACTAATGTAGCCACTGCTGGGATGGATCTCTTTGGTAGGAGCTGGAGGGGGCTTTCTGACTGTGTGGATTCCCAGGGCCAGCTGAGGGTCAGCCACCTGCACTGCAGGAATGTGCTCTGCTCTTGGTGAGTGAGGCAATCCACCAATACATATCCCTTCTATATAATGTAATGCAAGTGTGTGAGGAAATAGCAATTAAATTAAATTACGCAGATTACATTATTCACTCTACTAAAAAGCACAGGTCATTTTACCTGTGAGAAGATAATTTCTTGAAATCAAACATCCTGTATGTCCCCTAAGTGTTTTCATCAACTCATAATTGGATCTCAAACTGTTTTGAAGCGTCTCTCATAAGCAAATGATTGTGCCAGCTGGACAGTCCTCCTACAGGGAATTGGAGTGCCTGCACTGGGGATCCTGCTCCAGTCATCACAATAATGTGGAGACCAGTTTTGACTGTAACACCTGTGAGTTAAATGAGTTAAACTCTTCTCCCTCTCAGAAAGCAGAGCTGGATTAAGTGAGTAAATCCCCACCTCCACTTTCATCTCCTTGTGGATATTTAGATAATTCCACTCCAGTAATTACTCAATATAAACCACAGCTCATAGCTGCCAAAAATTCTTGAAGACAAGAAGTGAATGTGCAGAGCAAGCATATGTGACCCAAGAGAATTACACCCCAAGCAGGGAGAAGAACCTGTGTGTATGAGGTTGTGGTTTTAAGCGGGCACAAGTACAGACTCTGGTTAAAAGGAGTGGTTTTTCTCTTGTTCTTTCTTTCTCCTTGGTTTCCCAAGACCCTGGACTTATGTTCATGCCATATCCTTCGTCCTGCAATTAGGACTTGTGAGGACATCCAGAAGGATGGATGTGAAGAAAAAGATTCATCTGATGAAAGAAAAAAAAAAAAAAGCCTCTTTTTTGATATGTTAGCTTTTAGGTCTGTCATGAAATTTAATCTGTAGCCATGTAATGAAACCAGGGGGGCTGAAATGACGGCCCATGCCTACTCCTTACATTTGAGCACGCTTAAAACAAACATGAAACAGTTTTACTTTTGGACATTTATACAAGCAGGTTCACACAAGCACTTTTCCAAAAGAACAAGTATGTGAGTTGGAAATGCTCTTATAGATGAGGAAGAGCAAATCTGTCAAGTCCCATCACATTACAATCAGAACTTGTGCTTCTGTTTGTCTTGCAAACAAGTAATTTTTCTTCATGTCCTGAGACATCAAAAAATACTTTCCATTTTCAAGCGAAAGAGGAATAAATCTGTGTTTCAACTTTCAAAGTAAAATCCATGTGGAATGTTTCTCCTTTTCTTACGACATTCCCTGGTTTCTAACTACAATACAGTGCTGCAATATTCACTACTGCAATGTCTTTATTCACCTTAAACAATGCCCAACTTAAAATAAATGTCCAGAATGGCTAAATGAAAGGGCAGTGCAAGTGCTGAAAAGAAGACTTAATACCTTGTGTCTTGTGCTAACTTTCTGGTCTCTTGAGCTACGGCATCAGTTCTGCAGAAAAAAGCCCAGCCTTGCTTCCTTGCTTCTCTGAGGAGTAAATCCTGGCATGATGCCACTTTTGCACCTCATAGGTGTGTCGCAATCAAAAGACTACAAGCACATTGCATCTTCCCAGTAAGAGCAAAATGAAATACAGTCCTGCAATGCTTAAGGTGTACAGTGTAGTTCTTTATGATACTGCCAAAGGCATTTGATAAACCCATCCTCATTTACTGAGCACTATCTGATCATAACTCTGTAGGCTATCACTGTACTTGCAAAACCTGTACTGTGACTCTATAGGTCTCATGAAACCTACAAAGCTAGTAATTGTAAGAAAAAATTTAAATAACTCCAACTATATCTTTGTTGGCAATCCAGCCACTTACAGGAGTTCTTAGTGGCCAACAATATATAAAAATGGCTAGGACACAGAATGATTTCTATTATCCTAATTTCTCAAATTGGACATCCCTTTTAGGAGCAACTGGGCTATCTAGCACTTAATGTTCCTATTCTACTCCTATTCTGTTCTATTCTATTCTAAATTCATCTATTATACAGCTAATGAAGTAGCACTTTGGTTTTCCTGTTGGTTATTGATCTGGATTATGAGATATGACACAGGGAAAGGAGACCTGCATTAAACATTTATTTCACATGTGGGCTGTGAAAAGAAGTAAGCTCTGGGCTTTGACAGAGGCTTGTCAAGCTACCCAGGAATGCAGCTCAGACTGGGNTTGAAAGGTTGGACTAGATGATCCTTGAGGTCCCTTCCAACCTGGCATTCAACGATTCTATGATACTTGCATAGATGAATCATTGGTTTCAAGATATGACTGCAGATAGATATAGGCCAAAAAGTCAATTAAGTTCTTCCCAGAACTATATGAATACTAGGTGGCACAGAGGACATAGAGTCGGGGAAAGAGGGAAGGAAAGGAGACATACAAACACAGAAGGTATGTATGTACATTTGTTCATGTGAAATGATCTGGATTAAAAAGACTCAGAAAATGAAGAAAGATGGGAATTGGTGGCTGGTGGCCAGGGAGAATGGGAAGTTCTTACTGTGATTTTGGCAGAAAATTGTGTTGGATTATACCTGTGTGCTTGCTCACTCTGCCCTGGGCTAAGCAAGCCGTCAATGGCCAAAGGTTTCTTGAAAGCCAAATGTGTCTTGTAAAAAGTGACATATGAACAGTGAATTTGAGCAGTGTTATGGAGCAATTATGTTTGGGAAGAGAATCTAGATGTCTCGGCTATAGATGTGCATAGACTAATGACAAGCTATTATAATGTAAAAAGAAGTAATTACCTGTAAAATTACCATAGATGTGATGCTGAGGGACATGGTTTAGTGGTGACCTGGCAGTGCTGGGTTAATGTTTGGGCTTGGTGATCTTAAAGGTCTCTTCCAACCAAAATGATTCTATGATTCTATAATTCTATGATGGACAAAAAAAGAAGGAAAACATTTCTACAGCTGACAAGGTACAGAAAACAGGTTTTAGTTTCAGTAGAAGAAAAAGTTAAAAGGAAAAAAAAAAAGCTGGTGACTTTTTAAACCCCTGAAACTTCATATGAGTTATACTCCACCAACGTTTCAGTCACGCTTAAGTCTTCTAATCCTTTCCCTCTGACAAAGTCTTAGAAAGTGTCTCTACTTAGTGGATTTAAAACTGCTGATGTTAAGCTGAATGCTGTGCATTTGCATAGAAATGTAGTTACAAAACAAATGCAAATTATTTCAAGGCTTTACAAAGTCTAGCATCAGGCTTCTTTCATTGTCTGACACAACCCAAAAGTTGTGGAAAGATAATCAACGGCTGCCCTGAACAAGAAAAACACCTTTCTCATAAAAATAGAAGTGGTCTTTTTTTTCTGTAAATAATATCCTAAGTGTACAACCTCCTTTAACCACAGTGTTATTAAATCTGAGGTTTGATGTCATAAACGCTTGGTAGGACTGTTAATTTTATGAGGTGCTTTTAGACTATTTTAGACTAGCATTTTAAGGATGTCTTTTTATGTATTGACATAACACAGAAATATTAAGGCACAAGTTTATATTAGGCTGATTGTTTCCTGTTATCTTTAGTAATTTTTGATGTGTACTACTTTTCTCACACAGTTATTGTGCTCAAAAGGGCATACCTCCTGATGGTACAGGACTAACTGAGTGTAACAATCCTTGTCCCCCCTCCTGACATAGGCCTCAGTAGGAGGAAAAGACATAAGCAACTTTTAAAAGATTTTATAGTGGTTTTAGTTTGTGACTTGTCTATGCTAAAGTTGTTCACAAGGTGCAGCAACATGGATCAACATGAATGCTTTAATTAAGGAATGAGTTCTAATGTATCCTTAAACTGAGGATGAATGTGATCTTAAAAATTCATTGAGAACTTCAACAATGTACTCTCTACTCAGTCTGATTCAATCTGTGGTAGTCACTTTGGAATAAAAATGTTCTTTACATGATAATTAAAGTGTAAATTGCAGATTGCATATAAACATTCCTGTAAATCAGAGGAATTAAAAAAGAGGGAGATTTTTAGTTCTTATTATATATCCTATTGCCAATGCAGTTTTGTTTTATTGTATTATACATCTAAACTATTTTTTAATCTTTCAAAAAAAATGCAGTTTTGGCAATAAATAATCAAGGGTTATTTCTCATCTCTTACTTGTGCTCTTCGTACCATGTAACATCCTAGACTTTTATCCAATCCCTTTTTTTTCAGAGTTGAAAATGGAAATATCAAAAAGGGAATGAGTTCTTTTGAGACAGGAGCTAACTGACAGGATCCCAAGCATTCACACTGACATCCAGCTCAGGAACCCTGCACTTAGTGTTTCTGTAAGTAGTAGCTATAGGCTCCTTACACTGTGCTTTAGCATCAGAAGTGCTGCCTCGTTATTGCACATAGATTACACCTATGTTACAATACATGAATTTTCTTTCAGGAGTGTATTTGACCTCATTGTCTTTATAGTGAGCCTAGTGCTGGCACTCTGAGCAGTCTAAATCATGCTGTATTTTTGACATTGTAATGCCTAAACTGGAATCATCAAAATACACAATTAGGATCTTGCCCATAGTGAGTATAAACAATTTCAATAATCTTTAAAATATGTTCAGATCTGGCCAAAACTATGATCTTTCTTCTGTTCGGGTTAGGATTGTTGCAAAGAATTTTGTAAAACCCAAACCTTGACCTGCGTAGTTCCCTCTTCTAATATAAGGACATCCAGAACCTGCAAAGCTCTAGCTCTCAGGTGGCCAGTGTTAATGTTGAGTACTTTAACAAAAGAGCAACTTTTTTTTCTGGGAAATTTTATATAATTTTAAATCCTAAATAACCAAACTAATTAGGTACTTACATACTTAACTGTGTAGTTTAAAATTTGATCACTCTTTAAGAGGCAATTTTCTTGATCTCGTTTATAATAACAGCACCTCAATTTAAAGTAAGGAGTTTTCAACCTTATTTACATAGCAACGAAATGCATGGAACCTATAGCTCCATTTTCCCCCATTTACCTGCAGAAATGTTTTTAGGTCCACAATCCTGTGAATGTTTTTCACAGATTATTCTCCCATATATTTCTCACAATGTAATTTCAAATCACCAATATCAAGGAGTTTCTTCCATTCTTCTTTGACATTGGTGACGGAAAAGAAAAGAGAGAAAAAGTATCTGAAAAAGCTGGAATCTAATAAAAAAGATCTAAAATAATCTAATAAAAACTAATCATGCTGGAACAAGAGAGAGTATTGGAAATGAGTGTTACAGTGGGTGAAATGAATAAAACTTATAAAACAAGCAGTTATTAGAGCTGTGCAGGTTTTTAGGGTGTTCTTGAACTTTCATCTCCGGATGAACTCCATTTACAAGAGTGAAATAAAACTCTACTCGGAGATACGATGATGGTAGCATCTACCATTCATTACACACCTGAGCAAGTAACTTCTAAGGTTTTCTTTACATGCATATTTCCCAAAGATTGTCAAGAAATTAAATTTTGAAATAGGCACTTGTAAGCCAACATTTGGAGGAATTATGTTGAGAGCCTTACTTTAATACTATGTAAGGTGGTATTCTGTAAACTGATTTTTTCTTAGGCTCAAATAAATTCCCTAATATTACCTTCCAGTTATGTAAGTCATAGATAGGTCTGCATTTGAGAAGTGACAAGAACTGGGACTTTTAC
The DNA here is from genome assembly GCA_013401335.1 of Brachypteracias leptosomus. Lineage (NCBI taxonomy): Eukaryota > Metazoa > Chordata > Aves > Coraciiformes > Brachypteraciidae > Brachypteracias > Brachypteracias leptosomus. Next base: position 9,828 of record VYZX01024684.1, read on the forward strand.
ATCTCCTCTTTGGCTTCTCAGAATGTAAATCTTTAAATCATCTTTAAATATGTTGGCTATGTGCCAGCAGCAGATTGGTCCTATGCATGTGTATGAAAATTTCAGTCCTTTCTGGGAGTTTAAGAAGCTTATATAGTTCTTAATGACTTCTATGATAGCTAGATGAAGTTTTGGTGTCAGGCACCTTATATAAAATTTTGCTTTACTTCTGAATTTGACCTCATGCAATTTCTCAGCAATATTGAAAACTATAATGCAGCAAAAAGATTGAAAACAAAACAAAAATACAGAGGAAGTCCTATTTTCTTCTTTTTATCTCTAAAAATACCAACCTCCATTGAAGTTCTCTGAATGAGGAGAACTGGCTTTGGTAGGCATTTCACTATTTTCACTCATTAAAACTAGCAGCTAAACACCCTACTTTAATATACACAATTAAAGCAATTATATCATCAGATATTTCTCCCATTATTTCATCTGCTTAAAACATCAGGCAATACTGCATGCAGCAGTAATTTGTTTTCAAAAATAATTTTTAAAATCTTTATTATCAGGAAAAAAAGAGTTGTTGTTTATCCTATTCTCTTTTCATTTCCCTGCCACTTTCTCCATCAGTAGCTATAATAATTTTCTGGGCACTCACTGTGTTCTGAATGGCTTTAAAAGGAAAATGTTCAACCTTTAAAGTACACTATTTATTAAGCAGCAGAAAAAAATGTAAAATCATACCAACCACTACTGAAGATTGTCCAAGCATTCCCTTTTTCATGTTCGTTAAGGGAAGATTTTTTTTATGATAATCCACAACCCTCTTTGCCCCTACCAAGGGCCTGGCACCCACTCCCACCCAGGGTCTGGCCTCTCCAGACCTGTCTCAGCTGATCATGTTCTGTTCAGGAGTAACAGGGCTAAGAGAGTAAGGTAATACAGGTACCACGCTGCATATCTGATTGTCATTGATCTACACACTTTGTTGTCTCACAGATAATATACAAAAAATAACGAAAAATAGATCTTCATCTGAAATGAGTTTTTATACCCAGACTCTGTAGCACCTTCCATTTCGTACACTGTAGGCTGCTCAGGAACACTAGCAATTGCAAATGCTCCAGGTAACAAAGCTAATGTTTGCTTTTAAAAGTACAGGAAATTCAGGGAAACCAGACCAATCTTTACTAAATTAGGCTTTAACTTTTGTAGATTTTACTGTCCATGTACCTGATAGACTCAGAGGTTAAGTAATAACATATGGACTTAGGCAAATACCCAGATGTACATAAAAATATATTCTAGAAGAAAGCACATTAAGAGGATTTGGTTCCATTATCAGCTGTAATTTATAGACTACGTGGGGCATTTTTAATGGATTGTATCAGACATCACCAGGCTGCTAAATGTGGCCGGATTCAGGTCTTAGTTCAACCAGAAGAACTATTACTCAAAGCTTTTTGGTTTTCATTCTCCTTGGTTTCCAGAACATGAGAATTAAAGGTACAGTGGCAACCCTTATCAATACTGCCAAAATGCTTAAAAATTAAAATGTCTTGAGAAAAAGGAGGGGAGGTACACATTTTCCATAAATTCTTTTGCACTTTATGCCTGCGCTTGTCTACTTTTTGAGTTGCACTCCTCTGTAACCCAGCCTCTACTAAAGAAGTCTTTAGGTCAGCTTTCCATGTCTTTACTGAAAGTCAGCTGTACCTACTCCTTGGGTAACCTAATTGGAATCCAGCAGTTGTGACATGTTTCTCTTTTGAACTGTAAATGCTCATTTAACTGTTAGGCAAAGATAGTGAAATGAGGCCCTGTTTGAATTAACTCCCAAGCGCAGAGCTCTTTAAGCTCAAGGCATTTTGTCATTCAATGCTTTTCCCTCTCTAAAAAGACTTACGAAGTACAGGGATGCTATGAATCTCTGTCACAGAGCACGCAGGGAGATGAAAACAAGCTGAAAATGCATTGCTTTACAGCATTTCAGACATGACCTTAAATAAACAAACCTGCCCCACTTGTTCACCTCAGCATTTCATGACCTGGTTCAGCGATGTCCAGATGGCATCTCAGAGGTGAATGACCACGTCCTCCCCCCACCACTGCCTTTTCCAGAGGAGAGGGGAGCCACTGACTGTGCTGTGCAGGGTCTCCAGGCTGCACACTGAGAAGCACTTTGCTGTGTAAGCCTGGATGAAGGGAGGTGGTCCAATGGAAATTCTGTGGGGCCATGCTGTGTTAAAACTAGATAGGAAGTTAAAGATATATGGGTTCCTGTAATGATGGTGATAATAATTAAGCTATGTTATTTTGGTACCATTTTTTTTCCAGAAGGAGAGCTATTAATTAGGCTAAAGCTTTCTCATGTCTCTAGACCTTTACTTTTCTCCCCAGGCGAGAAATCTTATTGTCATTGCTGACCCTGAACTTTTTCTTCCACCAGCATCTCCCTCTAGTTTATCACTATGGTTGGACCCTTGCCAGAGTTTGCCCTCACCCTGACCTTGTCTTTGATGAAATACTTATTTATACCTTACTCAGTTCTCCACAAAACTAATGCAATTCCCTCCTGAATGGTCTCCTTGAGTTGTCTGGATTTAATTCAGTGTTGCCTGGAGAGTGCAAGATGCATACTTTTGTTGCAATACATATATTTTGTATTGGATAGAGTGGCAAGATGAGGATATAAGATTACAATACTTTTTTCTTTTTTTCTCCTAACATTATCTCTTGCTTCTGCTGCCAGAACCCTGTTTGAATAGATTGTTCCTTGAAAACGCCTGGGGTGCCAGGGACCCAGCCAGACACAGGAATTGAAGCTTGGCTTCTGCAGGACAGGCAAACAGTTGGGCAGACTGACTTAGCAACAACAGCCTGGGAAAGCCACGCAGATAATTCAGACTACTCCAGCTCAATATTGGGCACTGTTTGGAGGGAAGAGGGGATCTGCAAGAGAAGTCTGTTCTGGGGAGTTTTTGGCTGTGGAGCAGAAGAGAGATGATTGGGTGAACTGGGAGGATCTGGAGTAGATGGGTATTTACACTGAAAACTTTGTGGGACAGTTAATACATAGCACTTTACTCATAGCAGTGTGCTTTTGAGGATGTTAGGTTTTTCCTTTAATATCAAAAGATTGTGATCACTTTTAATTTTAATTAGTTTCCATGAATAAGTCCAGCTCTGAGGTGAAGGAGAGGGAGGGAGGTGGAAGGGAAGTATTAAGCAGGAATGAGTTTGGGAAAATGAGGGGAAAGTTTGGAGACATGAAAGGTATACAAAGGGTGATTCTGGGACAATGTCTGTGGAAGTGGACAACTATGAGACCTAGGAAGGAAGGGACAGTGAAATGAAAACTTTTTTCAGAAGGGAAATCAGAGAAAGTCAGAGGTATGAGGACTTCTGCCCTAGAAAAGACTGCAGCAGTAATCATCTTATTGGAGAAGTCTCTAACTTCTATTCCACCCACAACTAGTTTGGAGGCCTCTGTGAAATATTTCCTTTGTTCTCTTTGTCTCAGCAGCAAGGAGGGACTCCCATTGAAAAGGGCCCTTCAATGGGAATAAATTGACTTGGTACTTTTTAGAGATCCCTTTCAATGACAAGACTCTTCCAGGGACCAGCCTTAAATTAAAATATTCCTAACAGTGCTGAAAGAGCACATCTGTTTTCTTACTCAGCTGTCTTATTGTCTTATTTGATGATCCTATAGGTCTTGTCTTGGTTTTAGGGTTCAACAAGAATCTTCATTCCAATAATTTTTTATGATTAGATCACAGTTCCTAAGTATCTGCCATCTTGAGCTATGCTTAGGTCTACCATCTTTTATGTTTTAGTACCAGAAAACTGCTCAAATATTTTTCTTATATCAGTTTACAAACAAAATGATGAGATATTATTTTGGACAGTCATCCATTTTCATCTTTGTATAACTTAAAACTTCTTCGGGGTGACCCCCGTGCCTGCCAATGAGGCAGAAAGACTGCTGTTGTACAATCACGTTTCAGAGCTGCCCTAGATTACTAATAACTGGGGGACAACCTGTTAGTGCTCCTTTTCACCCTAATAAAATTTAAGTTCCAATTATATTTACAATGGACAAACAATTAAATAATAGTTAAATAAATAATTAAAGCCACCAATGAAGCTGTTATAAATTACTGCTTTTAGTGGTGTTACAAGATCCTTGCTATGTTGCTTCTGTTGACTAATGCAGGACATAGTTTCCATGAGCTATCAGTCAGTTTCTTTTAGAAAAAAAAAAAGTCATAATTGAAGTTTTCCTCCTGTAACATCAAAGTAATTGAAGAAGCTTTTAAAATATATAAATGAATTGTACTGTTTTGATTCTTCTTGCTCCAAACCCAAGCTATATCTTAGAACATTTAGGCTCCTTAATTCATTACAATCCACAGAAGTAAAAATATTATGGCCTCTTCCTACTGAACAGAGGAAATAATAACATTACAGTAGGTAACCAGCTTCATCCATACATAAACTGTTCTAGGAATGAAGAATCCTATTCCCCAGTTTCAATGTCTGTCCTGGACCCGCTTACTGATCATCGTTATGTTACGCCACATTTATGTGCCTGTTTCTCCATTGTAAAATTGCATCTGCTAGGAACTATTTTGAAATCTTAAGTCATGAACTTCACACATTTCATATTACTATTCCTATTTGAAGAAAAATTTTAACTATGAGGGAGTTACACTGAATAAATTATTCTCACTGATATATAGTGAGAGTTGTCATAAACCTTTTGGAATCAGTTCTAAGATATGTGGACATTAGAGTATCTGAAAAAATGTAAATCAGAAACCCATACTAATTGTAGCCATAAAAATCTACAGAAAACCCAACTTCAGAATGCAGCTTAATATTTCTCTGTAATGTTACTGTGATCAGTTTTCAGTTCATTGCTGGAACTGTATCAGGGACATGATCAGATAGGAAAAATACATTTAGAGATATGAAAACCACTGTTTGTAATACACTATAAATGCATGGATACCATATTCGGTTCATACCTTAACCCCATTTCAATTTTTCCCACTGAAATAATAACCCACTTAAGCAGCTTTCATTTAACTTTTTAATCTTTTGAAGAATTAGAATCTTATTCTGTATCTGACATTTGAAATTCAAAACAATTTTGCTTTGACTTTGAATATAGACCAAATAAAATAATTTACAACCTTAAATTACATTCAAGGAGTGCATTGTTGACACCTATTTTCTTCAATTCAGCCCTTCCAATCTAATGCTTAAGTAACCACCCTATTGTTCCAATCCTGCAGTATAAACAAAGTGGGAAGTATGTAAACATTCATTTAATGGAGTCCTGTCCACCTCTCTTTATTTTTTTTCCCTACCCTTGTTAAGCCTGCTGTATTTTACCTTGGTTAAAATATTGTGCAAACATAATTTGACCTTTCTGTCACCATCTCATGTAAGCCTATCTGAAAATAAGTGTACACAGTGCTAAATATATGCATCTAGTGGAACTTTGGCTAGCAAGATTGTTAAGATTAAAAGCATGTAAAAAAAGGTAGAAAATATATTAAAAAAACATTTTAAATATGCTCAGTAAGCATATGAATGCATAACATTTTAGATCTACCACTCTTCAGCTCAGCTGCTACTGAATGGTGGAAACATCCAGTAACACTGATATTTTTTTCAGCTCCTTGAAAAGGTAAAATTTTGCTCTGCAGAATGCCAGGAAACACTTTACCTTTGTAAAGTCAAGTTTTTCAGCTCACTCTGTTCCTCAGCCCAAGCTCACCAGGTTCTTCTACGCCTGATGTGGCAAATGGGCTTTTCCTACAGAACACAATGCAGGAACAGTGGCTATTTCCCTTCAGATTGAGACTGAAGGAGGAGGACTGAAGGAACATGACAGTGGCCTTGTTTTCCTAGTGCTCAGTGGTTAGCATCCTTATTCTTGTATGAGTTGAATTTCTTCTCCTAGCTGGTGGGATCAAGCTCCAACCACCCGAAGAGGTACCTCACTTCCAGGACATAGAATGCTGGATACTGTTGTGGGTTTTTTCATTTCAAAGGAAAGGGAAATACACATTAAAATAGTTTTCAACTTCTCTTTTAATGTTAATATATGTGTAAATCCATGTCCTCCTCACACCAGAACTCCCAGAACCAATGCAAGTTCTTTAAGGTTAAGATAAATGTTTGTAAGTGAGTGAAGGAAAATTTAAAATCATGCTGAAATATAAAGGTTAAGATTTCTCTCTCTTAAACTCCAAATTCATAATCCTTTAGAGCAAGTCCATGTTGGTAACAACAACAACAATTTTCCGTTAATCATGTATTAGCAAACAAGTATTAACTAGCATGGTAACTTCTTGATGTAAACAGAGCCATTCACGGTAGGTATCAAGGTACTTTGAATGTCACTGGAGCTGCTAAAAACTCAGCTAGACAAGATGCAGAGCAACATGATCTCACTTTGGAGTAGGCCCTTCTTCGAAAAAAGAGATTGGACTTTTTGCGCTCTAAAGATTCCTTCCAAACTAAATTGTTCCATTATTTTATAGCTGCCAACTTGCATTAAGTCTACAATTGCTATTTCCACACCCAGATTTTACACAGTGCCTATGGAGTTATTCCTGATTCATTTGTATTTCACTCCGAAAGTGAGTAGTCTGGACCCAGATTCATGACATCTACCTCTTGCATACATTTCAGTTTGCCTAGTTTGTGAGTTAAACTAAAACTGGTATGGGACATTCAAAGACTGTGCAGAAAAGCAGCAGCTGTTCAGGATGACAGCAGATTGTTGTCTCCAGGCCAAGGCATAGCCCAACGCTGGGCTGGCAAATGGTTAAAGTGATGCAGGGTATACTTAGTTCAGCCTAAATACAGACATCCCCTTTCAGGGTAGACTTGCTCTGTCCTTCCCTGGCTGTATGATCCTGCTGTCTTCCTGCCACCAGACAGCAATTGAGAAGCCACGGAATGGGCCAGATCCAGTTGCACTCTTAATTTAATCCTCTACAAAAGGTGTTTAACTAGGTGCTAGGACTAGCAATCTGCTAAATCAACCTAGTCATCTTTACCATTAACATCTTTTTCCTTGTCAACTTGTGCTTTTAATCACCAACATATGCACAAACTCTTAGTTTCCTTGTTCTCTCTAAAAAGCATATATCTAGGAGATTATCAAGTGGACTAAAAGGACATTTTCAGCATCCAGTTGCAGAAGCAAGCACAAGTACAATCCTGTATGGAACATTTACTTCTTATGCTGATGGCCTGGGACAAGTTTTCAGCTCTGGAGTATCTAACGTAGGATATCCTACTATTTTTTCTTATCCCTCGGTGGATCTTATAACTCAGTGCAGGAGATGGGAAGGAAGATGAGAGTTCAAGGTCCTCATTTCCTGTTTCCCCAACCAAGGCTCTATCTTGAGATGCAAGACTTTCAGAATACAGCTTCTCAAGGTGCCACACTGTTGGAGATTGAAAGAACAAACCACATGTCATCCTAAAGTGCCTCTTTGAGGCAGTTCCCTATATTACTGGACTCTCCCAGCCTAGTTATCTAGTCATCCTTGAAAAGGGTAGGCCTATTCTTTTCTTCCACCAGAGGACTCTTTCAGGATTTAGGCCAACCCATAGGCTTACAATGTTAATTTTCAGAGCGTATCTTAGGTGGAGTCATACAGTGAGAATCATTCTCTTAATTACCAGATGAGCTCTAGGAACATGTCCTTACCTGACTCAGAGTATCAACTCCCACAGAAGTGATAATGAGAGATTACTCCAAGAAAAATGTCTTCTTGCAGAGTTCCTCTGTATAATTCTACAAATTTATCCAAGTTTCCCCAAATTACAGATTTACTGAAGAAAGGCTGAACAAATTGATTCTCTGCAAAAAAGTTTTTTTAAAAAATCGACCCTAACAACTTTTCACAAGAGCTGTTCTGGAAAAAAAATAAAATGTCATCATATTTTATTCTACTACTTCAGCTAACACTAAAACTTCAATGTTACAGCTTTTCCATCTTTAGTATGTATATATTTTTGTACACATTGTAATAAACACATGGGGCCGTGACAGTGTTAGAGGTTTTTTTGGTCCAATGATATAAAGTTTAAGTCTTCCAAGTCCTGTACCCTGCGGACTTCAAATTAGTCTCAGATGGCTTGACATGCTCTAATATAGCACTTGTATGTTTGTGAAGGCTCAGTGAATTGGTTATTACTTATGCTTGGTTAATATCAATGAAGACAGAATTGACAAGTTTAAAACAAATTGTGGTCTGAGTAACTATGGGTGCTTTTTTGCAGCCAGTGTTCAGGGAGTTCTTCAGCAGGAAGATTGATTTTCTTTTTGACATTGTTGTACTGTANTCCTGCTTTTCATTCTGTTAGGCCTGGGGGGTGGGGGGTAATAGGCTGGTTGTTTACCTTAGCTCTGGTCATTCTGAATGCCTATTCTTTCTCTTATCTCTCTGGTGGTATCCTCTCCATCTGTTCAGTAAGCCTAACTGTTTTCAGCCTTATCTTTTAAGATCAGGAGCAGTTTTGCAAATGTCTTCTGAAAAGGACTTGGCACTTAGAATGTCCAGCTGCAAAACCATCTAACTGAGATTTCAGGGGAGAACATAGAGAAATTAACATAAGCACTGTTGCGCCCCCCCCCCCCCCCCCCATTCTTTTCTTTTTTTAAANTTTTTTTTTTTTAATGTAGAATTCTTCTTGGTATTTTCACTGAACTTTAATCCCCTCCACTCCTGAAATTGCAACATTTTAAGAAAGGCTGGGAAATGAAGGGCAAGGCTAAATCTGTAACTTCAAGTAAAGTGCACTTATCTGAATTCACTCAACCAATAGGTATGTAAACTGAACACTATTAAAGGAGACGTACATGATCTTTAATGTATTTTTACAAGCAGCAGATGTAATATATAATAAAGATGAGTGAATGTGGTTCATCTCCATTCCTTCTTCTTCCCCATTTTCAAATGGATCCCTGAAATTAGATTGACTACCATGAAAATAACTATTTATTTGGTTTTCTGAGTATGCCTTTAAGTAGGCTTAGTACACTAACATAATGTATGTTTGCTCTGTTAATATACTGTAATTAATAAACAGCATAATCAATTACCTGGCTTATTGCTGGGTCTCTTACATATTTTGACTTGTCTGAAGGAAGGAGACCATAAAAGACACTGTGTTATCCAGATCGCCATCTTTCCAGTGGTGGGTGCCATAAATTATAGGAAACAGGAAAAGAAATGAAAGCTAATCAAAATTCCCCCAGATCTCCCTTATGAAAATTATGGCATTTCCAGGTATGTCTGTATCTTGAATTAGGGTGAAGAAAATCTAAATCTGCCTTTCAAAGGAGTTACATGTCATTTTGGATAAATTTCCAAAAAAGTTGCTCACCAAAGTCTGTTAAAGAAGTGGTAATGAGAAATCAGGGATTTTTTTAATTTGGATAAAACTGGTTAAAATGAAGGAAATTCAGAATAAAATATATGATCAGCTTTAAGTGGAATGAGATCACCACTGAAGTCCCATAGGGATCTCTGCTTGGGCCAGTTATTCAAGAAAGCAATAAATGATTAGAAATAGGGAGTGGGTGGATGGTGAAGAGGTAAAAGATGATACGGAGTTCTTCAGGTCAATAAAAACCAAAATTCAACTTCGGAGTATTTCACAAGCACATACAGGTATTGATTGACTAGGCAATACACTAACATTATATTCAATGTACATAAATATAAAGGAATGTTTCTCGGAAAAAAATCCCATTCTGCTGCAAAGTGATGGGCTCTGAGCTGGCTGTTATTAAAGAATTAAATCTTAGGGCTAGACCAGAATATCAGCTCGAGAACTGGTTCTGGTCAAAAAGTTGAATGGAATGTTACAAGGTATTTGGGAAAGTGGAGACAGCAGAAGAGGGAGTACCTCTACATTGCTGCTTGAATACATCTGGTGCTCTGAATAGGACAGCAAGAGAGAAGGCAGCAGCTGACCACAGGGACTCCCACACCCTCTCAGCCACCTGACATTCTTCAGAAATCTCATTTGTCTTCAGCTGCTGACATTTGTAAACAACTTGTGACATTCAGAAGAATCACAAGAGTTAAAATCTTGGTTTTCCTCATTCTCATAAATGAGTAAAGATTCATACTGATTGGAAAGAAGTCATAGTGAGAAATAAAACAAGCAAACCACTCCCTCATTAAACATTTAATGAGAGCAGGGCAATTTAAGAGTAAGAATCACCACAATTTCAAGATGCATCCTCTTTCTTGGGAACACTTGTAATGAGCTATAAAAACCAAAATGACTAACTTGCCTATGTACTTATGTGTTCAAATAATTTTAAGGGCATTCCACTGTTTAATAATAATAATAACAACAATAAAAATAATTGTTGTTCAAGTGCAGAATATTGAGGATGAAAATCAACCTGGACCAGATTTGACCTGAAAGTTGGTATGTTTTATAACTATGATCTAGAGTCACATAGTGGACTATTTGAAAACCGTTGGGATTTTTTGGTGTGAACAATTGGACTTTATGGATTAGTGAAGAAAATATTAGCAAAGTTTTCCTATCATATATTAAATTGTCATTAAGATAAGGCACATTGGGAAATCTTGCATAGTAGGGAGTGTGGGAGTGGAATAAATTTCATATTTGCATCTATTCTTCATAGGCCTGTTATGCCTGGTACCATGAACTGTCATTGATTTCCAACATGTCTCTTAACAGAAATAGATGTAGCATTCTGCTATTTCTGTTATTTATTTGCAAAGCTCTTACCTTTATGATTTACTGTGAAATTTATACAATAACTCCATCAGTAAGACACAGGAAAACCTCAGCAAGAGTGAAAGTAACACCTAGGGGAACTCTTCTGATCTTCAAAGTCTTTATGTGGTTACAGAACGAGAGATGCATAAGAATATTATTATACACAATGGTAAACTAAGAAGGAAGTGGTTTCACTGTCCCACTACTTTGGAGGGGGGTGGGAATTAAACATCATGCTGTCAGGTGATGGTGAAAACTTTTGACTTTCTCATAAGAAGCTTTTTGCCAGGCTATAGAATAGAGTTTAGGGCAACAACCCAGGAAGAAGAAAACTTAAGTACAGAAGGAGAAACTGAGGATGCAGTTAAAACATGCAATGGAGAGAATGCAGAGAAGGTCAAGCTAGTGAGCAACTCAGTTATAAAGTCTGCTTTTGGACCTGGACTGATACCTCTAAAGATTGCTGTGTTGCACAACGGAGATACCAGCCATCTGTGCTGCTTCTTTACTGAATTTGGTCTCCAGTCTAAAGATACAGTCTTCTGTGTTGATCGTAAGCCAGTTATCTCTGCCACAGTCCTGTCCTCTAACTCTTTAAACTGGTCTTCAATCCTGTCGCCAGCTGAATGTTCTCATCTTGAGCACTGGAGTTCCTCTGGCTCCATGTTGCACTGGATTTAGGAGGAAAAGGGAAAAACACTGTAGTGAGTAGAAAACCAGAGTGATTTGTTGTTTGTTTATTTTAATTTTTTTTAATACCCTGAAGCCATGGTGCTTTCCAGGCAAGCATCTTGCCAACATAATGGAGGAGAAATAAAAAGTGGAGAAAATTGTTGTGGGGTAGGACTACAACAGTTTGTAATAGATTGGTTTACATCCAAAGCTGCATCCTTCACCTCTTACAGCTCAGGATGTGCCACAGTAGCAGAGTAGTTTGGATCAGGATTTCATTTTCCGTGTCCTCATTTACTATGTTTTGATTTGCATTACAGAGATGTCTCCATAGCCAAGCCATATTCAGTTTAGGTGATAGTTACACTCCTAATACACTGCAACCATGGAAGGACAGTCAGCCCACCTAAGTGGATTAGGCTTAGTCTGAAATTCTTCCACCGAACAAAACCA
>VYZX01024684.1:21765-43404 GCA_013401335.1 Brachypteracias leptosomus
ACCAGCAACCCCCTCCCATCTGCATGCCATAGACACCAGCTCTTCAGCATGAGCTCTTTGGCTTTGCAGGTCTGCTCCTGTTGTGCTCTGTTGTGTGCTACCAGTGCAGACACAATTTCACTCTTTGGAGAGAGAATAAATGGAGTAGACTGGGAGATTTTTATTTCTGATTTCAGTCATCAGCCTTCTGGAGTGGATCAGTGCTCTGAGAAAGAAGTATTCTATATAAACAGCCAGTAATTTCATTATCTCAAAACAGGAGCTCCTGATATAGATACTTACTCTTACCTTAGCATACAAATAAGGCCCTTTGTTGTGACATGAGGGAGGAACAGAGTAGTGGTCTTGGAAAGGATCTGTCATTACAGGGGGCCAGGTTGCCTGGCACTTTTGTGTTTCCTCACTTTGTGCCAGAGCACGTAACACTCCAGGATTAATACTTGCCCAGCACAGATTGGCTCCAAAATCCCAAAGATATGAAGGTTACTAGAGTGGCTGGAAGCTATTAATACATGGCCCACACAATTGTTTAACAAAGTTATGTAAACCAATAATGCTAAATTTACAGGTTGTGAGATTGAAGACCTGATTCTTTCAGTTGGATTTCGACTCTCCTTTTCATTACTCTTGATGTATGATAAACTCAAAAAAAAAGAAATTAAGAAGAAAATGTAAAATGCTTAAGTATTCACATGGTCCTAGAACCCAGTTTTCAAATTATTGTGAGGTTTGTGGCAAAACCTCAAGAACTAGTATCATTGTGTTTAAAGAATGAAGGCAAGTGCTTAGGACAAATAAAAAAGTTTACAGGTGTAACTTTTTAAAAGAGTATATAATAGTGAAAAGTTAAAGTAGCTATAACAATTAATAATTTTCCTCCATCCTGCTGTCAGCTTTGAAATAGCACTGAAGTCAATGACTACTCTCTCTGAAAAATGGGCCTTATTTATTCCAAATATTTTTTATGAGTTTATCTCATCTATATATTCCACCATCTTGGACATTGCTGCAACATATATACACACACACATATATATATATGATAAGAAAACAAGACTATCCTTATCTGTCTTCCAGCAGCAAATATATGCTAACTTTTTCCTGTTTATCTTAAATAAAGATTTTTTATTCTCCAGCCTAGTAATGTATGATTGTAGTCACATGCACAGCACCTGAGTCTAATGAGTTTACTGGGTACTAATGAAAGGAACAGTAATTCAAAGCAGATGTTAACTGACACTGATTATATTGTTCTAACAGTGTGATGTGAAAAGACAGCTGATTATTTAGATGCTTATCCATATCTTCAGATGTCCTCTTAGATGTTTGAAGTCTATAGTATTCTAAAAGCTTGCCTTAAGTCACACGGAGATTGAACAAAGGAAAAACTTATGTTCCTTCTTTCTGTTGTAAGAGAGCATCATTTAACTTACATAATTTTTGTACCTGCTGTCCTTCCTCTCTCCTGGGAAAAGAAACAAATTTTTATTCCTACCCCAGTAGAGTTGTCTCTATGGTCACCAAGTATTTGCTTTGCCTGCAAACGTGCTATACTTTGGTCTCAGTCAGTTTTTAGGCTGTTTTTCCATCATAAGCACTTAGAGCATGACCTTTTGTTGTACTCCATGTTTTGTTTATTGACTGATTTACACTTAAAATGTGTTCTTGGAGGGACTTTTTTCCAGTATATTAGTTCAAAACTGCTCCTAGTCAGATTGTTTTAACTAGTACAATAATTAGTATGTGTGTTTAGAGACAAGTATTCAGGATTTTCTTTTTGTTGTTGTTGCCATAATTTCACTGAGTAAATTAGTAAAAGTCATAGAGTTTCCCAGGGTTTCTTTTTTTCTGTTTATCCATTTCTTAGCGTGTATATATAAACAATTTTGATCTCCTCCTCTGAGGCGGAGTGCTGATTTGCAAAAGAGGAGAGATTGAATGATTCAGCAAAACATCTGATATTCCTGTTTCTTCCCTACTGTCCTACCAAAGCTCTTCATACCACCTAATTGCTTGGAGAAGAGCTGCCTCTTTTTTCCAGCAGTACAATACTAGAGCAGGCATTAGACAGTTGCCCAGAGGTAATGTCTAGAACTCTGTCTGTAGAGAAGCATCTTTAAAAATAAGACTATTTAGTGTTGTGAAATATTTCTAAGAGGTTGTTTGTTTTTCTGAAGTTTTTCTTTTTTACACGAATCACTGAAGGCCAGTCAGATAGCAGAAGAGAGAGCCTTTTCAACTCTGGACAACTGTTCAAAGAGGTGGATGGGAATTTAGCCACATGATGGCTTCCTATTAAGGAAGATGTACAATAGGATCTATGTATTACTTAACCAGTGCTTTTTGACCTTTGTAAGTCTGTGAAGCTGTAAACATTTTCTGTAGAAGATACAGACTCTTTAGAAGTTCTACAAACACAGATAGTTCCATGCATATAACACTTCCATGTTTTGAATAATCAGCTTTCACATTTGCATTAGAAAGAGTGCATAAGCCACTTTACCATCTACAGGACATTCTCCAAAGGAATTTTCTGAACTTTTTCTATGTATCATAACTCTGTGCAGCTCACAAACATAAAAGTGAAAAAAGTGGTTGCTAGTTTAGCTCGAGATGTCAGTTTTCAGTAACATTAAGCAAGTATGTATTATAAGCAATACGGAACTTCTGTTTTTTTTTCTATATAACTCAAGATGTGTAGGAGAAGAACCTGTAGGGCCTCATCCAAAATCTACTGAAACATCTGGAATTCTTTCCATCAAGGAAAACTTTCTTAGTCCTTGTGCTAACAATGAATTAAAAGAAAATATTTTTCTTCACATAGCTTAACTTTTCTTGAATAAGTTGTCCATCCTCTGATTATGGTTTCTACTGCTGTAATGACTGTACTCTCTGTGCTCATAGTGACAATTAGACTTCATGAAAATCTTCCAGACACTGATGAGGTCTTCTCACAAGAAGAGGAGAGCTTTAATGTCTAGTCAGGATTGCAGAGAAATTTTGCTTCTTGAATGGCTCCATTAGGCACCTCTCCTAGTTAATCAGCACTTAAGGTACCTTAACTCATTGTGGTTTCCCAGCAGAGAAGGGATTTCAGAGGTACATATTCCACCACAGACTACCACAGACTTATCTGTCACATATCACATCTTCCGCTGTGCCTGTAAGAGCTGAAGAGCTGAATTGATCTTGTGGTTGGCAAAAGGCATTGGAAGTCTTCTGCATTAAAGTTATTCTCTGAAAGCAGCCCTGGCTACTGTATCTAATTTTCTTTACTTACTCTCATTAGAATAATTTATCTAGCTGAAAGTATAGAGGGAATCAATTTAGGTCATTCAGAATACAATTACCAAGGCTGGCATTTGGCCAGCACATGGGAATTAGCAACACTGAACCTGAGAAAAATGTCAGTGATGTTCATGTATTTCCTTTCTTTGTTATAAAGAAATTATTGTTTCTATAGTGGCTGCTGCAGGTGACTGTACATCTGACATTCTCCTTATGATGCATTACAGCTTTATTTATATTTCTACATTGTTAGAGAGAAGTTGGGTGACTGGTTTTTTTAATCACTAATGGAAGAATTTTAAGTTATGGATGGTCCATGGCTAAAAAAGAGAAAGGAAAGATTACTCAAATAAAAGCTCTAGCTGTGAGGAAGAAAAGAACGGCCAAATGATGTGTAGCTACGTCATGTATCGATGGGCTTGAGGGTGGCAGGACTTAGTCATTTATCTGCACATAGTTAAGTGCAACATGAATTTAGAGGTGAAGTCAATACCACTGTATACTAGTGTGTCCACTTTGAAAGAGAAAACACTGAAAATTTAGATATTAGGATGCTTTTAGAGGTTAAGATTTGGAAGACCTCAATTCTGCCTTCCACCAGAAACTCCCTGTGTGACTGTAGGCAAAGCACATTCAAACATGAAGATGTAAATTTTGCACAGGAGCCAGGCACCTGAAAATGAGGTGCTGTGCCATGGAGCTGTTGCAGTGCTCAAGTGCATTCTGTGGACTTGAACCTCAATCCATCTGTTCATTAGTATCTACTGCCTGCAAAATGTAAGTTGCTGTCCTTCCCTAGCAAGGAAGCGTGCCAAGTTCCACATGGCAGATGAGGCACTCTGGTACCTGTATAAATACTGTGTTTAAGAGAAGCGGATAAAGACAATGCTTTATACAGAAAATCCGTTTAGTGCTATGGACATTCCTTAGTTACAGTTAAACATGTTCTGTGCTTTCTTGTAGCTGATCCATATACAGGATGGAAGCCTGGCCCTGCTCCCAGAAAGCAGGATGACATCCATCTGATTTACTCAGCTGACAACGTGAGTTGTACTGTCTAAACTGCAGATTTTGTGTGTAGTCAGAGCAGCAGGCAAGCCCCTCCAGGAGACAGCTCATACCATCCTGAAATGAGTGTCTAAGCCAGAGGGAGCTGAGGACAAGCCCTTTTTGAGCAGCCTATATCTTTTCACAAGACAGTGAGGAGGGCCTCAGGATGGCTAGCTCAGCCAAAGCACCTACCTGTTTGATGGCTAAGTAAGATTGAATGGATTTCATTATGGTCTCCCTCCAGGTGACAGAAGACCCTTGAGGAAGTTCAAGGATTTAACCTCTCCTCATGACCCATGGTATGTAGTGATATTAAAAATCTAGGTCCATAGAAAAATTTCTTTTTATAAGCATTCTTACTAGGTAGTCTGCAATGAATCTTTTCTACTTAGCTCTTGGAATTTTTTCTTTACATGTCCTAAATAAAATGAATTCTGATAAAATCCCATCCACTATAAAAGAGAAGCTAATGTAGTTGAACTTTCTTTATGTCGGCTGGACAATGACAAATTGTACTCCTGTGTCAGCTAAATAATTAAAGCTTGATTTATGAAATGTTACTTACCTGCAATGAGTCATCTGTGGTTAAGAGAGAAAACAGCAGCAAGAAGGCAGAGCATGTTTTAACTGGAAACTTGACTCCTTTTGCCTAAGCTAAAGCAAAATCAAATGAAGCCACTGTAATACAAACCCCTGTCCGGTTCCAGAGCCATAGATGCAGCTTCACATTGTCATTTCTGTTATTATCTGAAGCCAGGAAAGGAGCGTGTTGATGCTGAATTGCTCAGAAGTATAAGGCTTGATCATTTGTCTCAATTTTCAGCTGTAGTAAGCTGAAACAAAACCAGGTTTCTTCAAAGCAAAAATCTTAAACTATATGCACAGCTTGAATGGTCTGAAGGACTTTTTCATACAGACAATAATTTGAACAGTTCATGAAGGCTTATTGGCCATGTCTGGTATGAAACATACACAATACTGTGATTGCAGTTGTGAGAGAAATACTGCACTCACAGTGTATGTTATAGCAGAGAGACTGGGACATATTTTATACAAACTGCCTCTCTTCCTTATATTTTGTAACCCTTTCAGATCTCTATTGAAAATGTAAGTAAAATAGACATCTCACATATTTCATATTAATCTAATGGATACTTAAGTATCACAATAAATTTAATCATGGACAAGGGCAACTGTAAGACATTCAGAAAATGAGAACTGATATACAAAGTTCCTCACCTTTTCAGATCCTTCTCTTCCATGTTCTCTATTATTCCTTAAATCAGTGAATATATGTTTCTACTGTGGGGACTTCTCGATCCCTTGAAATGCAAGATGTGTGAAGCTTTTATCTATATTCCTTAAAGGAAAAAAAAGGGGAAAAAAAAGTGATGCAGATGGATCAATATAAGCATATATGACAGTAGCTTGGAGCTGCATGCAGTAGCATAAGTAAACAGAGTGACAGGATGACTTTTCAAAACAAGCTTGTCAAGTTTATGCTTGTTATCAGCTTTCCTGACAACGATTTCCCATCAGCTAACTACAGACTTAATTAGGGCATTAACACAATCCTGCCCCCACACCTCCTGCCTTCCCCCAGCTAAGCACTAGGTCATTACTGGAAGGAGAGAACACAAGCAAGGAAACAAGAAAGAAAGAAAGAGGAGAGAAATAAGGAAAAATGGAAAGAAGTATGGAATGAAGGAGGAAAAGGCATGATTTTGATTACATTGCACAGGATGGATGAGAAGCAAGCAGTGCTTTTCCAGGTTTTGCAAGACAGTCATAGAAGCAAGCAGGCCAGAACACTCCACTGAGAGAAATGAGACTGATTTCTGTGATTTTCACTTGTAAATGCTTACAAATGCAAGAAACACAAATTCCTCCATTTTTTGTTAAGATACTGTGGTGGGTTTACCTTGGCTGGGTGCCCGGTGCCCACCCCTAGTCCCTCTATCAGTCCCCCCGCCCCCCACCAAAACCTCTGTCAGCAAGGCAAGCGGGGAGAGAGTAAGATGGAAAAGGAAAACCTGTGGGTTATGATAAGAAGCAGTTTAATAAACAGCAGAGAAAGCAAGGTCGCGTGCGCACGAAGCAAAAGCAACAAAGCCGTTACTCTCTACTTCCCATCCGCAGGCGGTGTCGGGCCTGTCCCGGGAAGCAGGGCTCCAGAACGCGTACCGGTTGCTCGGAGGACAAATGTCTTCCCAGAATCCCCCCGTCCTCCTCCCTTTATAGTTGAGCTGACGTCATATGGTATGGAATATCCTATTGGTCAGCTCGGGTCGGCTGTCCGGGTTGTATCCCCTCCCAAATCTTGCCCCCCCCCCACACACACCCCGTCATAACAAGGGTGTGTGTTATCAATACCTTCTGGCTTCCAGTACTGCAGCATGAAGGCTGTATGGGGAAAATCAGCTCAGACAGACCCACTACAGATACATTCCTCACCCTCATTCAGAGTAGGTGCTCTGTGTAATGAAAATCCTTCCCATGCACAAAACATTACATAGCAAGTTGTAAGATGCTTTTGGAAGGCTGTGCTTTTCAGGGAGTGAGATCCTAGTTGCTCACCTGAAGCTTGTATAATGGCTTCACATCAATTAAAAAAATGTGGTCCATTTTGAAATATCCAGTTCCTGTCAATAGTTCCTATGTATCACACCCAGACTAGAGCTCCATGGCAGATGCTTACCAATAGTAACTGGAGTAACCTTGAGCATTTTCATCACAATATTGTTTTTCATTTATCCTCTCTCTCTATAGGTGGTAGACCATGTCTAGCAGGGAATTTTGCCTTGCTGCTCTTCTATAAGACACTACCATAAGACATTCCCAATTAAGCCCAGGTACCGTTAATTGTAGCTTATTGTTTCTCACCTGTCAGAGTTGCCTGGACAAGCATTCAGGAATTCATAGGATGATAGAATCATAGAATGGTTTGGGTTAGAAGGGAACTTGAAGACCACCTAGTTCCAACCCTGCTGGTATAGGCAGGGATACCTCCCACTACATCAGCTTGCTCAAGGCCCCATCCAACCTGATCTTGAAAACTTCCAGGGACGGAGCATTCGCAGTCCCCCTGGGCATCCTGTTCCAGTGTCTCACCATCCTCAGAGTGAAGAATTTCCTTCTAATTTCCAATGTAAATATACCCTCTTCCAGTTTCAACCGATTACCCCTTGTCATATCACTACAGGCCTTTGTAAAAAGTCCCTCCCCAGCCTTCTTGTAGGCCTCCTGCAGTTACTGGAAGGCCGCACTAAGGTGTCCCTGGAGCCTTCTCTTCTCCAGGCTGAAAAACTGCAACTCTCTCAGCCTCTCTTCTTATGTTGAGGGATCCAGAGCTGTACTGCAGGTGAGGGCTCATGAGAGTGGAGTAGAGGGACAGAGTCACCTCCCTTGACCTGATGGCTGTTTCTTTTGTTGTAGCCCAGGTTACAATTGGCTTTCTGGGCTGCCCTCGCACATTGTGGGCTCATGTCAATCTTTTCGTCAACCAGCATCCCCAAGTCTTTCTTCTTAGGGCTGCTCTCGATCCATAATCAGCCCAGTCTGTATTTGTGCTTGGGATTGCCCTGACCCAGATGCAGAATCTTGCACTTGGCCTTGTTGAACTTCATGAGGTTGGCCTCGCCCACCTCTCAAGCCTGTCCAGGTCCCTCTGGATGGCACCCCTTCCCTCCAGTGTGTTGATCACACCAAACAGCTTGATGTAGTTGACAAACTTGCTTAGGGTGCACTCAGTTCCAACTTTAATGTCACCAACAAAGATGTTAAACACCCCTGAGGAATACCACTCATCACTGGTCTCCACTTGAACTTTGAGCCATTGACTACAACTATTTGAGTGCGACCATCAAGCCAATTCCTGTTTCACTGAGTAGTCCATCCATCAAATCCATGTCTTTCCAATTTAGACACTAGGGTGTTTTGCAGAACAGTGTTGAATAGTTTGCACAAGTACAGTTAGATGACCTCAGTTGCCCTTCCTGTATCCACTGATGTTGTAAAAGGCCACCAGATTTGTCAGGCATGATTTGCTCTTGGTGAAGCCGTGTTGGTTGCCACCAATCACCTCCTCATTTTTAATTTCAGTTCTTTTCTTCAGTTGTATTACTGAAGTGCATAGTTGAAGGTCAGTGATATGGCAATCTATTGGATGCACTGGTCCAGGACAAGTCCAGAGATGGTGGTACCCAAACCCAAGATTAAACCATAGCACAGACATCTCTGTAATATGCATAAGGAAATGAATGTCCACTGGACGATTTCTAGGCAAATGAATAAAATGGTTTCCATTTAGGTAACCAGAAGTTGTTAAACAGTAGCTATAAGAAACCCAGGAGATTTTAAATCCACACATCCAGATGATTTGTTTCCAATAGTTGTTCATATTTGGTCTGACTTTGGAAAAGACCTAAGAACCTCTGAGGAAGAAAAAAAGTAAAGGGAACTTCAGAAAAGTAAAGGGAACACTTAATCCTGGTGTTCTAGACATTTGTCAGTCTAGGACATAAAAATTGAATGGACAGAGTCTCCATTATGAAGGTGGTAATGAAGAATAATTAAACTAGTACACATGGAATATGGAAAATAAAGCTTGATTTTACTGCTTAAGCTAGTTCACTTGATATAGATAATAGCAGTGATGTAAGAGATTTCTGTAAAATGTTTGACTTATGTTGCATGCTTTTTGCTTTAAAACCTAAATAAAATAAAATCAACATGACATATTAAAGGAACTAAAATTTTGAGACATATCAAGTCTCAAAATATAACTGTAACCAGGGAATCATCAATGAACAGATGCAGGGTTCTGAAGAGATCACTGTTTTTCCTACAATATTTAATATTTTTATAAAAAACCTGTAAAGAAAAAAACAATTACTGATTGAGTTTGCAAAAGGTATAAAGATTAAGGAAGGAATGATAAATTAAAGAAAGAATCAGTCACTGTTACAGAAAAACATAAGTCAGTGTGTGATTTAGTTAGGTCAAATAGGAAAAAACAGTACCAAGACAGCAGATACATCTTATCTATAAGGTAGATAAGAAGAAGTTGAAAAGGACAAGAAGGTTATGATCAGAAGAATAGTATTTTAGTTTTGCTAGTATTATGATCATAACTTTGATATATTGTAATGCCTAGGAACACCCGCCCTCCATGAGGACTGTGTGCTGCTGCAGAGATATAGAATAAAAATGCAACTTCTATCTTCCAGAAGCTTCCAGTGAAATTTTACATCCAAAAGGCTTGTGCCACTTTTGCATGTATAAACAAGACATTTTTGAATTGGGGTGGGGAAGCACCCAAACTGGATACTAAGGTGACAGATGAGATGTATGGAAGCCATAGACATCAGGACTAGAAAATCTGCCTTATATGGGCTCATGGTGCTCAGCCGAGCTAGAATGTCTGAGAGAGGCTATGAGTATCTTCCTTACGCTTTTTAAGTTATGAAGGATTGAAAAGCTGGCAGTAAAGGGCTTCTCCAGTTTGTAAACCTAGGAAGTAAGCTAAATATAGTTGGGTTTAATAAAGCCCCCCTTTTAACAGCATTGATATAACTCACAAGGTCTAAGGAGTGAAGCAAGCTTGGATGGGCTTTTTAAGTACATCCTGTTAAAAAAAATGTTAATTCAGAGAAATCATTTGGCCTATGTTGCTTAGGAGATCAGACCACATCGGTATCTTTTGGCTCTATTTATCTATGAATCTAGAAAATCTATTACCATATTCTTTTAATCTAATTCTCCCTCTCTTTGCCAATGAAGAACAACTACCCAAAGCTACTGTTATACTCAGGGAACTGACATTTTAATGGGCTTTGATCTAAGCATCTTTCCTCTTAGGGTAAATTATATCCTCACCGTGACAAAAGAAGTGATAGCATCCTGGTGATAGCTTTTATTGCTTGCAGATACTTATTAAGACAAAAATGTCAGAGGTAATTCAACCACATTGTTTCCACAGTGTTTCTCAGAAGGACTCTGGGTACCAGATAGTTTTATCTGCTTTCATTGGATTTCACAACGTTCTCCCAGCTGAGAAGGTCCTAGCAAAATGTATGTTCTTTTAAGATGGGTCAGTTAGCTGAAGGAAGACTGGAAGTACTGCATGGAGTTTCACTTGCATAATTTCCAGTGATTATTGTGGGACCCTGTGTTCCTGGGCCTCGGGCAACGCTTTGAAAATGAAGGGGCTATTGCCCAATCTTTATATCTCTGAAAGGAGATAAAATTAGAACAGTTTCTTAGAGTAAGCCCTGCAGGTTCACTGAGCAGCTGCCTTCAAAGGAAATTTCCTTGTTTTGATAAACAAGAAAACAGAAGCACCTGGGTTTGGACACATCAGTCTTCTACTTGGGAATATTAGCATTTAAAAATCAGATGGCTGAAAATAAGAAAGCGTTATCATCAATGAGAACATGTTATGTATCTGTATATGCGTTGTCCTAAAGTGGTATTAGGTAGGTCTACTTATGTAATTCCATTAGCCCAGAGTAAAAACATCAAAATTTTATGACTAGCTGAGTTACCTTGAACAAAGCATCCTAGTTTGGAACTCTGCTTTTGACCATGTTAGCAGATGTTCCCAAGACACTAAGGTCTTTGAAAATTACTTTATTTTTTAAAGATGCTTTGGGAAATTCTCTTTAACTGGAAAAAACTATGTTGTAATTGTAATTTATATGCAGTCCATTTGAAAGGCCTAACATAGGTTGATTTTATTCAGACAAGACTAGTGTAGGTAGTTTCTACCATTCAGTAGAGACTATAACAGTGGAAGTAAGTGTCAAACCTCTCACAGAAGCAATTAAATTAGAGATAATGTAGACTAATCTAACCTAGTACAGTATATGAGCAGGAGAGCTGAGTCAAATGAAAGTACATTTTTTTGCTGCTTGATTTGTTTTTCTGTCACTTCAAAATTGCTTTTAGTATGCATTCTGTTACTGAATGCAAACACTTGGTTTTATCTACTGTAAATCAACCAGAGGAGATCGGGTTTATATTTAGATAGGAATTCAAGTAAGGAAAATAAAAAGTTGTTTTAAAAAATTTAATCCTTGGGAGTGATTTAAATACTGTCAACAGAGGTATGAGAGATCAGGTTCTTTTGGGAATAGATTGCATCCACGCAGATAAATGGTCAATTTGTATTTATTTCAACAGTGTCAATCAACACCTCTAAGTGTCCTTTCCTGGCACGGTGAGGGTGCTTGGCAAGTCTGAAGCTACAGACAAATTAAACAAATTGCTCATTTGCTTGCTTTAGTATATGAACTTCAATATTCCTTTCCTCTTGACATAACCAGCTTTCTGATTAATGAGTAATTCCTGCTTCTGATTTCACATAAGGTGTACTGGCTGCCAGGAGACAGAATAGTGAGAATTAAGGTAGAAGGTAAAATTTGAATATGTAGATGCTCACAAAGAACTGTCCATGAGCATTGCTCAATAGTAGGAATAGACAAGTCTTAACTTAAAAGAAATAAGTCAAGCCTTTTACCATGCAGGCTGATGCTGAAAGTCTGCAATGTCCACATCATGTTTGCTTTCTCTCCTTTAAGCTGTGATCTGGGAGCTGAAGTGGTACAACTAGGCAGTTTTAGCACTAAATTCCTCTGAATTAACAAATTAAACGTCTAACAGCTGATATGTGGAAAAATCAACTACAGCCATCTGTAAGCAGTCTTAGAAAACATCACAGACTTCTACCCTTCCTGATCTGGTCACCTAGAAAATACTAAATTGAGCAGCAAGAAAGTATTTTTAGAAGGCATAAGGAAAGTATTTCAGCACTTCTGAAGCTTGCTGTTCGATGTGATCCTCTCGGCTTTATCAGTGTAACAGAATGATGCTGATTTGCATCATCTGAAACATGTCTGGAGGGACTGAAAGATGTCACCTCGCCAACACGCTCTCTCAAAAAAAGAAGAGTGATAACATCTCAGTAAAATTTCTGTGAATGCTTGTTTTTTGCTCCTCTTATAGAAAGAACAAAAATGAGGAGTCAAAGCAAGTAAATGGCCACAGAGAATTAATGCTAAAAGCTAACCCCAGCTGACAATATTTTTTGTCCTTCTCTGTATCACACTTTTTGGTTGGCAGTGAGTTTTCATACATCACTGCCTTTAACCTTGAATACTGCAAACTGGCCTGGGAATCAAGATTGTTATTCTGCTGATTCGTTGTAGCTTTGGGCAAACCACCGAGTTAAAATTTCAAAAGTGTCATGTAAGTCTGGTGCTGCCTTAACCATTGCAGATCTACCTCTGACCTTATGCTGAAGGGACTGGCTCTCAGGGATGGGGAGGGAATTCTGACATCTGTTGATGAAGATTTCATGAGTGCTGCTCCTCTCTGTACAAGGCGAAGCCTCTCTTGCTTTCTGTGGGTGGGTCAGGGGAATGAAGGGTGAGACAAACCCTGCCCTCTGCCCTCCTCCCTCCTCTAGGCCTTATAGCCTTGCTGAAAGTCTTGGATCTGCTTTGTAAAGCACTATCCTCAGAGACTGCTCTTAGGTGCTGTGATCCAAACAATCGTACCTGGTCTGCCTCTAGCTCTCTGGACCTGAGTTAGTTGTCATGTCTGACACCTCACTGGAACACTGTTAATACGATTTAACCTCAAAATATAAGGACATAAATGAGAATGAACATGGAAATTATCAGTATAATAAAATAGATAGAATAATAACAGTAGCAATAACAATAATAGTAATAGTAGTATGTCATAGTCATATGGTGAATGAATTTACTATATTTAAATCAGCAGAAAATGAATCATCTCTACTATGTTAGTCAAATATACAGTAACTCTTTGTGTACTCCCCTTTTCTTCTGCTGTCCCCCTCTCAACACCCACTTCCTCTAAGACGTCCTCCAGCATTTGCTGCCTCCTCTCCCACCTCTTCCGTATTACTTAACACCCCAGCCCAGCTGCCTCAGGCTGGCTGCTCAGCCCAATGCTGCATTGCCCAAGCCACCAGTAATCTGCTCCTGCATCCTATGCCTGCAGGACCTGCGCTGCCTGTGGGAATTCAGTGGGGCCCTGGGGAAGCTCTCTTCAGTGGCCTAAGAAAACAAAACATCCATATGACTATTTAGGCAGGCTTATTTCTCATGCAGAGGTAGGGTATGACTGAGTTGTAAGAGGGAGCCAGTTCTACAACATCTGCAGAAATTCAGGATGTCTTAACTTTTAATGTACATGAACCTTACCAATAAGTGCATGTTGATCTTGTCTACAAGTAACAAGTGGGCAGTGCCAGGACTGTCCTAATGCCTCCATGTAAAGTTATCTCTGCAGTATTTTGGCAGTGACTTCAAATTGCAGATGAATTGCAGAGCAAATATTTCTGTTTCCATAAAAGTTGACTGATGAATTTCAAAAAACTGTAGTTTTGGGGTGGCTTTTCCAGATTACCTCAAAGCTAATTTATCTTTTCTTGGAGGCTGAATGGCAGAATCAACCCTGGAGTGACTGGGACCCAGCTGTTTTCAATGCAAGGGTAAGTGAACAGTATTTTATCAAGAGGTCTGTCTTGCAAATGATTTAATCAAGTGATTGTCACAATGAGTAAGAAAGTTATATTCTACCAAAGCCTCCTATTGCCTTTATTAGTGTAAGTTAATTCCTTTGCTCAATGCTGAGAATAAGTGAAAATAAAATTAAAATGCAAAGAAAAGCCTAATATTTAGGAATGTGTAGCTCCAAAAGAGTTATGATCTTAACTGGATCAGGCTAATCTCTAGTTTAGAAATGATTATGTTTGCAAATAATAACGTCATGTGCTGGTGATAAATCATGCAAATTTTAACCTCTCAGCAGAAGGAATGTTGTTAACAGTAACTTAACTTAAGAGGAGAAACAATCTCCCCCCTCCACCCCCATTAGCTAAAATGTATTAACTAGGTATATGCCTTTGCTTTCCCAGGGAGCATATACTTTTCTAAGTGCCTGGGAAGAACAATTTTGGCCCCGTCTTCCTTTTGCATCCAACAATTTGGTATAATCAGTTATTTGTTGCTGGGAAGGTAAAGTTTATGGCTGCAAGTCAATAAACATTAATGCTTATCTAACAGCTTGCTGCTGTCACAGGAGGTCTTGATCCCTCCTCCTCTCTCTGTGCCTTCCTTTCTTCTTCTCCCCTTCACATTTCTATAACCGTTGCTTTGTCTCACCCTTCACCTCTTTCCTTGAGCCAATTTAACCAGTTAACTCAAAAGAGAATTATCCAACTTTCTGGTTATTTTCTTCTAAGTCAGGGAGGTGAATTGACTGATGGCGGCATTTGAAGATCACTGTAGTTGGCAGAAGGTAAGTGGTAGTACAAAGTATCCAGGGCCATATATAGAAAACATGTGAAAAGAGATGGAATCTACATTTTCTGTCAGCAATGAGCTGTTAGGTCCATCCACCATGTCTTGTAGAAGTGGACTGTGGATTGTAATGGGCCCGTCTGCTGTCAATGAAATGTATGTAAGTGATTGTACAAAAAAAAACGTGGAAAAGTGCCAACAAGTTAGTGCAGCAATATTTTACCCTCTTTTATTTGGATTCTATCTCCCTGTACAAGCAGTGGAAAATCAGACCAAATATACCAACTTTTTTTCTTTTTAAGATAGTGAATTCATTTTGAGAATGTTAAGTGGTGCTTGAAGGGGTAAGGAATTTCAGAAGACGACTAAAAAGAAGAGATATATGAGCAAATATTAGTGTCAGAGGGTTGATTTTATGTTTGGATGTCCCCCTCCCCCCCCAACATATAAAAAGTACAACAAATAACAGCAGTGGAACAGATAAATACTCAATGAACATCTCAAAGATTATCACCATCTATGAGTATATACAACTAGTTCTTCTATACATTTTTCACCAGTGGAGCTGAGCAGAAAGAATTCAGCCTTCAGGTCTGTTCTGTTTGCTTTGGACCTGAAGTTCTGTTTCCCACTTCCCTCATGTGCCAGGCTTTCTTGTTGCACCGTAAAACAAATTAGTGAACAACTTGTAATTAAAAAAATAGGTTCTATTGTCTTCACCTGCATTTATTAATGAATGAGAACAATGTGAAATATATAAAAACCATGAATGATTTTACTTATGCATTTTCTAAGAACTAGAGTATTGTGACTTGTGAACATTTTTACTCCAAAGATTATAAAGAATATTTGTTGCACTTTATAATAGGAGAAGCAAGATTATATTATAGATACTGTAGCATCCTTGATGGTGCATGGAAATTATATATCTGCAGTGCTAAAGTCTGATTTTACTCTTTGTCACTGTGCAATGGTGTGTTCCTGTTTATCATAACATTTGCTTGTCTTTCAAGAGGGACACTTTTCTCAAAGTATGGGATTATTTTGTTGATACTCTCAGACCGTATTCAGCTGTTGGCTCACTGATGAAAGAGGGTTCAAGGGATCTTCAGCATTTTCTGATGGGACACATTGTCCTGTATTGAGATGTAATTGTAACTATATGCTTGTGCCATGGTCACTTAATATACAACCTTCTTTGTCCTTGATTATGTTATAATTCTTTACTTAGAATGGTAAGGTGGTCAGGAAAAGTTACACAGAGTAAAGCTAGAAAAAGAAAGACTGAAGGAACATAGCAGTTGTTGATGTGAGAAAAATAAGAGCTGATATATGCTATTCATTGAATATTCTTCTACATGAAATAATGAACTGTCCTATGTGTTATCCAAAAAAATGTTCTTTTTTGCATCTTACTTTCAGCAATTCTCCTGTTAAAATTTTCTGCGTTATTTTGATTTTGTGTACTTTTAAGTATATATTCATGTGTAGGGAGAGCAGAGTATTTTGCTTAAGCTCTCTAGTGTCATTAGAGAAAAATTTTGCTCTGTGCGTGGACCCCAATTCCCTGTTAAATGTCAGTGAGTCCATTAAAGCCTTTTGCAAATAGTTTGTGTTGTATTTGAAGGGAAGAGATTGAGGAAGTAAGACCTCTGATATCAAACTACTTTCTTTGATTCCTCTCAGTCTGAGGTGGATTGAAACCACCATGATTGCGTTTACTATTCCAACATTTGAAGACAGAAATAAGCTTGAAATACAAAGACTGGATTTAGCTCTGAAGATTTCATAATTATGTTCTGTGTATTCTATGTATTGCTATAGTGCATACTTTAAGAGTGTTTTTGAGCTCAGTTCTGTTAACATAAAGTCTACAGAGTTAAGTGCATGCATGAAGTGTAATGGAAGAAAAAAAAAAAGTTTTTAATATGTTTCTTAACCAAGAACTTAGTTTTGACCAAACCGTTTCTTTAAATCTCAGATATTTTTGCGATGGTCTTTGATTAGACAGCATTTGAGGGAAATAAATGATTATTCCCTCTGCTTTCCTTGCTATATTTAATTTTCCAACTTCTTTTAAAATTTACCAATTAAAAAAAAAGATGATGTATTTTGTAAGTAGTAAAATGCTTTATAAATATACACAACAGAATCAGCTAAATCCATTGTTGATTCCTAAAATAGACTGCAGCAGCTGCATGAAAGGACACAAAAATATCAGTAACCAATTTAAATTTAGTAGTAAACAATACTTCTGAAACTGAAGGAACATTTAGTTAGGTGTTTTGTAATTACCTGAATTGGAAACTGGCCAGAACACCATGGTTGATATTACCTCTGTTTTGAAAAACTCCAAGAGAACTGTTTTCATCATAAGTGAACAAGACTTTATTTCTTCCTAAGATACAAATTTATTTTTGTCCGTGTTTTTAAAGCCTGTTTCAACTGTTACTTAACAATAAACCTGCTGCTTTCAAAAAAAAACCATCTGAGGACACTCACTTTCTCACAAGACATGTATCCTGCAATGTTACTTAGTTCTGTCATAGACCAATGTCCTGGTAGCCCTTATGAAATACCTTTCAATTCGAAGGAAGGATAGAAAACTCTATAATGTGGGAAAAATACAGAATTTTTTATCTTTTAAACCATAACTTCATAATCCTCCTCCTCAGTGTTTTTCACTCCACCTAGTATGTATGGGCTCAAATTTAAACTTGAGAGAGTTTGAAAAGGAATTTTTTTGCAGGGAAATAAAAGGCATTCTGTATGGCTAGAAACATGTTTCCACTCCTCTCCAGGAGAGAATTCTGCCATTGTTTACTTCCTATTCTTACCTTTGGCTTTGCCAGCTCTGGAAACTCTGGTTGTAAAATGAAGCCCACTCTTGATGGTAAGCCTGGATTAGTTGCAAGACAGAGTGCATAAAACTTGTCGCTGTATCACCAGCTCATGAAACTCTGATGAGGGAAGATCTCCTTTCAACACCAAAGACTTTTTTGTTTCTGAGGAAATCTTTACCAGACTCACAGAATCTCATACCCACCACAGAAACTCATGTTCCTGCAACATGGAGATGGGTCATACCATGCAGCTTCTGTCTGGATTCATAGTGTCAGCATTGCTTTCGGGCTGGCATGTCTTCTGTCATGGGGGTGCCCTGACTGGCACAAGGCTTTCTGCAAGTGATGCTTTGGCTGAGTTGGCTGATGAAACCTTTGCACTCCTGGAAGAGGCATCAGTCCCACTGAAGACGGAAGGAAAAAAGGAAACCCTTGGACTTTATTTTTGTCTTTTAAGTGATGATTATACTAAGCTTGCTGGAAGAGAATGACCCACCGACTTCCTGATACATGAAGCAGAGTTATCTATGGATAGGCTCTGCTTGTCTCTCCACAGACTGTGTGATGCACAGCACTTACCATTTTACACAAAGCTACTTTAAACTGTGCCAGATTTCTAGAGAAACCTACTCACCTGTCTGTCAAAGTTGAAGATATTCAACATGTTCTTACAAATGGAGTAATGTATGTTTTTCATTATCTGCATTTTCTTTTTGTTCACATTGTTCTCCTCATGAGTAGTTATTCTTGACCTTGTTTTATGCAGATGAAATATTGGAATGTATGCTGTAAAAATGTATAGAGGGTTTCATTAAAAATTGCAATCTTGCCATTAGTAGTGTATGTCCTGTGAATTTCTTTTTTTGAATTTTCCACCTCTTGCATTCTGTGTGTTCTTCTGGATAGTTTGGTCTGAAAGCTGATGGTCTTTGTCACCCTTACTATTTAGTATTTGGTCCCCTCACAAATGCTTTCATGCTTGGGCCATTAGATCAACTGAAGTAGGTTCTAAGAATTCTCTGTCCACCCTACAATGAACAGTTTGTTTCCATTCAAACTAGTAGAAATAAGTATCTGAGGACATGGGAAGGTTTTTCACTGGACAAAGCTTTAATTAACTGTTGCATACATATGGACAGGATTTGGGAGAAAAATACATGTAGCCAAGAGGAGCTGTATTTAAAAGGAAAGGAAACAGACTTTTGCTATATGATATTGCCTCCCTATCTGTAATACAGAAGTTAAAAAAAGCTATATTTGAGTTGACTTTGCTAATAATTTTAGGTATCTTTTTTGCTGTTGACAGGATTCTGTGCTCATACTGATGGTAAATTGTCTGCCAGCATTTTCTGCTGCTTTATTGTCAAAAACAGGTCAGACCAATTCTTTAATGAAACTAAAATATATTTTTGTAGTTTTTCCCATAAAAAAAGAAAGGTTAACTACCTCTACACTAGTAACTAAAGCAAGTCAGGCACTGTCCTTCAGTTCTGAAGTTAGTTGGTTTAATATGTCATATCGCCACACATAATCTCTCCTAGCTCCCCAAAACAGGGTAATTGCATTCAAACTACTTACTGGGAGTGGTCCTGGCCTGTTCTGTCTCCCGATTCTCTACAAAATATGATCTAGAAGTGTTGTAGTTTGTCTCAGATCAAAACTGAGCCCAGGGACTGTGCTAGTGATTTAAGAGCTCATATAGTAGCAGTTGGTCCCCTGGCCATGTTTGGTTAGCTAGTAGAGATGTAGCCTAGGGTTTTTGGGTCCTCAGTCATACAGGGTTAAATGCAGTCACGGACACACAGCCAGAATTACCCTGACCTTCAGAGGACACCGCAAGCCACCAGAAAAATGTTGCTGTAGTAGCCACTTTCTTACACAGTGTAATCGCTTAATGAAAGGGAAACAGGAAAGGAAGTTCATGTGCAATGACATTGAAACTGGGCATTTCCCTGTTAGTCCATAGCTTCAAATACACATATGATTGATCCAAATTGTGAGTGACTACTGGGGATTTTGTCTAAGATCATCAAGAAATTTTACCTGTCACAGTTGGCTGTGCTTTGGTATGTGAAGGGTGACAGATGACTCCACCTCCTCAGAGATAGGAAGGCAGAACAGGCTAGTTACCAGCAACTTTAAAAAAGAAAAGGCTTTTATAAATAGTACTAATACAAAGCATCAGTCACATCATGTAGAATTCTTCAACTTGTTTATTGCTGAAATAAAGACGGGGCTATAAATGCAATGATTTTTTTGAACTTTCTGCTTTATGTAAACATTGAATCATAGAGATAGTGTAGATGAGAGGTTTTTCAATCATCAATATAAAGTTACCTTACTATTTGACTTGAATCTATATTTGTGTATGCACTTTTTGTTTCTCTTTGATCAGGTGATCTGCATGTTCTGTGGGGTCCATTGAAGACTGAAGAATTACATACTATCTCTCTCAAAAATCTGCAGAAAGGAAGATTCTTCAGGAAATGTAGGATATCCAGAGTGCTTCCATGAAACTACTGGTTTAAATGAGGCTACCTCAACTTTCTGGTGAAAGGTTAATACAGTAATCTCAACAAAAACATATTAGAGATAAACATATCAGTCACTGAGGTTGTCATAACCACTGTTACCTTTAGAATAGGGAATTTTCAAATGTACTTAGATTTTGAAGTGCAAATATAGGCTGTCTAATCCTAATGTTAAATTTGCTATAGAAAAGACTAACTCAAAAGCACAGGGATATTCCAAGTGATATTGTAAAGATGTAGTATAAAAGATGATGTCTGGGTGGAAGAACTGTCCCTTCCCCATTATTTCTTCATCCCCCAGCTTTATGTGCTGGGCTTGATGTCATACGGCATGGAATATCCCTTTGGCCAGTTTGGGTCAACTATCTTGGCTATGTCCCTTCTCAGCTACTTGTGCACCCCCTGCCTGCTCACTGGCAGGGCAGAATGAGAAGCTGAAAAGTCCTTGACTTAGTGTAAGCACTGCCCAGCAACAACTAAAACATCCATGTGTTATCAACTTTATTCTCAACTTAAATCCAAAACACAGCATGGTACCAGTTATTAGGAAGCAAATTAACTTCATCCCAGCTGAAACCAGGACAGATCACCTCAAAGCCATTAGACATATACGCATATTGTTTTTCCTGAATGAATTATCTGTATTTTTTATGAAGGTTCCTTTACTTCAAACCCCTGTGAACATCCTATGCTGAGGGCCGCTGTGTTACCCTGTCAGAAGGTCTCATCCCTCTTAACTCGGAGCACTTGTTTCCTGCCCCTGTTATGGCTATATTCACTTTAGCAAATAGTGTAACAGACCTTATCTGTAGGGCAAAGCAGTTGATAATGAGGATCCTCTGTCCATGCTATGCATGTTTTGGAGGAGTTTATTTTGGACTAGCTCTTGCCTGCTCCTGTGGACTGAAAACTCATTCTAGCTGGAGTGTGTTATTTGATTTCCTGAAGCACAAGTTTTGGTTTAGTTATGTTTGACAGGAATATGTTTGTTATGCTCTGAGTCTGCTCTATGTTATGAACTGAAGAACAGGGGGAGGGATAACTACTGCACATGAACGTCAAAAGTGTGCTGCTGGTTTCTAAAGCATCAATGCAGAGATATAAAGTTCTTTTTCCATGTGTGTGCTCATCTTGACAGCCTCATGACTTCTTGGTGGATTTTTGGTGAGCAGAAGAAAAACCTTGTTTGGGAGAGCTGAAAGAGGTACCATCTTACAGATGTGTGTAGAAATGACTGCACTCTGTTTTGCTGGAACAAGAAAGCCTCATGATCTTCTCTTTGCCTCCTGGGAGATATTTTTTCAAACAATGCTCCAAATAATGGGTATGAAGGGCAATGACAACTATCTTCTGAAGAAATACTCTAAGAAAAGCTGAGTGTAGGGCATGCTGGAGGTCTGAAGCAAGTTTTTCCAGGTTGACCAAATAGCAATGAGAAATATGGGAGAGGAATATTCAATTACTTTTATGAGGAAAATGAAAAAGCAAGGCAAGACAAGAAAGATGTGCATCATAGAATCATAGAATGTTTTAGGCTGGAAGGGACCTCCAGAGGTCATTTGGTCCAACCTCCCTACACAAGTAGGGACATCT
>VYZX01024684.1:43428-56074 GCA_013401335.1 Brachypteracias leptosomus
TCCCTCTGGATAGCATCCTGTCCCTCTGGCATATCAACTGCACCTCCTAGCTTGGTATCAGCCACAAACTTGCTGAGGGTGCACTCATTGCCACTGTCAATGTCATTAATGAAGATATTAAACAACACCGGTCCCAGCACAAACCCCAGAGGGACACCACTTGTCACCTTCCTCCATCTGGACATAGAGCCATTGACCATCACTCTCTGGACGCAACCGTCCAGCCAGTTCTTTATCCTCTGAACAGTCCACCCATCAAACCCGTAATTCTACATCTTAGAGATAAGGATGTTGTAGGGGACCATGTCAAAGGCCTTGCAGAAGTCCAGATAGATGACATCCATAGGTCTTCTCTTGTTGACTGATGCAGATACTTCATTGTAGAAGGCCACTAGGTTGGTCAGGCAGGACTTGCCCCTAGTAAAGCCATGCTGACTGCCTAGGATTGCCTCCCTGTCCTCCGTGTGCCTTAGCATATCCTCCAGGAGGATCTGTTCCATAATCTTCCCAGGCACAGAGGTGGGGCGGTAGTTCCCAGGGTCTTCTTTTTTATCCTTTCTAAAGATGGGTGTGATCTATGAGCATGAAAGCTAAAGAGCCTGATTCCCTATGGATTTCTGTCTCTTTTTTTTTTTTTTTTTTGGTGTCTAAAGAGTAGTAGCCTCTAGCTGAAGTTTCTCCAATGGTGAAACCATTTACAAGAGTGGGAGTTTTCTGATAATGGATGAGGTGTATGCTCATACTTCTTATCATCCAAGGTACCTACGAAAGACATACTTATGCACACACAGAGTCTACTTGAACAATCCTCTTTTTTCATGGTAAATATAATTAAGGACCATCCTATGCTCTAATAAAGTGTTCAAAATTTTTTTCAAAGGATATAAAGATTTAGGTAATTTTTATTACTGTACTAAGTATCTATATTAAATATTTTTTCAAGGAAATAAAAAAATGCACTTCTTGAAGAAAGTGCTAATATTCACAATTATTTTCATTAAAGAAAGGTAGCACTTCTGTGAAGTAACTTTTTTACTCACATTTTTGGATGAAGATTGTTGTTAAAATGTCATGATTAAGTTAGCTTCTCTTGGCTTACTGAAGAGGGTTGCACTAAAGCATTTTCATTATCCATAAAATGAAATTACTGAAAAAATAAATGTATGTGAAAGGAAGTGACTCTGTAGTGGGAGATTTGTGGAATTTTACTGTAAGTGGGAGTAGATTGAAATACTTGCCAGAAGAGTTGGCTGCTTCAGTGGGCCGAGGTCCAGGGACAAGTCCTCTTTCCCCCAATACGCTTACAGCGTGTCACCCTCTCACTGGTAATGGGAAGTGGCAGTCTCCAGCTTTTGGGCCTGGCCTGGGTTTCATAAGGGATGTGCCAGCTGACGATGTTCCTCAGCTGCTGTTCAACTCAGCATGGACAAAGACATCATAAAACTAGAATAATTCCTGACTCTGTCTTGGATCTTGCTTTGTTTTACTTTGGACTTTAAAGATGTCAAGTCATCTCTATATTATCTTCTCTGGTCACAGAAATGTTTAAACTCTGCTGAGGTATGTAAATTTTTTTTCTGCCCAGGCTGATGTCAAAACCACCTGATTTTCATAAATGTCTAGTACAGCTAAGTGTTGAAAGGTATACTTAATACTAAAGAAAAATAGCTCAAATAATAGCAGAATTTGACGATAGTAATCACTTGCTCATTGTTTTCCTCTTACCTCTAATTGTTATAAGACATTGATTCTTATCCATAGTATAACCTTATTGATTGGTGACATTATGAGGATGTGAGCCAAGTGGACTTTGTAACTAAGCACACTTTTTCTTTAGAAGCATTTTTTTTTTTTTTTAAATTTATTTTTGTTCTCCGTAGTCTGACTTTTCTTCACATTATCATTTCCAAAAATTTGCCTTTCTTCATTAAAAAAGCGTGAAGAATTTCCTCTAATTAGTTTCTAATGGCAAACAGCATCTTGACCTCATTTGTTAGAAAAGGCAGAGCTGAACTGTGTCATTTAACAAGGGAATACCACCCATGTATGATTAATGTATGGCACTTTCCACGACCCTATTTGACTCCCTCTGTGAATATTTAATGTATTTAGCATTGTATTTTCAATCTCAGATGATATAAAAGTTAAGAACTCGTAGTATACAGTGCTTCATCTTATCAAATGAACAATAATAAATGAAAAACAGAGCTTTGAAGTATTTTTATAATAATTACAAAAAATAAAAGACAATCAAAGACTGTAGAAAAGACATGTATTCTCTTTCTCTTTGTTCATCTTAAATCTAAACAGAAATGTCCTCAGGCAAAGGGAAGTTGGGGATGCAGAGAGACATGCATGTAAAAAAGCTGGCAGGGTATCCAGACTTCAGAGTGGGAAGCAAAGGCACAGTAAGAGAATGCTCTGAGGAGAACACACCAAAATCCCCTCAGCTGGCAGACTGGGATGCCCTATTACATCAGCAGTAATAAATGGGTTGACTCGACCGATCCCATGTCATTTGTGTCCTCAAATCTCATACTAATTTTTATGCATATAGAGGATGGGGTCAGCTTGTCCAGAACATAAAAACTTCTGTTGATGGAACAACTTGGTTACCGTAAGATCCAAATACATACCCCTTTGTCTTTTACAGCATACACCATTCTGCAGGAGGGTGATATCACTTCATAGTCTTCACCTTTGTGCTCTCTGTCCTTGTTGGAACAATGCCATACACGCTAGTCAGACAAAACCCCCATTGAAAGCACTGGAATTTTGCTGGAGTCTAACATTAAGAGCCAGCTCTTGTTTTGTCTCAAGGACAAAAGGACAAGGAGGATTCCCACTGTTTTTTATTTAACTTGAGGCCACATTATAATGCTCAGAACTATCCATGTTCTTCTCTGAGTAGCAGGGAGACTGCGCAGTCTGTGTATTGTTTTTGAGGTTCAGTCTTCTCTTCACGTGAACCAGTGCTATCCAAATGGCTTACACACCTTTAGGAACAAATAAATAATAATAAGGCTGGTGTAGATATTGCATGAGAAAATAAGTGTCCACATTGTAACTTCAGCTTTTCTTTGGAATTTTATTATTCTTCTCCCTTCATTAACTTGAGTAGATCACATCTCCATATAATGTAATTTTATTCCTTCTTACTTCATCACAGTTCAAATATGTGTGGCTGAAGATTACTTTGTGCTACTATATCGGTGTCATTTGTTGCTAACCAGCAATTTGTGGCTGAATCCGTATAATTTGTCACTTTGTGTTCATATAAATTGACCCAAAGTTAGAAGTAAATGATATGTATCCACAATACTTCTTTAAAAAAAATTGGATATACTATTTCTTTGCTTATTTTTATTTTCTGTTTTTGGTGAATGCCATAGCAGAAACAATGATAAGAAGTGGAATTGTGGTTTTGTAGGTGTCAGTGACAAATTTCTCATTGATTATAGTATGGGCAGAGTTTTTCCATATATGTAAATTTATTTAAAATGTGTGTTTATGGCAATAAGGTTATCTATGTACAGACATGTCTACTTTATATATGTCTCTTTTCTTATTCCTGTCAGATACTACTAATTTTAAGGCTAAGTATCTTCCCAAAATGTAATTACAGATGCAATAAGAGGCTGCATGATCCATGAGCAAGCCCTGTGCAACTGGATCCTCATGGCCTTTGGCTGGATTCTATGGACAGGGGCCCTGGAGAGCAGCTTCGAAGACTGGGATTGGGTTACCTGACAACTTTAAAATGTATTTTTTGGGGGCCATGATAATCCTATAAACATTAATTCTGGACATATATAATAAATCCCTTATTAGGAAATACATGGCAAAAGAAGATCCTTTTTTTTTTTGGTTTTTTTTTGAGAAACAGCCATAGCTAGGGTTATAGTCAAGGTTATAGTGGCACCTATGTTTTTCAAGCCAGCCTTTGAAAATTGATGCCTTTCGCTTTATCTACACTCATCATTCAGAGCTATTCCCAAAAGTTATTCTTAGTCCTACACAGTGGCTTACAGCTGCTGATACCACTGCCTCAGAGCTTTCTATTGGAATGCAGTTTGTGAAATATGCTGAATTGCACAATATACATTGAGTAAAACAGCTGCTTCTATGTAGACCCAGCAGCTAACAAAAAGATCATGTTAACAGAAATAGTGGCCCCTAGCTTTGTGTTACACTGAAGGAGGAATAAATCCCCAGACACCTTCTTCTTAAATAATCTTTTTTCATGTTAGGACAATGTCAGTTGACAACTTTTGTTACAGACGTGAGGAGGAATATACCTGGTCTCTACTGTTGAACTACTAGATGAAAATTCAGCTTAGGCCAAGTCTTCATGGGTGATTAACAGACTCTGCAGTGATAGATATGCTCAAAAGATACCTCTGAAGCAGTAGAGTGACAACCATGTGCTGTTAAAGACATATTGCTCCAGAGTATTAAATGACTAACACTTGACACAATATTTATTCACTTGTCGTTTATCATTCCTGAAATGTTTCAGAGAATATCTTGGCATTCAAGCATCCTGCAAGAGATTAGTATTTTTAAGAGTTTTCTCACTGAAAGTGATTTGTTCCTGTTTGTGCCTTTGATTCCAGCTCTCTGGAGGTTATTCCATGGGCTACACAAGACCTTGAGTATGTAAAGAGCTTCGTGTTTCCTTTCTGCTCCCATGATCCCATTAGCTCTGATGGGAGGATTCTTAGATGCAGACTCCATTGATAATAATTATTGAGCTCAATGGTATGCTGTCACTCCACTCTACAATATCACTACATATAGGCCAACAGAGTTTTTTTTTTATTGCTTTGAAATAGTGCCAGAGGAACTAATAAAAAAGTTATGGACATGTCTCATGTTATTAGTCTGTCTACTTAATGTGGGCTTGGTCATACTCCTGTTCACAATTTTTCTGTACATAAATAACATCAGCAATGCAGTATAGTCTTTTTTTAGCCCTCCTTGCTTGGCTTTTCTTTTCCTTAAAGATGCTTCTGAGAGCATTGAGGCCCTCTTTTCTTTGTGTCTGAGGGCCACTGTGCAAGGATAACTTGCTGTGAAGCATGAATTTGAAGTTTCTTCCTGACTTGTGCCCAAACGGCCTCCCTCAGATAACCAGCATCCATTTAGGCCGATTTCATCACAGGACTTGTCTGCTTGCCATTAGCTATAAAACTAGTTTTCTAGTTTTCTTTTGCTTTTCTATTAAGGTACCCAAGATTTTACTTCATCCATTTCTTCTACTTAGAGCAGCTGATTCTTTACCATATTATTTCCCCTTGTCTTGCTTGAATTTCAATACTAGCAGATCTGACTTATTTCAAATGATTAAGACTTCTCTATACACTCATGTCCATAGTACAGTAACACCAACTATGGAAAGCCCATTCTGGAATAGAGAAGATGAGAGTGCAAAAGAGATAGCAAAATGTATACAGATTGATCCTCCCAAAAAGCTGCCCAGAGATACATTTCCCTGGGCTTTCTAACATGTTGTGGTACTTCATGCAACTTTGGATTTTGTGTTCTTGGACAGCATTATCACAAAACTGCACTCTTTGATATCACTAAGACACAACAAAAAGATGTGGAAGAATGCAAAATGGGGAATAGTTTCAATAGAGATGTCTCACCATATAAATAGACTCAAAAGAATATTAGCATCAGTTGTGCTGGCATTCCTTAGTGGTATCTACTAGCATGATCATGATTGATTATAGTCTGGGTGTTGTGACATTGTGTATAATAACCACTTGGCATAGGATGTTGGATATCTGCTGTGAGTTAAAATAATTTGATTGCTCTGAAGCTTATACATAAAATGAAAGCAAAAATTTCTTAACAGAGATATGGTGTATGTTAGTATGCTAGAGACTGCAGGATTTTCATATAAAAGAGTGACAAGGGTTATATAACTAATGTGTAATAGTTTATAGCCACTTCATTTTACAAGAGCATTGCAGTCCTGTGAGCTGCACAGATGCCTGAATATATAATCACAGGTCATTACTGGATAGTTGGAAGAAAATAACTACATCAGAAAGTTTTATGAAGAATGGTTGATTTTGTTTATCAATATTTTCAGAGAATGTTTTGTAATTGTATAAGTTCTTAATTGTACTTTAAGCTACAGGTAAAAGCAAGGTCAGAATCTCCAGGCCAAATGACATTTTTGTTTAATTCCATTTGCATAAAATATATTAATTGTTACTGTTCATACTTTTGCTAAGAGCCCCTGTGATTTTGGACTTTAGAACCAAACCTGAAATCATGTGAGTTTCATTTGTGGATTTAATGTGAGCATGCTCAAGCCTCTTCTCTAAAAATCATTGTTCCGGTACAATGTCACATACATAATGTAACATCTTAAAATGATGCAATACCAGCTGCATGCTGTCATATTTTGGACCAATTGTAATATAAACACCATTATGTAAATGTAATAGAAGCACTGAATACTAGAGAGAATGAAAATACCTTAGGGCATATTTTTTGTCATAGGAGAATTCTTGTCCTGTTTTGACTCTAGTAGTTAAACAAATGTTGCATTTCTTCAGGTTATTTCTCTTAAAAGATAACATTGGTGGTGGAACAGACCCCACTGGTGGAGTTATATTTACAGTGAAATCACATGTTTCTGCTTCTCCAACTGTAGGACATTGCAGCATGGCACTTCTTGGCACACACTCTCACTCTGTAAGACCATATTCAGGTGGTGCCTTCAGGACATTCCCACAGCCCAGTCCCCCTCTATCTTCTGTGTTGGCTTTTATACTCTTTTTCCCTTTATTTCACAGACAGTTGAACATACATAAAAGTAGTTGCAGCAAAAAACCTGCTCTCATGTTGTCTTTCTTTTGGGCAGTACTCCATTCCTGTTTCTTGGGGAATGCGTGTGGGTTTTTTATTCTGTCTTTTTCCATGAAGGAATTTCAATAGGTTCTCACATTTACTCCTAAAAAGGATGGCAGGTTTACCCACTATCGTCAACATATTTTAAGTCAAAACACAGCAGCATTAAACTTGCTTTCTTAAGGGACTGATCTAGCAATTCTTAGACAGATGAGTAACTCTTCCAAAATATCAGTCTGACTCATTACTTTCTGCCCACATAAACCCCCTCCTGGTTTCATTTGGCTTAGTGGCATTTTTCACTTCCTGTCCAAAACTGTGAACTGTAAACAGTGGCAGGGTTTTCACCTAAGAAAATTCTGTGGTGGATGATGGGTAGAGGTAGTTTAAGCAGAGCATGCTGGAAGGCTTTGCAGTGTCAGAGGTAAGGTAGACTCCAGGTGTGGGGTCATATTAACTTCAAAATCCTGCAAGGCCTTTTTTTACAGGAAACATTAAAATAGGGCTGTCACTCATGAGAGACAGATGGTCATCCTGATTAAGAAGCATATTTCCCTGTTATTTTTACAAAACTGCCAAGGTAGATATTTCATTCTCTTCCGCATTTAATTGCAGCAACTCTTTTTCTCTCTTTGTGCTTTGTTGCCTGGAGAGCACTGCTCTCTCCAGACCACTGTCACAGGCCACTAGTCTGTGACAAAGCTCAGTCTCAATCTCCCACAAAGCTGAAAAAGGGAAAATCACAAAAGAGCTCTTTTTCTTTCCTTTTGGTTTTTGCATTTTTCCTCACCCAGGCTGTAACAGGGACTGTGCTCAGCACAGGCATAGCTTGCAGCAGATGAGAGAGGGAAGCATGTCAGAAATAGAAGCCAGCAGCAAAACCCTTGCCCACAACGCGCAGGCTGAATGTCTCACATCAGAGGTGCTGGTGCTGTCTCTGCCTTTGTTTTTTCTGCCCCAGTTGCCTTTGCCTGCATTGCTGCCAGTTCTTCCCTTACCTGCACTGTTTTTACTTTGATTCACATACTTTCTGAAAAATGATGAGCATTTGTTTTCCTCCTTCACACTTATGAGGCCAATCCTTTTACTAAACACTCATGTAAGCAAGGCTCAAGAATCCAAAAACTTTGGGACAAGTCATTCAAATAGAGGTAGCATTTTTGTACTGATTTTAGAAATTATGTTTACAGGAATAATTAACTGAGTATTACAGAATTTTATACAGCTATTTTCAGTGGACTGAGAGCTCAAAGTTTCACTGATGCCACCATCAGAGCTTAAAGCTATCTAAAGCTACTTCATTACTACTAATGATATAACCTGAACTTCACAGGACACTGTGACAGAGCAGAAAATTCACCTGAGAATTTGAGGCTGGGATCGTAGCTCACACTCAACTTTGGGTTCCTCAGGGGTATTGTTTAGTGATTGACAGTTTCTCTTGGCATACTTAGATTGCTTAATGTCTATCTGTTAACACAGATCTTCACTGCAGTGAAGACACAACCTAAACCAAGTCAGAGCTCTGACAGACCCCAAGAATCAGAGACTTTCAAGCATGCTCATCTCCTTTCCTTTCTCCTATGAAAAATCCACTGGGATTCTTTACTGCCAGGGAGATGGGGTTGAATAGTTAAGATTGAATCCAACTGTGAATGAGAATGCCCCAAAGTTTAGATATCTCTATAGTTTTGTTTTGCAAGTGTATTTGCTGCACTTCTTAGGAACTGCCTCTCTCCCAGAGTTGATGATACTTGTCTCCTCCTTTGCATCAGGGTCTCCTGCTAAGCTTTGCTGTAGAGTTTTATCTGGCAGACATTCACAGAAACCATCCTCTAGCAGGGCAGATTTGATTACAAATTTCAAATTATGTTTGCACATTTGTCCTTCTTTTCTAAATATAGTATGGCAGTTAGAGCACCCAACAAGGGGAAACAGAAGTGAATTTTCTTCGCTTTTTGATGGTCAGTGGCAAAGTGGTATGGGCATAAATTCATATGATAGGATAGGGATACCTTCTTCACTTGAGTACTACTGTTTGTCTCTGCCTTCCATAGTGTTTGTGACCAATAATCTTGAGATCTGGGGGCCCCATCTGAAAGGCCCCATGCTGAAGATATTTAAGCTGACATCACCTTCCTGCATAGGCATTTCTTTGTAATCAGAAAGATAAGGATGCTTTATTGCTTCATTGGAGGAAGGAGAGAGAAGTGAAACAGTCTGTTTCTTTCCTGAAGGCAGTATGAGAAAGATTAATTTTATTCCAGTTGATGTCTTTGGCTGGTGAAAGCTGGAGTTTTGAGCTCTATTCCTCACACCAAGAACCTTCTCAAATGGCTGTTTCATTCAAACATCAAGAACAGCTAGACACAGATGTAGAGTATATCTGTCCTGATTTGTCTCTTGAACCAAGGTTTGATTTTTATTAGTCTGATTATTACCAATCTAATTTTCTTATAAGGCATCACCATTTAAAACTCTAAGTGAAATATGTATCTATATCATCCATGTTTTGGAAGCTAGATTATGTTTAGGAGCCTTAAATGCGCTCAGTGTCTAGCTGTTCTTTGTATGCATTTATTTCTGTGCCACAGTTGTGTAGAGGGAAATATGATCATGATGCGCTTATAATCTTAACCTAAGCAAAGCAGTATGTTTTTTCTGGTTAAGTTCCGTTACTATTTAGCTTCACATGGTGGAGAATGTGACTTCACTGAGCCTTTTTTTCTTCATAGTTTTACATAGTTAGCTGAAGTCAGTCCTGGAGTAGCTCCATTAAATCTAACTAAATTAACTTCAACATGGGTTTGGCCCAGTGTGTTGCTATTTCTAAGTGATAAATTGTCCATAAGAAACATAGTTTTATATTTTGCATGTGGTTAATTTCATAAGAATGGCAACAATCGTTTCTGGAGCTCAACATCCTAGAAAGTATCTTTGTGGGTCATGCTGAGAATGAAAAATATTATGTATACATAACACCAAGGCACCAACATAAAGCTATAGTTTAAAAAGTCAGCATTCCTGTGGTATTAAAAAGAATTCATCTGAGGAAAATGGCAGAAATCATTCCTCTGAGAGGAGCAACACTGAGTAAATGTATGCATGTTAAACTGTCTAAATGTTTTACT
The DNA here is from genome assembly GCA_013401335.1 of Brachypteracias leptosomus. Lineage (NCBI taxonomy): Eukaryota > Metazoa > Chordata > Aves > Coraciiformes > Brachypteraciidae > Brachypteracias > Brachypteracias leptosomus. Next base: position 53,430 of record VYZX01024684.1, read on the forward strand.
GTTGTCTATAATTGAATTAGGTTCCAAGTGAATGAAGGGAAAATAAGACTGCTTGAAAAAGAGCGATCAATCATACTAGTCGATGTGAGATCAGAGGAAATATGACAAACTCATTAACATGTGGCTCTCCCTCACTTGAATATAAAGACACACTGGTCATGTTCAAATAAAAACATCAAAGAAATTTTTTTCAGAATAACATCCAGGCCATTTTCACCCATAGAAATTATAGAATCATAAAATATCTCAAGTTGGAAGGGACCCATAAGGATCATCATGTCCAACTCCTTGCTCTTTCTAGGACTACCTAAAANAGTGCTGTGACCACTTCCCTGGGGAGCCTGTTCCAGTGACTGACCACTCTGATATACACCCTGATTACAAAGATGTAAAAATACATATTTGACAAGGAATTATAATTGTTATTTATGAGGGAAGTTACCAAATCAATAGTTTATTAAAATTACATGAATAATCTCGCTTCACACTGATTCCTTATGTGGTTTTCTTGCCATGCCAGGGAATTCTGTGCTGAAATCAGGACATACAATGACACTTCCAATGACTAGATTTAGTTCAGAATTAAAATGCTTTAGTGAGTGCTTCTATTTACTGAATGAGCCATGAATTATAGCTTTCAAATCAAGAAAATAAAGCATGGAGCTGTTAAGCTCCTATATCTCCTATTGAACTATTGCAATATAGATCCTAGAACTTAGATACTGTGATAAACTCACCTTGAAATTACCCTGCTCCTGTGGTAGCATTGTTCCATTTTGTAAAATTCTTCAAAATCCAAAGAGTAGCAAACCTAATGGTAATAGCTCTCTAGACCAATGGCTAGTGAATTTCCTGGAGAGATGCAACGCTTAGGTTTCTGTCCTTGGTTCAAAATGAAAATTGAAAATGGAAAACCAACAGAGGACATAAGAGAAAAGTATTCTACAGCATGATGGCTAAGGCACTTTCCCAAGATTAAAAGTTAATTAATAAAAAACAAATATCATAACTACCTCCTACAGTGCTTTTCTGAGTAGAGGCTTTAATTATTTTTGACTGAAATGCAGTACATTAGCTTAGTTGGAAAACTTGAATAAAATATTTCTTACAGAAACAAACATTTTCTTTTGTGTCTAGATTCTTTTTAAATGCCATTATTTTCTGTCTTCGTTTTCCTAAGATCAAAGAGTTTAATATCTATTCTTCACAAATTCACATTCCAGACAAAATCATTCAATCACAGAATAATTTAGATCATAAGTGACCTCTGGGAGACATCTAGACTGATCTCCTTGAAACAAGACTAACTTCTAAGGTATTTCAGAGTGCTGGGACCTTGTACCAGGGTCTTATCTAGTCAAGATTTTAAAATCTCCAAGAAGATAATTTTGCCTTTATTGTTCTTAGAAAAGACTACGAGCTACTGATTTCTTTATTCAAATATTTTGGGCTGATATGTGATGAAAACCTGTAGTGACAAGACAGTCTGATTTAAATGTTAGCCATCAAGGACAATTTTAGCATGAAAAGACTTGGATCTCTATAGAATGAAGGAATAAGATGTTTTCTCTGTCTGGTGTGTCAAGAAAGCAACCTACACTAGCTGCTCTGGGTCATCCTCTGAAGGAGGTTCCCTCTGTGAGCCTAAGGAACTTTCCTGAGTTTGGATTATCCTTTGCTCTTCCATATTTGCACACTGAACTTCAAAACAAACTTGCTGGAAGCTTCCTGTTTCATTATTTTGAGGTGTTTTGATTGTATTTATTCTTATACAGGAATGCTTGTATGACTTCACTACATGGGTTCATTTTATGTTTATTGTATAAATTAAGGCTTATTTTGATTTTGAGCCAGGCAAGTCACTATTTATTTATGTGTCACCACATATTTGTATGAGCTTTCAGAAATGACATTGTAATCAGTTCCACTATTTATTTTGAAATTCATTCTTCATTCACTTGCATCGCCAAGAAAGAAAGAAAAAAAAAGCCTACAAACTTGTGTAGATTTCTGTGAACATTTACCAAGAGAATTAAGTAAGATAGTGGTTTATCTCTGCATCACAATCAGAGCTTTATTCTCTCATTTGTGTTCTTAAGCATATTCTGATTTTGATCTCTCCTATTTCTGCAGAAAATCATAAGGACTCTGCAAGATGTTTGCTTTCTTTACAAGGACCGATCCCCCACAGCCTGATGCCCTTGTGTTGTGACAAAAGGTCAATTTTCATTTAGTCAAATTATCTATATCTTGTTTTTTTCTCAAGAGTATGGCTCAATTCTGATGGTAGAGCAGACCTAACAGCTCAATGTCAGCAAACCCCAAAATTTCTCTTTACCTTTTCTGGACTGTCTGTGTCAGCTTGGTTTCTTGTTAAATTACTTGATTAATGAATTCAGCTGATTGAATAAGCTGAAAAACTATTATTTTCCAAGGTTAGTTTTCTTTCATCTTAGTGATTTGAATTGACATGCTGAAGTACTAGGTGAATACTGGATTCATGGAAAAAGAAGAGGTAGGAGGTGGAAGATGGTGGCAAATGCAAGAGTGGTGGTGGTAAATTATTGGGATAGGTCAAATGTGCTCACAGAACTGCAATTTTCACACCTATTTTAAGTTAGACGCTGAAGTGCTGGGGCCTGGAC
>VYZX01024687.1:0-24317 GCA_013401335.1 Brachypteracias leptosomus
TTTGTCCGTCCCGACCACGACATCTGATCAAAACTAAGTAAAGCTCTGATGATTGCTCTGACTGATAAAAGTATTTAAAATGTATTATTCTTTTCCCAATTATGACTGACACTGATGAGGATCATTCCAGAATAAACCTTAGAGATATTTTGAACGTAGAAAATTTCTGCAATTGCTGGCAAACTACAGTGTAGATATACACACACATTGGATATAAATATTGGATATAACTAAATTTAACAAACTGTCATTAAAGCACTTAATCTAAGGTTTGTTCTTCATTTAGCCAACAGACTGAAAATCAACTATCCTGAGATATGTCTAATATAGATGAGATGGCTGAAGATGCCATTCCTCTATTAACTACGGAAAGATCTAAGAACAGAACAGACATTTAATTTTCAGCTGGTTAAACTAAAATGAAATGAAATGAATTCATCATTTTTTATTTAACAAAGCAAAAATGTGAAAGCTTCTTCCTGATTTTCTTCACATAAAATTCTACACTAGTGCTCAGGCAATACGTGTTTTCTCAGCGATGCCCCTAGGAAATCCATTCACCGCTTTGTGTCTCTTCTTCTGTCTTCTACTTTTCATAAAATCTGGGGAACTTCACAAACTTGTTTTAACATGTTTTAAGATATACCAAAAGTGATAGATATAAGCCAGGTATTCTTACACTATATGGTTTGCTTAGTTGATTCATTCAGATGCTAAATCATTCTTGTTAGTAAATATCATTGTAACTCACATACAGTCTTACTCAAGAATAATTAAAATAGTCTTATATTTTCTTTTTTCTAAATTCCAAAATATCACAGAATCATAGAAACATAAAATTGTTTGGGTTGGAAGAGACCTTTAAATGGCAGCTAGTCCTACCCCCCTGAAGTGAGCAGGGACATCTTTAACTAGGTCAGGTTGCTCAGAGCCCCTTCCAGCCTAACCTTGAAAGTTCCCAGGGATAGGGCTTCTACCAGCTTTCTGGGCAACCTGTTACATTGTTTCACCACCCTCATTGTCTTGCTTACATCTAGTCTAAATCTAGCCACTTTTAGTTTAAAACCATTACCCATTGTCCTGCCACAACAGGCCCTGCTAAAGGCTGTACACATCTTTCTAATAAGCCCACTTTAATTACTTGGAGACCATAATATGGTCTGCCCAATACAGCAATCTTTCTTTTAGTAACAAAAATGAGTTTTCTGACTCACTATTTCAAACCTAGACCAAACTGACTCCCCCCTTCACAATGCATACTGTGTGAGAAAAATTAATATATAAAGTGATTGGATTCCAAATGTTCTGAGGAGATGAACAGGAGGAGTTTGCAGTTAAAAATATCTACTTCAAAGGTAATATGTATAGGTAATAATAAAATTAAGGATTAATTTTTACAAGGTCAAATATTACAGTTATTTGATTTATTATGAGTCTTTGTTTCTACTTCAGAGTACTCTATCACTGCAAACTGGGCCCAACATTGGGTTTACTTTTTGTTGTTGTCTTATTCTCTTTCTTAGATTGGTAGTATTTGTTCAGTGATTATCCTGTATATAATAATACCTATGTTTCAGTATTTAATTCCCAGTTCTTGCATTTTTCTCCAGATACAACCGATATATATTATGGGGCAAAGATAAATATTAAAGAAGACTCTAAATTTGAGCTGCCTGGAAGAATAAATAGTAATAGGGTGAAGTTCAAGAAAATGAAAAAACAGACTGCAATTTTATATGAATTGATTTCATTTCAAAGTGAAATTCTTCAAATATCAGTAGAGTTGTTTGTTCTGGTTTGTTTGGGGTTTTTTGTTCTGGTTTGTTTGTTTTATCCAAAGTTGTATATTTGAAGAGGTGTTTTGGAAGTCTTTCTAAAAGTAAACCAAACTAATAAATATAGGAATACTACTGCACAGAACCATGCAATCAGCAACACTAGGAAGATACTGTCCTGTGTAGATCTGGAAGTTGTGTTGTTCTGGGAAAACCAAAAGATCTTCAGAGCACTGCAAGAGATTAGGCAGATTGCCACACTGATTAATGGATTTTGACAAGTCTACTCACCTCAGGGAAAACAGTGCTTGCAAGCTTGTGAAGGGAATAACCTCAAGTAACAAAAATCAAGACAAACTAAACACGGAAAAGTGTAAAATCAATTATAAATCCAACAACGGAGAAGGCAACTTTAAGCAGTAAGTCCCTTTCCTAAGCATCTATCAGTCTCTTATACAACCAACAGCATAACAAAGTACGAAACAAGAAGGAAAAGAAATATAGCCATTAGATTTTTCCATATACACATTCAAGGATGACATCCCTTAGATTCATTGTGGTGATGTTTAATGTAAGTAATCTAAGACCCATTAATGAGATTTAGGCCCTTTTTGTTGGTTACAAAAGAATAAGATATAGAGTAGAATAAAGCTTATCAAATGAAAAAAAACGCTAGCAAAATTGCACTAATCTCTGAGCAATGTTAGTCAACATGTTGAAAGGTGTTAAAAGTAGGTAATCATTTTATGAGTCAGATAACTGTAGGGTGAGTTATGCAAGCCTTCTTCAGGATTATTGAGCAAGCAGCTTCTAGAGGAATTGATCTTTTTTCAGATTATCATGTCACATGGGAAATGATAAAAATTTATTACATATGTTTGAAGAGCATAATCTTATGCATTTGACAACAACAAGCTACAAAATACTATTGGGAATATTTCAGTACTTATGCATTAAGTCTTCAGGGAGAAGGGTTTTTTTCTTTCAAAATATATTTTTGTTTATTTTAAAGACTGAGACAAACTCGAGTCTTAACATTCAATTTTTCCATTTGTCTTTCTTTTGCTTTCAAGACACAACACAGACATCTCACCTAAACAGAAAGTTATTCACTATGGAAAAAATGACAGAAAAAATACATGGGGTGTTAAAAACTATAATAAATGTGTCTTTTCTAATACAGTGATACGAATGAAATTAGAAATCAAGCAATCAATAACAACAATCAAAGAATCACATATACCTTCTTCATGTTGATTGCTGAACCTTCAAGTATTTGCAACATTTATAAGCTATGGAAAGTTTGTTTAAATCCAAGTATAATAACAGAATGTATTTGAATTTTAATCTCACACTGTATTAAAACTCAAAGTCACCAAACAAACTGAAAACTAGTACTAATTGATTACATTGTGGTAACTGAATTTTCTAAGATATATTCTGGTTTTGAATTGAGTTGTTAGGGTGGACATTTAAGGGACAGGTAGGGGGTGCATTACACAGAATCACAGAACGTTAGGGATTGGAAGAGCATTGCTTAATGTTTCTTGTTCAGCACAAAGACCTACGTTAAACTCAGTACTTACATCTTGACTTCATTTTTCCTGAGACTAAGCAGACTCAAACCAAACACAGTTTAAATGAATAGTTTAAAGCACCACACATGCAAGCATTTCAGTCCCAGGTCACAGAACCAGAACTTTATGCTTATTCTTAATTTGACATAAAAGGGGAGAGATCGCATTAACTAAAGTTGATTTAGAAGTTTTCATAACTTACATGAGCAGAAATTGTCATGTTTCCACTCAGGATAAGCTGTCTTTGTACTGTTTTTAACTTTAATTGTATGTTACTAACACATACCAATTATTTCAAAGGAGAGCCATAAAAATTATCAGAGGAATGGAGCGCCTCTCCTATGAAGACAAGCTGAGAGAGTTGGGTGTCTCTGTTTAGGGCTCAGGGCAACCCCCACGGAGCAGAATTAGTTTCACCCCTCTTCCCCCTCCCCTCTTCCCTCCCAGGGCAGGAAGAAAGGCCTCACACAAAGTTGGNCCAGGGAGGTGGCAGAGGCCCCATCCCTGGAGACATTCAAAGTCAGGCTTGATGGGGCTCTGAGCAACCTGACCTAGTTAGATCTCTAGGTGCCTGCTTATTGTAAGGGGGTTGGACTAGATGACCTTTAGAGGTCTCTTACAACCCAATACATTCTATGATACTGATTATATATGACCAATACACATTTATATATGACCAACATATATGACCACATTGCAGACAGGATCCACGTCCCTAATTTCCAAAACCTTACAAAGACTTGATTATATTATTGTGATGATTGTCCTATTACTGATCCTTCTGTGGCCGCCTTTTGCTTGCTGTTTACCAAAAAAATACTATAGCAAACATGGCACTTTAAAAACACAGCAGTAGCAGGACAAAAGGCAATGATTTTCAGCTGAAAGAGAGTAGATTTAGATTTGACGTAAGGAAGAAATTCTTCATGATGAAGGTGGTGAGACACTGGAAGAGGTTGCCCAGAGAAGCTGTCTATGTCCCATCCCTGGAAGTGTTCAAGATTGGACAGGTCTTTGAGCAGCCTGATCTATGGGAAGATGCCCTTGTCCACGGTGCTTGGATGATATGGTATTTAAAGGTCTCTCACAACCCAAACCATTCCAAGATTCTATGTTATTTGTTTTCTAGAGGAGAAAATTGGTGGAAATAGCCAAAAAATACCATGGAAACAGAGGGAAAATATCTCCCACTCTGAAAATTGGTCTGATCATTATCTCATGATTGCATGGGTTTCCCCTCTTATTTCCCGTTTCAGCTCCAAGTGAAAAAATAACTGAAGGATAGCTACTGATAGATAAATTATAATTTTTTATTAAAACCACAATTCAATATGCTACTCTATCCCCAAACTCCCCAATGTACTTATATTTCTTCCCCACACTTCTCCGTGTCTTAAGCAAAGTTATATGGGGACTATGTGCTATAACTCACAATGTTAAATCAAGGTTTGTACTCAGTTCTTAACACAAAGACAGAATTGCTAAATATATAAATGTAAATATTATTTACATTCAGATGTCTTATTCCCTTTGCAATTCCTTAGTATTCTGAATTGCATGATGTATAAATATTTACAAGAAAAAGCATATCTACTAATAACAAGGGAGCAAAGACATGCTAAACTTTGAAAGATTGCTTCTCAGATTCCAAACCTTAAATAGTAACCACAAAAGATTTATTGGGCTTTAGGTCTAATTTTTCATATGCTTATTAATCTTAAAGTTTTTTAGTTAAAACAAAGGAAAAAAGTTAAACTTGCAAATGAGCAGATCCTCAGTATGGTTAGGATATATGCCGCTATGGGTACAAGATCATTACTATCTGTTTCAACATCTACATTTGCTCATAAGTAGAGCATCTTTTTCAAAAATAGCTGGCAATATCTTAGGAGCAAGACTGTATATCGTATTTTTTTCTCATAGGTGGTTGCCAGCTAACAAGACTAAACTGGCATGCACTGCATAGGTCAAAAAACATTCTGCGCTCATGTTGTTAATATATTCAGTCTTAACAAAGTAGGCTGAAGTGTTCAATAAAATACAGATCTCTAAAAAGGCCTTAAGGTAATCTGTTGCTATTTGAAGATACAATTTCCACCACTCAGCTAAAAACTTTGTAACCAACAGTTATGTAACCAATAATTTCAAACGTAAAACCCAACAACTGAAATCTAAGAACTTTCTTGCCAGCTTCTATGTTCAATTTATTAATGGTCTACTGGAATAATTGCTGCTGGCCTTGATAATTAAAAAAACTATGTTAGGAAAAATCAAGAACTTGTGAAATGCAACTTGTGAAGTGCATATCCTCTGATGTGCATGTAATTTCCTACAAACTAGACAGACTGAAGAGTAATACAAATGGGAAAACTGAATTGCACCAAAATAATATAATACAGTGTACTGAACACCTTAATAAAACACAAAAATAATATAAATATTGACAAACTTACTTTTATGTCCAGAACTATAAAATTTATCAAGGTTAAAGTTGAGAAAAATATATGCGGACAAATTAGCAGAGATGTTAGTAGCAATCATAAATTTTACTAATATTTTGTGCATTTTATAAAATAGGAACTGTTTTGCAGATTCTTTTTCTTATTTATTAGTAAATTGTCAGTAATGAATGAAATCAAAACTAGTAAATGTTTTCAATAGAGGTTATTTGTTTACTGTTTTGATCTAAAGCAATTAAAAAAAAATAAAAGACTATCTTCCAGTGAAGTTGGAAACGATAAGCGATATTGTATGTGGAGTTGTTATTGGACCTCTAATTGAAATTATTGAGCTCTTCCTGTTACAAAAGCTAGGTTCATATGTAACTTTGTTAAGCATAAGCCATTTAGAATGAAAATTTTCACTTTGCATTCAAGTCTCCAGATAAATTTATTAGGAAGAGAAAAAAAAGGGAGGGGGAATAAATTATCAACATTTGTAAGCACAGTTTCAGTATTTTTCACTGAAGATCTTGATGCTTAATGTGACAGGGAAGGAGGGTGCACTTATTTATCAGTGACACACTTTCTGTTGTTTACCTATTAATGTAGGTAATTTTTGCCAAATTAAAAACATTGGGATAAGATTTGAGTTTTCAGAGAAGATTTACTTAAGGATTTGACAGATAAACATCCTAAAAATTGCATCTGCAGTACTTATACTTTAACCCTTCATAATTTTTATTTGCTGTTTAAAGAGTGTATGGGATACTAGAAAAGCAGACAAACCTACTTGACCAAAAAGGACTAAGAAGGATTTTCTTTCCAGACAGTATCTGCTTTGAGAATAACACAGAAAAGCTGATGAGATATTCTTTCCTATACTTTCATCTATCCTTCTGATGGTGTCAGTTACCTGAAGTTGAAAAATCCAGAATGAAATGTAAGGGGAGGAGTAAGCAAGACATAGGAAACTTCTAAGAAATGCTTACAGAACATGATAGCTGCTGGGAAGGCATGAAGGAAGTGTAAGAGTGGGGATTACAGCTGAAAGTTCTGGGCAAGAGAAGACAGTTTAAGGAGAATACAGCACAGGCAGTGAGGAAGAGGAAGTCTTTGGAGTTCAATTTATCATAGGCAGAGTTTAATGTTAGGAAAAAGAAAATAAAAAAGGCTAGCTAGCAGCACAAGACCAAAACTGTGTAATTATGACAGCTGTAAGTACTGATTATTTTCCTCAGAATCAGAAAAACTGCTGAATTCAGTGATGGATGAAAAATAGAAAAGCAAGCAAATTCTTTTTTATAGATGTCACCATCCCTGGAGGTGTTCGAAAAACATGTTAATATGGCTCTTCAGGACATGGTTTAGTAGTCATGGTAGTGTTGGGTTGACAGTTGGACTTGATGATATTAGAGGTCTTTTCCAACTTTTATGATTCTATGAGTGAAAAGATGTTGCTTTTACCTAAAAGCTACTTCACATTGAAAATAATTTCCTACTACTACCAATGATTTCTGAGATCTTAATAAGTGAATATCTTGATGTGATTCTTACTTTCAAAGCATTGCTAGTAATGGATTTTTTCTAGGAAAATGAATCTTTTTCCTTCTCTCATATGAATTCCCTTTTCTTCTGTTTCTTTTTTATAAAACTGGAAATTAATTTGATAAGCAAGTAGGTTAAAAATCAGATCATAAAGAAGATAAGAATTCTTACATTACTTTAGAATATGTATTTAACTCTTCATGTTGAGAGAATATAATAGGATTTTGAGACCCCATGTGCCAAAAGAAACTCACTGAACTAGGATTTAAGCTTAAATGGAAGGCTCATATGGTTAATAAAAGAATCTGTTACCTAGATATCTAGATGCCCACCTTACACTAGTATGAATCACCTCCTGTAGATGGATTTTTCTCTGTTATGTGTATAAACAGAAGATAAGTTAACTGGCTTTAGATGCACAAGTTGTAAATGCCTACTTAGGAAATGTGAACCTTATGCATTGCTGACATGTAAAGATGGTAAAATTGTGATGATGCACCAGTGACATGGAAAACCAAAAGACGGGTAGAGGAGTAGCAAAGTAATGAATCACAAGAGAGCAAATGAGTAAGCAGTGGAGACTTCAGTTAAGTGCTAAAGCCAGCCCATAGCTCTGCTCACAAAGGAGTTAATAGTAAGAGGACACAATGTCTTTCTCCAAATGTAGAAGAGAAAGAAGCAAACTAGAAGATAACAATGAAGATGGGTTTTTTATTATTTGGAGGAGAGGTTATACCCACAAGAATGCTGGACATTAGAGGACTGAGTAAATTCTACAGAGCATTTAGAGAGATGAGGAAACTGAGGCCGTGAGAAATGTAGAAGTTAGATGGCTTGTGTCAATGATCCACCTAACAGAGCAGGTGGTCTGTAAGAACAGAGCACCTGGAAGTTTGTAGTACTAGAAAAAGCCAGAGTCAATATAGACATAAAGACAAGGCCGTGTCTTTTTAGTCAAAAAAAGGGAGAAATGTGGACCAGCTTCCAGCTTACTTTGGTAGATGAGAAATAGCTTAGATTGTGAATTCTGACAGACAGCAGGTAATTGTGTGTGAATGTTGGAAACTGAACTTTTGAACTCTCAAGCATGAGCTTGCCACTTGCTACCTGCAGCCAGGAAGGCCTGGCTGCAAATTTTGATAACACCTAGACTATGTAGAAATTGCACATAATGAAACCTTCAGCTAACAAAGAGACCACCAGTTAGGAAGCTGATCCATACATTGTGTCTCTGAATATAGGCTTTTTGGACAAAGAAAAAAGGCCTAACAAAGAGTATCCTGGAAACAAAGGCAGCCTGTAGAGAAAAATGTCATGGAGCACCCAGGGACATTGTGTGTGATGCTCGAGACTGGTAACTTCAAACAGCTGTGCAGCACAAACCAACATGACTTTCTATCTGACTTTCCTAGACTAGCAATGATCTCTCCACTAGATGGGAAGTTGAGACCAAGTGAATATGACTTTGAGGGGGTAAATGACTGAGAAATTGTGTGTGATAATCAGGTAGGGCAAAAGCTGTACTCTTGCTGGTTTTTAAATAAACGTCAGTATCCAGATCTACTATAGGTTGTCATTTATTCTATCTCCTCACATCCCCACTGCTCCTGGGCTAAATTTGAACAGAAAAGAAGTGTTTAGTGCCGCCCAAATCAGAGCCAAAGAGTAAAATAAGTTATTAAGATCAATTCCTGATTGTTCTGGGTTTTTTTTTCATTTAGCAGTATAAACATTGCCATTGGAAACATTTTTATAAAATTATAGAAGACTGATCTCTAATCTGAGTGCAGACCTACAAAGCTTACTTGATTTCAGCAAATTATTCTTTTCTATCCCAGAACAATTAATCTCAACACAGTAATCTAATGACATTCTAGTCAAGCATCTCCAAGATGCCTGTGACAAATCCCATTGCAGTTTGCGACCAGAATCTACTCTCCTAGAGTAGGATTTTTCCTTTAAAATTATAAATTTTATTTCCTCCTTCTAACTCATAATTTCAGAGACTAAGCTATCATAAAATATACTGTCCAAGCAATATGGGGCTAGGGTGAGAATTTCTCTTTAACATCAGAGGGGGGGAAAAAAAGTATTTCCTGTTAGTATGGTACAAACCATGTTATTTTCTGACGAGTCTGCTGCTTCTTTATAAATTTATTTCTCTGTTGAGGTTTAAGGTTTGGGGAAGGGGAGGGACAGGTGGAGCAGCTATTCCACTCCTCTTCCTGCTACACTCTATACAAAGGACACAGGAAGTTCCGCTCGCCCCCTCCTCGCTGGAATTTGCTGCTGGCTCCGGACGGCTCTGTGGCTGCTACAACTCCACGTGGCTCGGGAGAAATCCAGTGGCATCCGAGGATCGGTGTTGTATATATTTGTATATATACCTTCCCTTGTTACCTCTGTATATTTCCCTTCCTCTGATATCCCTTTTGTTACTCCCTGTTAAAAGTTGTGATCTTAATTTTCCAACTTTGTGTGAGGCCTTTCTTCCTGCCCTGGGAGGGAAGAGGGGAGGGGGAAGAGGGGTGAAACTAATTCTGCTCTGTGGGGGTTGCCCTGAGCCCTAAACGGAGACATTCTCCGTAAATGTTACTGCAGGTAAACAAATTAAAATAATCTAAAATATCTATTAACCAAGCTGAAATTCTACCACATACACAGACATCTGATTCATAATGCAGAAGACATTCACTGTCTTCCCTTATCAGATATTTCATTTCCACTTACAAATGAAATACCACAGATGTAATATCTCATACTGAATAGCCTCAAACTTATTTAAATTCCAAATTTTAATTTGTCAGCAATATTCCACATTGAATTTATACTAATTTCCAAGAGTACTGTGAAACTTAAATTAGGTGAAACCAATCTACAGCATTTTTTCCCCTTGGGAACAAGCTAGTAGGAAATTATGTTCTTTGTATATGACCCGAAGCATGTCAGATTATATATTCCAACATACACTATGAAATTCATTAATATGGAGAATGTGTGAGGATTAATTTATCTTCTTATATTTTTTCTTTGTTCATTCACAGGATTCAAAAATATTGTAACTATTTTGTATGTTTTACAGCAGAAAGTTGAATGTACAGAGAAGTTGCATGGAAAGCTTGAATTTCGAGTAAATACTGACAAATAGGGAATGTCTTATATTTAATTTTTCATTTATCTAATTGAAACAACATCTTGAACTTTTTACATATAGCTGATACTGCTCTAATAAAAAAAAGTTTTCTTGAAAATATGATTTTCCAGTTAGGGAATGAATTTACTTGATTTTAGTCCTGTCACATCATTTAAAAAATAAAGATAACCTATTTCCATTTTCCCCTAAGATTGCATAAGGTTTAAATGAAGCTGTCATGACAGAAATGTAAAATGTGAAGAATAGTCTAAAAGATTACAAAAAACTTTCACTTATGCTATGGCTCTGCCATCAGAGGCTATTTGTTCCAATTTTCATACTAGCAGATGATGCAGTGTATGTCACGATGAGTAAAAACAGAACAAAATATATAGGAGAGTGTATCAGACAGAGAGAAGAAAAATATTGTAGGATTGATCTAAAAAAAGCCCCAAACTGTGCAAACCAACAAATAAAACATTTAAATATAATAGCTTCCCCCAAAATTACACTGCTAGCAGTCCCCAAAATTTAAACAAATAAAATCAGAATAGGAGTGCTTCTGCCACCATTAGGCAACTGTTAACAGCTCTTTAAATTTATGTCTCTTGAAACACAAGATTACATGTCTGACCTGTGTTTCAATTTAGGATGTTGTGATGGACAAATAATACTACTGTGCTCATCTGGGTAGATTTTGTTTTCAGGATGGTCTCACCAAGTAGCATGATCCCTGATCATACTGAAGTGACATAACCACTCTTTTATTCTATGTGTCAGATGTAGCTGGTTCATATGTCACAACATTGCCCAAATTTGCCTGTCAGATCATTTTCAAGCCAAAGCTATCCTCTTTCTTACAAAGCCAGTTTCCAAGCCACCTCAGGCAGAGTTTTCCCGGAAAGAATTGTGCCCTCCAGGAACAGTAGCTATCCTCTCAAATGAGCCTCATCTTTGGTATCTGATGGGTGATATAATTAATATGCACCTATTTATATAAAACCTACTTTTGTTTGTTTGTTTCTCTAATACATACACAGGAAACAGTAATTGCAGGCATAACATGGCTACTATATAAGTGAAATTATTAAGTGTTCACTTAGCCCAACTTTAGAGGGAATTATGTCTTAATGCAGTTCCTTAGACTGTGCCAATCTTTTACCTGTGAATTCAACAGTTGTAAGTTAAAGGAATACTTTACCTGAAATGTTGCATTATTAATTCCAGGTAGTTTATTATAACTGAAGTTCCCATAGAGATAGATTTTTTATATTCATTGCAAATTATATTCTTACTAGCCTACAAACCCTGTGAAAGGAATCGGTATTAATTATATGGATTTTCTTTTCAAAATCCTTGATAAATGTGTTATGATGGTGACACTGTTCAATTTACAAGCAAATATTAGCTACCTTCTTCCAGGTCATGTTGTAATGATTAGTGCCAAGCAGTTAATATGTTGTTTCTTTTGCTTCCTAAGACATCATAAGCAAAGCTGGTGTAGGAGTAAGCATTGGGGTTCAAAGAAGAAGAATGACCTCTCTACTAGGTACATTTCTAAACCTACTTCTAGCACAATGCTTAGTTTCAGCATTAAAATTTACAATTAGTTGAGAGTATGTGAAAGAGGAGCAAATATTCCAAATTGTTTGGGCTTTGTTGAGGCCATGAACTTCATGAACTAGAAGAATGTAAAATTCATCTCTACTAAGATGGAATTAGATGATCAGATTTCAAGGGATGAAAATGGAAATACGTAGGACATAAGTCAGTGACAATTACTTTTGAGATATTAATAAGAAAGGCAACACCACACTATTTTCCTTTCTTTTATAAATTTTCATTTTGTTTTGATATAGAGAAAAAATTCTTAATAAATTGGAAAGTCAAAGCTTCACAGGCCTCTATTTGACTTTTATAGTACAGTACCAGAGCTAAACATACTCTACAGTAGATTGGGGGTCTTCATTACAAAGATATTTCTTTGCATTCCTATATATATTAAGTCCTCTACTCTGCTTTAATCTGTAACCAATTAACTAAGGCGTCTATTTCCTCTGTTGTACCATTTTTGTCTAGCCATAATATTTCTGAACTGAGCACAGAAAGACTGAATAACAGTGCTATCCATCAGTGTTTTCATTTTATAAGCATTAGAAACCAGTAAAATCAGTTTAGAAATATGATTTATTCAGCAGAGACTGTACTAAGGAGAGTACAAACATTATTATGAGTGAGAGGTTTTGTGAAATGTTTTTTCATTGAACACTAATCTCATTATGACTTCTCAAATTCAGACAAAAATTACATATTCTTCAGCAGAAAGAGTTTCCATCAGGATGCATTTTATACTGAGTAAAAGAAAACACGTGTGGCTAGATTTCCCTTGTGCTATTAAGAAAAAATACTTTCAATATTTTATTTACTTTTAAAAGAGAATTTGAAAAAAAAAAAAACAGCAAATAAATCTCTTTCCCAGCACAAGAAAAGCATTGCATTTGATAGGTTTAACGGAAAGTAACTTGAATCAAATCCAAAAATAATAATAACTGACATGTTTAGTATTAACAATGAGAGCCACCTGCTTTAAATAGGCTTATCTGCAGTTAAAAAAGTTTACATTTTGATATCTGAAACAGGATTTACCATCATAATTATCCCACTATAAGAAAAACTTGCAAGAAATACTGAAAGCAAGAAACCCTAAGAAACTTCTGCTGAAATTACAGGTGAAACACAACTGGGGAAAAAACAAGTACTCCGTCTTCACAACACACACAGTACCCAAACAACTACAATTTTCTTAGTTTTCATAAATCAGTAGGTTTCTTTTTAATTTGAAATCTGAAAGGGATTTTTTTAATATCTCTTTGCACCCAGAAAAGTAGACACAAAGCAGTAAAGCTGCTAGATAGCAGATCAGTGTCCTTTTACCCACAGTCTCTCGGCTTACTATATTACTTTCAATAAAACCTCATAGTACTTGACATTTTGGGTATCACCTTCTACTGGATAGCGTAGTACAAAGTACGCCTGCTGCTTTTATTAAACAGGCTACAAGACAATTACTGAAAATATGACTTTTGGGGAAGTTAATATCTATTCCAGACATAATACTGAATAATTATAACTTAAATTAGTCCTGATTATCCTTCAGCTTATAAATTAAATATTCAGCCTGTCAAAAGCCTATTTGTAAAATTTAAGGTAGCACTTCAAATTACTTTATTGAGTTCTATGTCACTAGTAGAAAGTAACTATTTAAATATTTACAGTGTAAATAAATGTGTGTGTGAATGTGTGCATTTGTGTGTCTGTGTATAGATAGTGATTATATAATTTATAAAATATTGTACATTTATTTATTTAACTGATAAAATACAGATATACAGATCCAGCTTCTAACAAAAGTTCTTTAGATACAGTCTGGAAGCCGAAGGAGTAGACTGTTATTCATTAAATACCCACAACTGCTAGATATATTTAAAGTTTGAGAATAGAATTAACTACTGCAGCATTTATGGTTAATGGTAGTCATTAAATTTAAGCCTTCTAAATGCAGAAAATCAAAGAACCAGTATAAACTATAAGTAAGCAAGAGCTCTTTTTCATACAGGCTACCTCCACAGATGGAGAGTTTGTTTCTACTTTAGTGTTTTTTGGACCATCAGACAAGAAGCCAACTCAACCAAATTCTAAAATTCGAAGACTAGGAGTTTTAAGTAGATTTCAGCTCCAAATCATAAACATATAAATTTAGTTCTCAAGTGCAGGTGTCTATGTGGGAGAAAGGCAGATACTCTCCTACTGTCATCAGTTGATGTCTAGGGAAACATTAAGCTGCACAAAGTTAACCACTCTTCAAAGGCAGTTTCTTCCTTTTTCTTACTGTCTCGTTTTGAGTAGTTAGTATAGGTCAGCTGCCATAAATAGTTAATAACTAAACTTTAGGTGAGTTTAATTGTGAACAAACAGAACATAATCAGGGCGAAGTAACAACTGCATTGCTCATGTGTTCACTTTAAGAGATTTCTTCATTTGCCATAAAGTTAACTAGAAGTGATATTTTTACAGTACAAAAATTTTCTTCCCTTGAAATTTTGCTTTATTTTTCTTCAACTGAAAGCCCTTAAACCAAAACAAAACGTCAAATCTGTTTAAAACACATTTCATTTCAGAAGGTACATTTCTTAAATGTAAGAAAATAGACAAATTATATATATTATTTCAAACAACTTTTCCAGGAGACATTTTAAAAACTGAAAAGGTTGCTGTCCATTGAAAATCTGTATTTTTAATCCGTAATTTCTTTTTGTGAATTCTACTAAAAAGAATGCAATACAAGTTGTAATGTCTTATTTTTTTTCTATACTTTCTTTCATATGTCACATCTGCTAGCTCTCTGTTTCTGTGAGTCCTTACCACTACTTCATTTTTTTTTTTTTTTTTCCATGAAAAAGGTATAGGACATATTCTAACCAGGTCTCAACACTAGTGGAGAATGTGAACACAAAATATTTGACTGAAAAATCCATGAGACATCTTGATTTTGTTTATTCCAGGATAAATCCATTGACTTTTCAATTAAAATTCTTCAATAAGAAAATGTTCTTTCAAATTCTAAACTTTTCCAATGAAAATAATAATAATAAAAAACAATGATTGTGTCACACTGTGCTGGCTATTATGGCATCTCAGTTTCTACATCTTTATATATTTCTTCATATTAGTGCCTATATTTTCTTCTGGATTGTCTTCCTTAACAGAAAACAAGCTGACTACTTTTCCTTCTTCATAACTTTATTGTGGCCATGGTATACTCCATTAAAGCATGGATTTTAAGCCACACTGATGTGCAATTGCATAAATGGAAACACGTGAAAATGCTACCACAGGAGCAATTTCAACTATTAGTCCAAGTGAGGATTATACACAGGGTATTTGGATGTGCAGTACTACAAACCTAATTGAACAGACAATTGCCAATGAACATTTAAGACTAGTTATATTGCACATACAAAATAATTGCAGGTACAATTAGCTTTGTCTTGCACCGTGCTTCACAGATTTATTTTTAAATAATAGCTCACTTCTTATGGCATTGCATTCCTCTGAGAAAATTATTATTCAGGTTTTATTTGTTTCTGTGTATTTTATTTATGATTTCCTTCTTTTGAGTTCTAATACAGCAGCAATTTTCTTCACAGTGAATAAAAAAAATACCACTGGGGAAGAGTTTACTAACTACCTTTTATGTAGGTTTATTTTCAACACTAATAGTCTCACAATCTTCCCAAATCAGTATATTTAGATAGACTTTCACAATTGGTCCATAGATAAATACAGAAAAAAGTAGTTCTGTATTTTTCGTCAGAATATATATTTTGCTTCTATCAGAATACATATACAAAGTTGTAGGAGTAACTAGAAAACATTTCATATCAAATCATTTGCAAAAATAAAGGTATCATCATTGGAGCAGCATGGGCTTAAGAATAAGTAGTTTTAGTCCAAACACACTGAGAGAGCTGAGGAAGTCTCAATAAACGTCTTTTTGTGCCAGGTACTGAGACAAACAAAACAGCTTAGGAAGAGGAACATGCCAATCCTGTACCAAACTTTCTCTTTTCCATGTGCAATGCCTAATCACAATATGTGAGCACTTACAGAGCTGGTAGAGTAGACTTAGCTCTTCAGAGTTGTTATTAAACAGAAATTTTCTGTCACTCAAGATTGTCTTTTGCCAATAGCAGCAAGTGCTACTTTAATTTAATCTTTTAATTTTAATAGAGATACCTTGGATAGATGCAGGTGTAGCTCACTTAATCTGCATTAAGGCAATGCAGGAAAAAACAATGATTGAGAGTTCTTCACCTCTCTTTCTCTTCCCCAATGCTATTATGGCATGAATGCCGATGTCATATGGCACAGGTGAGGCTGTATGTCTATTCAGCCTTCCCAGTTAGATTGGGACTGTGTCTACTGCAGGTTGTGCAATCTGAAAAACAAAGATGTATTTTGGTTCTGCCTCTCAAGTTCTTGTTTAAACATGAACAAATTAATCAACTACCTCTTTAGGTAGGAAATGTTCCATTCAAAATTGCCACTGACAAATGTGTTTCAGGAAGCATGATGGTTACTTGGGTTGTTTTTCATTTCTCGCTATTTACAGCAAAGGAAGACAGGGTGAATTAATTTGAGACAGAATAGATAGGAAGGATGAGATAGAGCTAACTTAGAAGCTCTGTAAAACTGTTTCTTTCTTTTCCTCATACTACTTATGACAGGAAAGCAAATGCATCTCATAATAATTCTGCTGGAATCAATGGAGTTATTCTCTGGAATAATTTGACCTTCAAAATCTAGTTTTCCGTTTCCTTACACCTTTTTGAAATTATAGATACATGCTTTGACTAAACACAGTAATTCTGGTATATTGGTGGTTTATAGCTACTTTCCATGTAGATTGAATTAAGTTATTAAGTGGTGAGGTTATTAAAATGTGAGGTGACTGTACCAGCTCAAATCTCCCCCACCCCTCAGTGCTGCATTGCAATTAATATTGCTTAAAATATTATAACTCTGTAATAGTGATTAAATATTTGGCAATACATTACACAATACTTAATAAATATAATTTAAAGGCTTCTGTTGTCATGTGGTTGATTCAATTTTTTATTAAAAATACCAGTTTCAAATACACATACAGTTGATTTATCTTTGGTATAAATGTAACATTTTAGTTGGAGTATTGTTTACCACACATTAAAGTGGGAAAGCTTCTGGAAAGCCATGTAGAATACTTCTATGTCTTTTCAGATACCACTAGACCTGCCCTTCTTCAGTTTAATTCCAATGTGACACTACTGCTAATATCCCCAGGGAAACCTAGCTAGATTTTCAGCTGGACAGCTGGTAGGATATCAATTCAACTGCCCACATACTAGTATCTAGTGTTACTTGAGGTTCCCCTGTAGACCCCCCATGACCTTCAGCAGTTGCACCAGGAAGAGCCCTGCATCTTCTCCTCCATTTCTATGTGAATGTGTTTGTCTAGCTCTAGAGCACCTTGAATGGCACTAAAGAACGGCTTGAGTACAGGCAAAGAATCTAGTTCAAGGTTTCATATCCCAGTAACTTCTAAGCAGCCACCACTATTTGATGACAACCTCTTCCCATTTAACTCAAAAGTTTGCTAGTTATGCAGGAAACCTCTGCTTATATTTAGACCACACACTAAATATTGTGCTTTAAATATAGTTGGAAATATTTGGCACTTTTCTTCTGCAGCCCATCTAGGTATTTCTCCACTTGATCTCTTGAAGGCAATTCTATTTAGTATCATCAGAGAACCCTTAACATGTATTGACAAGGTGGACACAATTATTTTTCCTTTCTGTAGGTATTTATTGCCATATAAGATATTCTGAGGTATCCTGGTATCTCACTTGGCTAACAACTTCCCCTCTACTAGTTCTTAGTCTTCCATACATCTGACACTGTACTGATACAGTTTCTTGTGTATACTGTGTTCCAGAGAAATGCAGATTTCAAATCTACTTACTTTCTCAATCCTTTTTTCCTGGTTACTGAGATTGTATCTTTCTCTTCTAGCCTGCTGATACAGTCATGTGACTGGGTGCCAACTGAATTTAACTCTATTCACCACCACTCTCTGTGCCTGGCCATCCACCCAGTGTGTGATCCAGCAGAGACCCATCCAGGCCTAGGGCAGCCAGTATTTTCTTGAGAATGCTGTGGGGAACAGTATCAAAGGCTTTACTGAAGTCCAGATAAAAAACATCCACAATCTTTCCCTCATCCACCAAGTGGGTCACCCTGTCATAAAAGGAGATGAGGTTTGTTAAGCAGGACCTGCCCTTCATGAACCCATGCTGACTGGGCCTGATCACCTGGTTGTCCTGTAAATGGTGTGTTATGTCACTCAAGATGATCTCCTCCATGACCTTCCCTGGCACCAAGGTCAGACTGACAAGTCTGTAGTTTCCCAAATCCTCCTTCCAGCCCTTCTTGTAGATGGGCGTCACATTTGCTAATTCCCAGTCCATTGGGGCCTTCCCAGGTAACCAGGACTCCTGATAAATCATGACGAGTGGCTTGGTGAGCACATCTGCCAACTCCTTCAGCACTCTTGGATGTAACCCACCTGGCCCCATAGACTTGCACATGTCTAGGTGGTGCAGCAGGTCACTAACCATTTCCTCATGGATTATGAAGGCTTCTCCCTGCTCCCCATCACTGAGCTGTCTTTCAGCTCAAGGAGCTGGCTACCCAGCTCACAACTAGTCCTGCTGTTAAAGACTGAGGCAAAGGCAGCATTCAGTACCTAGCCTTTTCCTCATCTTTAGTCACTATGTTTCCCCCCTCATCCTGTGAAGGATGAAGATTCTCCTTAGTCCTCCTTTTGTTGTTAATGTATTTAGAGAAGAATTTTTTATTGTCTTTTACAGCAATAGTTGTATTGAGTTCTAGTTGGGCTTTGGCCCTTCTGATTTTCTCCCTGCATAGCTTCACTGAGTCTTTCTAGTCCACAAATTAATTGTTCATGTACAAGCTGTTTCAATATCCAGAGAGATGGAGATCTCTATGGCAATCCCAAATGATGGAAAGCTGTCTAGAATCCTTAGGATATGACAGGATAGCATTTCAGAGATTAAAGTCTAACTTTGTGATCCACTCACTTTTTACACTAATTTTGCACAGAAGTAGATAAATATCTGGGCTGCAAAATATGAAAATAAAGTAAGAACTTAATTTTTTGTTTAACAGCTCTTTCTTGAGTTTGCCAATAAAAATAAATCATTCTCAATGTAAAATATTTTAAAGATTCTAGCTTTCAAAAAATTTTAATTATTCATTTTCCTTAGCCCTTCAAAATAGTATGTTGAAGAATTAAAATCAACACAACAGAAGAAAGAATACTTGTCAAAAATCCTAAATAAAGGTCATGTTTTATTCGCTCACTCGCTCAGAAATAACAAGAATAAATGCATTACATAATCTGTAGATAATAGATCTTTATATCCCTTACATTACATGAAAGTTATATTACTAAGTATCATACTTCTGTAAAATGATTTTATGTGTGCCTTGAAGATAAGCATTGAATGCATTGAAATTCTGGATACAAATGATTTCTCATCAGTTAGTGACTCTGCTTTGCTGCACTGTTTCCATACACTGCCATTCAAACTCATTTTACATGGTTTGGAGGAATATAAATATTTTTTTTAAACCTATAAAAATGTATGCTATTTATATAATTTGCAATTCCCTGTTCTTTCTAAAATAAAACCAAAAATACATCTGTATACATATCATCACTTGAACAGAATAATTTTGTTGTGCAGGACTATTTGTAAGCAATGAATTCACTGTATTCGCAGAGCTACACAATATTATGTTTGTGCTACTACACAGCAATTGTGAATGATTTTGCGAAGTATTATCTTATTTTTCTTTGAAAGTATCAGAAATCACATCTTTCATATCTCAAAACATTTAAAACATAAGGCATTCTGCTGTATTTAAGTACTTCACAATTCAATACCAAGGTCCAACAAAAAATCTTAATTTTCCCAGTTACCTTGTATAAGAATTGCAATTTATAATATATGTAGCACACTCATTGTTATTACAAAAAAATAATCCCAAACTATTCACAAATTCTGTTAAACATTTAGGTTTGCATCAGATATTTAGATGTTTATAAGTTATCCAGATGTCTATGTGTATTTCAGTCATAACTGCAGCCACATGGGCTGTGTTTGTGTTAGGGCACTAGCAGCCTAGAATTCATGCCCTGTACAGACTGCAAATGAAGTCAAACCAAATCCTGGTGGCCTAGGAGATTTTATAGAGTTTGTTGTATATCTAATTCCTTTAAGATCATTGGCCAGCAGTGAACCAGCCCTTATGATATTTTTTGTGCTATAGCGGAATTTTAAAAGCATTAAATGAAAAAAAAAAAAAGCGCATTTATTTTTGCTGCACATGCATTGTTGTTTAATACACTTTCCTTTTTAAGAATCTATGAAATGCTAGGCTGCTGGAGATAAGTATAATAACATTTTGAAGAAGAAAGCAGATTCACGTTATCCCATATTGCTTCATTTACAGCTGTATAGATTCCGAGTACTGAGATCCACTAGTATTTTGTACATATATGCCTTTTCTATTGCAGTACCAATTTAAACAGCACTCCTTTGTTCAGTATGATAATAGGAAAAATCCTGTGCTTACATCACACATTTTTAAAGGTTCATGGAAGAGACAACTGACACAATGAGGATAGCACTACGAGACAAATTTTGGTTTCTAAAATGAATGATAGCTGACAGGGACTTCCACTGAAAGATCCAACAGGTCAAATAATTTTAAAGTAAGATTAGAAAAATATAAAAGAAGAAAAAATCAGAAGCCAAAGTTGTAAAGGAAGCGATTGATGAAAGACAGCTTCTAGCCTTTTGGGAAGACTAAAGGGGAATGCAGGAAGATAAAGGCATTCACTGTTTATGCTTCTGATAGCAGAAAGAGGAAAGTGAGACTGTCAGTACAGTGTTTTCAGTAAATAAATAAATAAATAAATGCAACCATGCTAGCAGCAGTCAGGCTAAGTTTGATATGTTAAGGCATTTTAGAGGAGACTGCCACTGAGATTTCCAATCTGCTCTTCTGCCTTACAGGGCTGAGATAACCTTTGTTAACATATTCAAACTTTGACAGGCTTTTCCAAACCAAAAGGAGCTTGTGAAACTTTAGAATGCTACCTGTCACTGCTTTAATGCACTTCTTCCTGTAGATATTTAAACTTCTTTATGTTGATTCCATGTCTGCAACTCAAGATTATTTCACTTGGCAAATCAAGGGAGCAATTTGGGTGATGTCACGTAGTCACATTGAACCATTTAAATTACTAAAGTGTGCTCGACATACCCGTGGGGCTGGCAGAAAGGACACAGGACCTGCACTAGAATTGTGCCATCTGTCATGGGCAGGTATCAGCCACGTGTATCTGAAATGTCACTGTGTTCAGGCACTAGAATTACACATTTCACTTTTTAGTAAGAATCATGTAGGTAACAGATGGTGGCCTCAGTTACTCCCCAAGATTAGATTTTTTATCCAGTGACTATGCTAGGATGACTCTATGTTTGTACTTTATGTGCACAAGCAGGGCTAAAAGATAAGCATGCTGCAGCATAGTACTAAGACCATAAGTTATGCCCAGACAGGATGCTTGTTTGCTGCCTGCAGGGACCTCACAGGAAGATCTCTCTTTAGAAAGCTGTTTGGACTTCAGCTTTAAAGCCTGTAAGGCAACCTTTCAGGTAGGCACAGTGTATTAATGATGACATGACTTATGGCATCGTACTGCAATTTGGGGGTGATATCACTGAAGTTATTAAGGTCACACAGATCCAAGCCACTGGCAGAAGAAAAAAGAAACAGATCTAATGAATTGTGTAAAAGCAGTAGTTCTGTTGCAATTGCTATTCCTTTGTTTTCTGAGTTAAACATTTCTCAACAAATTGCACATCATTCAAGATTTCAGCAAGAGACCGCATACATTCCCATGTGCTCTCCTTAGTATAGGAGGTAATGAATTTGTTACTAAACAAAATATTTCCCATGTTCAGAACTATATTGAGCAGATTATGTATAATAAGGAAAAATATGACCCCCAAATAACTAATTAGTAATATGTGTCACTCTGATGATGAATATTCTTCTAGAAAAAAGTAATAACTTAGCAACAAAATGTACAACATTTTCAATTGGCACTAGATTTATTTTTGGATCCAGCATTTTATGTCATCTAGATAATGTTATCATTCAATCTTGATAATCAGTTGCAGTCTCTTCTGCCCCAGATACTAATGTCATCAATTTGATATCTCCTTTTTAAAACACTAGCTTTCCCAGGAGAGTTAATGTCTTTGAAGATTGAATTTGACTGAAAAGTTTAGAATTACAGAAAGAACACAAAGAAAATCACAGAAGTTTGCCAAGACGTTTCCTAGCTATCCTAGATGAGTTAATGCCTTAGTATCCTTCTGGAGATGCATTATTTGCTCTAACATAAGCCAGGATAAATCTCAAAATTGTCACAGTCTCCATTTAGTAAATCATAAGGAAAACACTTTTAACAGCAGGACTTCAGTCTGAAAGAATAAAGCAAACAATTCTTCACTATAATATTATTCAATTCCTTGTCATAACTTAACATTTGCTTAGCTGTCTATGACTCCTGTTCACAAAGAGACTTGGGCACATAGTTGAATTTACAAACCTAGATGTCTCTGTGAAATACAAGGAAATATTTTGATACCTACTACTGTGGTCCACAAAGTCTAGCTTGATGAGTTTGAAATTAAAATGAAACACAAAGAATGTTTTAAACCCCCGTCCTCAAATGAACATGAACCAGTTGTGGTGGGTTTACCTTGGCTGGGTGCCCGGTGCCCACCCCTAGTCCCTCTATCACTCCCCCTGCCCCCCACCAAAACCTCCGTCAGCAAGGCAAGCGGGGAGAGAGTAAGATGGAAAAGGAAAACCCGTGGGTTATGATAAGAAGCAGTTTAATAAACAGCAGAGAAAGCAAGGTCGCGCGCGCGCGAAGCAAAAGCAACAAAGCCGTTACTCTCTACTTCCCATCCGCAGGCGGTGTCAGGCCTGTCCCGGGAAGCAGGGCTCCAGAACGCGTACCGGTTGCTCGGAGGACAAATGTCTTCCCAGAATCCCCCCCGTCCTCCTCCCTTTATAGTTGAGCTGACGTCATATGGTATGGAATATCCTATTGGTCAGCTCGGGTCGGCTGTCCGGGTTGTATCCCCTCCCAAATCTTGCCCCCCCACACACACACCCCGTCAAAACAAGGCTGTGTGTTATCAACACCTTCTGGCTTCCAGTACTGCAGCATGAAGGCTGTATGGGGAAAATCAGCTCAGACAGACCCACTACACCAGTATTTAGGGAAACTATGTGAGCTGCATCTGTGCTAGCAAACTAAGATAGCATCAAGCCATTCTCCATGTCCCATGCCACCTTCTGGATTATACTCATCTTCAAAATCCGTGTCAAAGACACTTACAAGAGCACAGCAGGAGAGACGATAAAATTTCAGTGCCCAAGAAGGCTCCCTGTTACTGTTTAACTAATGAGTACAGAAATATCTCAGTTACTAAAACACTAAGTTTCAGTGCTTTTCATTTTGATACCAGGTAACTATAAGCATAGTCTGAACTCCTATAACAATGAATCCTGTTCTTGAATTAGACTTTGTGACTTTTTCAGTCCTTTCTTACACTGTAATGATTGATTTTACTTTACCTAGTATTCAGTGTGCATGAGCATAGATATAGCAATCTTGATTACAAGACCATTCTGTATCAAGGAGTTAGTGATTCGCATAGCAGTTAATCTGAATAAATTCAGGTCTGTGCTGTACCAGTAATTATGCCACCTGCCAGGACTTGCCTTTGTCTAAAAGTCCAGAAAGAAGTTATTGTGTTAATGTCCTTTCTGTTTGTGAGCAGGAATGATAAATAGAGTTGTATTATTATGGATGTCTTCTCTCTGGACTTCTGCAAGGCCTTTGACATGGTCCCCCACAACATCCTTATCTCTAAGTTGGAGAATTATGGACTCAATGGGTGGACTGTTCAGTGGATAAAGAACTGGCTGGGTGGTTGCATC
This sequence comes from Brachypteracias leptosomus, assembly GCA_013401335.1. NCBI lineage: Eukaryota > Metazoa > Chordata > Aves > Coraciiformes > Brachypteraciidae > Brachypteracias > Brachypteracias leptosomus. Next base: position 24,191 of record VYZX01024687.1, read on the forward strand.
CAGAGAGCGAGGGTCAACAGCTCAATGTCTAGATGGAGGAAGGTGATGAGTGGTGTCCCTCAGGGGTCTGTGCTGGGACTGGTGATGTTTAATATCTTCATTAATGATATTGACAGCGGCATTGAGC
>VYZX01024689.1:0-21628 GCA_013401335.1 Brachypteracias leptosomus
AATCAGCTCAGACAGAACCACTATAGTAGGTTTCTCACCTGTTTGCTATCTGAATAACCAGTGCCACACTCTACCCCCAGCCTCTCGTAACTGAAATGTCAGGTACAACAACTGATACTCATCATCTGAACTTGTTCCTACTCCATAAATCCATGTATTCAGACTAAACGGCAGAAGGATAGTGCAGCTTTTCATTCAATACAATCAATACAGTGTGGAACAATACTCAGCACCTCTAACTGTGGATACTTTGTTGAATTTCAATGGCCAGATGGGGTGAACCAGTGTATTTTGGTGGAATTTTAATGTACTGCAACTTTAAACACTGGGAAGGTGGGGCTCATTTGTGTAACTGGGTCTGAACTCGTCATCCCTCTTGCTGTTAGCTGGCCTATTGCATCTTAATCAGTTGTATGAGAGATGTTGAGTTTTCCTAATCACACAGTTGGATGCAGTTCAGAAATGTTCAACTGCCTTGCTCTGGCATCAGAGTAACCCCATCAGTGTCATACCCAAGCTTAGCGCAATTAAGGGAGCTGAAAACACTTTGTAAATAGAAGAGTTGATTGACAGTGCCTTAAGAGTCCTCACATTGTGTTCAACTGCCATTAGATTTTGCAAGACACAAAACCAAATTCTCACATTGTTTACTTACCAATGTAGATAAAATCCCTCCTAATTCCAGAGAAATTACTTTGGAGCCACATACTGCTGTGCTAAGCAGTTCCCAAGAGGCTAACTTGGTGTTTGCTCCCTCACCCAGTTCCAGAATTACAAAACCATCTCAGAAGCACTGCAAAGCTTTCAGTGTGCTCACCAACTTAAAACATGCAGCTAAACCTTCTGCAGCCAGTGAGTTAAAAAGGTAGCAGGATGCTGAGGATCACAAGCCCTGCATGCAGATTAATTTTGATAAGGAAAGAAATTTTTTTCCTTTCAATCAAAAAAGTTGAAATCTACTTCATGGAAACCCCAGGCTGACCTGATTTTTCTGAAAGCACCCAATTTCCATAAATCAAAGGCACCTGCAATCATTCAACACCTCTGTGAAATCAGGACAGTATCTTGGGCTGTTCTTATTTATAAGAGTAGTATAATACAGCAAATGCAAACCAAAAGATCCCTTCCAGCCTGCCTAGTAATCTCCTGAGAGCCACCCCATACATCCTAACACAATGCTGTCAGTCAGCTAACAGGATCAAATAGCATTCAGTTTAAAAACAATGCAATCCCGAGAACAACGGTTTCAAACTCAGTGGGCTGGGAAGTGGAAGGTATGGGGTTCCTTTTTTGTACATACACAATGTGACCTTAGACATAATTTCCATGTGGAGAAAATGAGAGTCAAACTCTCAGAGGTTACACAGCACCCTGCCTGCCACCAAAACAAAGATCTGGGACCTAACAGCCTGAACTGCAGAGATGACCACAAGAGCTTATTAAAACCAAATTATTTAAAGAGATACAATTTACAAAATTTAAATTAGGGGAAATGCCAAAATATATATACAATGTTGGGTTTTAAAAAAATTTTTTCCAATCCCACATCCATTTCTTACCAAGTTGTGAGTGGTAGGGGAGTATGGTGATATAGGCTTGGGACTGCAGAAACAGAATCACAGAATGGTAGGGGTTGGAAGGGATCTCTGGAGATCATCTAGTCCAACCTCCATGCCAGAGCAGGTTCACCTAGGACAGTTTGCACAGGACAGCATCTAGGCAGGTTTTGAATGTCTCCAGAGATGGAGACTCCACTACCATTCTGGGCAGTCTGTTTCAGTTATCTGCCACCCTCAAAGTAAAGAAGTTCTTCCTCATGTTTAGATGGAACTTCCTGTGTTCAAGTTTGTGCCTGTTACCTCTTGTCCTGTCACTGGGCACCACTGAAAAAAGATTGGCCAAAACCAAAATCCTCAGGCACAAAAATTGGCCTTGGACTTACCACTCCATCTGTCTGTAACACAGCCTGACAACTTTGGTAAAATCCTTAAACTAGAAATAGTACTGTGTTGTACTGTTTGGCACCTCGAGCCTAGTCCTGTCTACTGGAAATTCCAGCCATCCTAGATTTTTGTGCCAAGGTTGCAGATAGCACCTCCTGCAGAAAGAATCACTATTGCTGCAGGTGTTCAACTTGAGAAAGGCACATATAGATAAGGAAGAGTTCAGAAACAACCAATCCACTGGTCAATATAGTTCAGCCAGTGATCTCAGCACAACAGAAACCCTAGCACTCTGAAGGAGGTTTTAGAGGACTCCATGGCAAAAATGTTTTAAGGAATTACTTGGAGGAGAAGGTGGCTTTACAGGCAGTGCAGCAAGTCGGGAAGGTGTGGGAGAAGGCATCAAGGCTCCCAAGCAGGAATGTGGGCTGAATGGGATGTTCAGCAGAACCTGAGAGCCAGGAGAAGCAGCAGTCTTGTGTCTGATGCTGGGGAGAAACAGCAGCTAATGAAAAGGTGCAAAGTCAGTTAAACAACTAAACAGTAATTGCAACAATGGTCTGGACAGAAACAAGTAAGGCAAAGTAGTGTTTGTTAAGGTCAGAGCAATGTTTCGGTTGTAATTGACATGCAAGTGTGGGTAGAAAAGGCTGATTTTTGGGATGTTATGCAGACTAAATAGGCAAAGTCAGAGCATGACCTGAATAGACAAACCTGATGAGAATCTCAAATGAAAAATACTTATGAATGGTTTTTCCTCATTCTTATTATGAAGAATTATTATTGTTATTGTTGTTGTTATTATTATTTCATAATTTCTAATGGTTACATATATTCTCCATCTATCAGACAGCTGCTGCAGAGCAGGGATCCCCTATGTATATACAGCTACTTTGGTGATCCAAGTAATTGTAGAAGTACTTCATAGCTTTTTTTCTTCCCTAGTCACTCAGGCATGCCTGAGACAGCAGGATATGGGTTTGGCCTATGACTGTGGATCATCACTAAATTGTTTCCTGAGCTCCTGTCGCCACCCCATAAACATTAATGTGAGTGGAACAGAAAGCAGAGTTTTCCTCTCAGGCCCTTCACTTCTGTTGCTTACAAAGGAGGATGAACACATCCCACGTGGTCTCAGCACTTGAGGTAGAGCACACAAGTCTGGCAGGTGAGAAATAAGGGGCATGTCATTGCATGTTGAGGTGTGGAGGATGGGGAGGTCACCAGCAAACAGAGCACACAACTCCACAGTGCACTTCTCCAGGCACTTCTGAGAACAGAGCTATACTTCAACAGGGCAAGACCGAGCCTTGGTCAGGGACATCTCTTTGTCAAGAAGCACACATTTCTTGTTTTTCACACCAGCTAGAAGCAGATCACAATGCAAGTGCTACCATTGTCCTACCATATGTTGAATCTTTTGTGTCAAGTAGCACTCAACCTCAGAAGGCTCAAACAATGTTAAGTCCATACGACTCATTCCACTTCACATTCAGATGCTCAACACTATTATGTGAGGCCCCTTAGCTTAGCAGAAACTCCAGCAGTACTCTACACTTTTGAAATTATGTATGCAGCAAGCTCCTTAAAGACCCTCCATTTTTTGCACTCCAGATAATAGGAGCAATGACTTGCAGACCTTCACAGATTTATGAACCACAATTCACTTCACTGCAATCACTGTTAGAAGCTTTAAAGAGCTAGATCTAGCTAGCTATTTATAGAGTGACATCTGAGCACCTTCCAAATCACTGAAAAAGTGAAAGCTGACTCATTTTGTTGCTGGAAACAAAGGATGGAATTCCAAAGTACCTGGCCATGCAAATCTGCACCCCTGCATACCTCTGTCCAGATGCTTGGGGGGCATAAAGGGAATTAAATCCATCAGAGTCAATGGAGAGGTGCTGATTTATGCCAGTGGAAGAGCAGATGCCTTAGGGGAGCTTCACAAATGCTTTAGTCACACATTCCAGTTCATCAGGAAATTTGTCTTGCAGAGACACTGCAAAACGCGTATGTGTGAAGACAGCAAAGTCCTTTTTTTAAAATTGTTTTTCTACACTCAGTGGGAATAGCTTTATCCAGGCTGCTTATGTACTGTATGCCAGCTGTTCAAGCAACGTGTCTTCATCACCTTCTAGTTCCGTGCTCTAGTGTCCCCATCTCTGTGTTCATGACCCTTATTGAGCCTGTACTTGCTGAGCCCTCACCTTTCTCATTTTTCCCTGCCCAGTTCTTCCTCTTAACTTGAGTCCTGCACCACGTACATAGAACACCTCTGCCATGCAACACTTGTCCTGGCAATGCCTGAGGCACCACAGAACATGTTGTGGAACAAAAACATAGTGCCACAGATGCCCACATCAGAGGTCAGCAGTTCCACTGTCACTGCCGTAGGTTGGGATATATAACTCAGAAAGTATACTTCCAGTGCATTATTTTTTCTCTTTGTAAAACACTTGTAAGAGTGCTCAGGGTTTTATTATATTTATTCAATCTTCCTGGAGATAATCTGACAGAAGTCACGATCTTTTTTTCCTGCACCAGCATGAAGTGCTAGGGAAGTTAAGAGGTGACTAGTGTGGGTGAGAAAGGATATGTTGACAAAACTGCTGGATGTTTTTGCAGTCTCCTTCACTGCAAGGAACAGGCCACGGATGTGCAGTTGAATAAGATAGGTCTCACTATAAGGGAGCATTACAGTTCTGGGTATTGTGTGACCCTCAGCATTTACTGAACTAAGTGTAACAAGAAAGAATGAAGAATAGCAAGTCCACTGACATTTGAAAACTCTGCTTATTGTCCTTAGTTATATCTCTGGTAAGGCACAGAGGGAGGAAAATACTCCAATTTTCAGGCAGGAGCTGGTGGTAGGAGACTAGGGAAAGGAGACAACTAATGTGGGATACTTAAATGTCTTAAGGCATACTCCAGGTCCCTGACACATTGATATTGTTCAGCAGGATAGTGCACAGTGCTTGCACTTCTTCAGGATCTACTGTTCATGTGACTCCCTGGTATCCCTCCTGGGCTTCAGAAGGTGAGAAACTGAGCCTAGTGAGGTCATGGAAAAACACCAGGGCAACTTTGCCTGACACGCTCTGCCTTTCCTCAGCTTGTGCTGTTTCTATAAGCCTGACCTCATCCTTTTCTCTGGTGTCCAGTCTGGATCCAGAGACGGGAACAGAACCTTGTCATCTCAGTTGCCTGCCACTTTACCAAGCTTCAGAGAAGTTGTCAATATGAAGACAGCGAATCTCTGCCTCCTCTGCTGCTGTGGCTGAGATGTCACCAACCTTTAAAGCCCCTTTCTCCCCGTGCCTCGCCTCCAGGTCCACAGGGATGAGATAACACAGTTTTAATCCCTCCAGTTCACTCTGCTCCCATTAGACACCCCCGCCCTCTGCGCTACCTTTAATAGAAATTGGAGAACATGGATTCCTATCACAGAGTATCCATTTCACTTTAAGTCTCCAGTTGTGAAAGGGTATCGAGTGTCCCCTGCACTGAGACAGGCAGATTTGTAGGACTTGGTTAAACAGGAATGCACAAAACCAAACAGGACTGTTTGTCAGGGGGTAGGTGAGAGTATCATGATGGAGCAGAGACTGCAAGAGGACCTTCTTAGATTAGAGTACCTGCTCCCATGGCAGGGATGCTTCAGTTTGCAGGCAGGCTTTAGTGAGGGAAGGCATAGATTTTTGGGTTACATTTATTGCAGGCATAAGGCAAAATATGATCAGATCCTGACAGCCTATGATGCTCCTCCCCAGTGCTCCCCATGGAAGTGACTGGAGAACTTTTGGGCCATGTCCATGGCAAGCAGACCAAAGGACTCTTGGGCCATGCCCATGGCAGGCAGTGGGAAGAAGAAACTGAAGTCCCCAGTCAAGTTAAAACCAGGTGCCAAATCCCAGGGAAAGAACAGCATCGGCTTTGTGGCAGGTCTGAGCAGACAGCTCTCTGCAGCCAAGGACCCTGCCAGGCCATGCAGCTGGTGTGCAAGCAGGGGTGATGTGCCACACAGAATGAATCCTTGGGACCACCCTTAATCCTCTACCACCTTAAGATGGAGCTTCTTCTCCACACACATGATGACAAACAGCTGGAGCCAGGGAAAAGGTGATGACTTCCCTCCCAAGGAGGAAAAAGGAAACTGTTTCAATAATAATTAAGATCTTCCATTTCAAATTGAACTTTTAGCAGCACGTTGTCTCTAAAAAAAGGGCCATTCCTTTCAGGACTTCAAACAATTGAAACCTCCTGTTTTGATCCACAAGGAGATTTCAACCAGAGCAGTGCTCTTGCCTGCAGGTGTTGCCTTCATTAAANGGTGAGAAACTGAGCCTAGTGAGGTCATGGAAAAACACCAGGGCAACTTTGCCTGACACGCTCTGCCTTTCCTCAGCTTGTGCTGTTTCTATAAGCCTGACCTCATCCTTTTCTCTGGTGTCCAGTCTGGATCCAGAGACGGGAACAGAACCTTGTCATCTCAGTTGCCTGCCACTTTACCAAGCTTCAGAGAAGTTGTCAATATGAAGACAGCGAATCTCTGCCTCCTCTGCTGCTGTGGCTGAGATGTCACCAACCTTTAAAGCCCCTTTCTCCCCGTGCCTCGCCTCCAGGTCCACAGGGATGAGATAACACAGTTTTAATCCCTCCAGTTCACTCTGCTCCCATTAGACACCCCCGCCCTCTGCGCTACCTTTAATAGAAATTGGAGAACATGGATTCCTATCACAGAGTATCCATTTCACTTTAAGTCTCCAGTTGTGAAAGGGTATCGAGTGTCCCCTGCACTGAGACAGGCAGATTTGTAGGACTTGGTTAAACAGGAATGCACAAAACCAAACAGGACTGTTTGTCAGGGGGTAGGTGAGAGTATCATGATGGAGCAGAGACTGCAAGAGGACCTTCTTAGATTAGAGTACCTGCTCCCATGGCAGGGATGCTTCAGTTTGCAGGCAGGCTTTAGTGAGGGAAGGCATAGATTTTTGGGTTACATTTATTGCAGGCATAAGGCAAAATATGATCAGATCCTGACAGCCTATGATGCTCCTCCCCAGTGCTCCCCATGGAAGTGACTGGAGAACTTTTGGGCCATGTCCATGGCAAGCAGACCAAAGGACTCTTGGGCCATGCCCATGGCAGGCAGTGGGAAGAAGAAACTGAAGTCCCCAGTCAAGTTAAAACCAGGTGCCAAATCCCAGGGAAAGAACAGCATCGGCTTTGTGGCAGGTCTGAGCAGACAGCTCTCTGCAGCCAAGGACCCTGCCAGGCCATGCAGCTGGTGTGCAAGCAGGGGTGATGTGCCACACAGAATGAATCCTTGGGACCACCCTTAATCCTCTACCACCTTAAGATGGAGCTTCTTCTCCACACACATGATGACAAACAGCTGGAGCCAGGGAAAAGGTGATGACTTCCCTCCCAAGGAGGAAAAAGGAAACTGTTTCAATAATAATTAAGATCTTCCATTTCAAATTGAACTTTTAGCAGCACGTTGTCTCTAAAAAAAGGGCCATTCCTTTCAGGACTTCAAACAATTGAAACCTCCTGTTTTGATCCACAAGGAGATTTCAACCAGAGCAGTGCTCTTGCCTGCAGGTGTTGCCTTCATTAAATCAGCACCTCCCGGCAGAAAACCTTGCCTTTGAAAAGTTTCCAAACGTCTCTACTGTGGAAACAATGCTTAGGGCAAATTGCACTGCCACATCAACACTGAATCATAGTTCAAATGAAGATAGAAACCAAGAGAATTTCCAGACCAAGTTGCTTCACCACACCCTTCATGCAAAATCTTTTTTCCAATTCCAGTTCTTGTAAAGGGCAATGAGCACTGTTATAAGTGTTTACATTGTTGGTCTCTGCCAAATTAACATGATCACTCTCACCTCAATAGGAGCTTCTATGTGATAATAATTAGTTGCAAGAAACAATTTTAGAAGCACTAAACCAACCAGGATAAATGGTTACATTTAACTATCTGTCCAGTGAAAAACTCTATTGCATCAAACAAGCTTAAATTATCAATTTTGCAGACACCAGAATATCAGATACTCCCAAGTCCTGTAAAGGAAGTTGCTTTGAGCATGGATTTCATTGCCTTTTTCAGACATCATTTCATGGTCACTGTTGATTCAGAAGGTAAGTAGTGAGCAGTAAGCAAAGAACCACCTAAAATTCCAGTCCACATCATGAACTAGGTTGACACAGACCATTTGATGATTGCCTGCTTTTCAAAAGTCACCCTTTGCCTGCCTTGACCTCCTAAGGAATTTACATTCACCATATTCCTGCTATATAGGATAACATTGTCCCCACTGACTTAAGTATGAATCATGGTGTGGTGTAGAAGACAGTTCATCTGAACCTTACCGCGCAGCCTTACCTTTAAAACTATTTTCCCTCTTTCAGTTGCATGCAGCAAGTCTTGATATATCATCGTCAGTGGGAAATATGTAACCACACTGAAGGAGGAAAATAACTGAGAGACATGTAAGTAACCGAGACAATGCAGAACTGCCAGAACCATGGCAGCTGCTGAGGGCAACTTGTAAGTTTTGACATTATGTACATCCAGGTAAATTATCATTTTTATTTGCATTTTCCCATAGGCACAAGAACTAACACAAATATACAAGGATTTTTTTTTATTATTATCATCTTTTGGAGGAAGTACTGAAAACTCCATTTCACCATTGACTGTTTCTCAAAGGGGAAGGAAGCTGATCAAGTCCCTCCCAAATTCAGGTGGGTTGAATGAAGATGTTTGTCCTGGTTTGAGTTAGAACCAAACCAGTTCTGTTCAGGGTTTTTACTTTTCATCTGAGTCTCTGCTAACCAACTGCACTTTCTGAAGCTCACAGCATGTTTTTGCAGACAGTGTCTGCTTCTAGCAGTGATAACACTTGATGTTTAGAGTTACTACCAAGGATTGGTGTGCAGACCAAGGTCACTGCTAGATCTTGTGTATCACATTGAGGGGTGCAAAAAGTGAAAGGCTGCACCTGCAGGAAGGAGTAGCCAGGACAGGTGACCCTAAACTGACTAACGAAGTATTCCATCCCATACACGTTATATTCAGTATAAAGCTGAGGGATCACAAGGGTCTCGACCCTTAGGCCTCCTCTTCCTTCAGGATCCATATACCTGACTCTTCCTCTTTTCAGGGCCTTTCTTTTTCCTTTGGTGAACACTATGCTTTCCCTTTGGCCTTCTGCCTCTCAGCCCTGCCTTTGATCCTGTATATATATATTTCATTTAATTATCATTATTTTTATCAAAGCTGTTTTAGTTTTCTTTTCTAACCTGGAAGCCTCTCTCTCATTTATTTCCTCTCCCATTTGGGAGGGGAGGGGGCCATAAGTCTCTCTCCCTTATCCTCTTTCTCTTCCTCTATTTGGGAGGGGAAAGAGGGGATAACAGAGAGCACCTGTTGTAGTGGATTGACCCTAAACCTTGACAACATTCATTCAAAAATGTTAAATCTACCATCATAATGCAGGGAATTGCACAATCCCTTGCCAGAAGCTTTTTTAAATTGGCTTTTCCAAACTTTTCTAAAAGCTTCTATTAGATTTCAACAATAATATCAGGAACCTAAACACTGTAAACAAAGTATGCTGAAGAGTTTAAGGAAAAAAACCCAACAAACCTAAAGGAGACAAAATGGGGAAAGCAGTGGAGCACCAAGGCTCCCCTGATTTCTCTGAGGGCAGCTCCTCAGGCTTGGTCTGAACGAACTCGTGGTTTCAGCAGAACTTCAGATCAAGCCCTGAACTTTGTCAAACAGGTTCTCGGGCTGCTTCGTTAAGTCTTCAGCACCCTTCAAGAGAAAACACTTTCCTGCTGCTTTGTGCTGAGTGACTTCCTGCAGCTTCATTCAAGCTGGAGCTGCATAGCCCCAAGCCTCTGCCAAAATATGCAATGCTGCCTAGGGGACTGAGTTTCCTAAGTCTTGTTAAAATCAATGTCTCAATATCCTCCGGGCTGCCTGGAAAGTTTTGGCCAAGCTTTGTCAGTAAGATAGGATGAAATATACCATCTTGTAGTGGAAATATTAATTAGTTACTGTTTCTGAAGTGTACTGAACATGAAAATCTTTCATGTTACTGTATCTCTGTCTTTTCTTATCTGCAATATGGGTTTTCTGGCCCCCTTATCTACCCCAACCAATATTTTATATAAACATGGAGTGCAAAGCCTGCACTGACATCTTAGAGGATGAGCCAAGTGACTATCATTCCAATATTTATTTCATGAGAAGTTAGAACATTTTGCACTTTCCTCCACAACTCTTTCAAAAGCAGCTCATTTCTTCTTGCTGGAAGAGTGCACATTGTTCATTTGACGCTAAAGATAGGGCTTTACTGTTTTCTTTTAAGTCAGCGGTTGGAGGGTGGAGAGCAAAGAGGGAGTTAAGCTTTATTATGCTTCCTTGTCAAAAAGATACAGAATTATGCAAAAGGAATGGTATGGAACAAAAAATTGCTTTTTTTTTTCCATGCACTCTATCTCACTGCCATACAGATTTTAAATGATATTCTTCCTTCACTTTGCCTGGTAGATTGTGTTTCAGATGGCTGTGTCAATTAAGTGACAGGCACTTTGTGCACCTTGCTGCCTCAGTCATTTGGGAAGCAGCAATCAGTGTTCTGTTGCCCTCAAAAAATTCAAATTAATGGGGCAGGAGGATGGTGTTGTTTGTCTGGGTTTAAATCTATCTTAAATATGTGTTTGATCTCTGTAGTATTGGAGTCTGGAATGAACAATTTTCCCTCAGAGTAAAGTCAGGCAGGGTATTGCATCCACAGAAGGACAAGTGGGACATGGAGGCACTAAGTGATTTGCCTAAGGTCACGCTGAGATTGCATGGAGAAGCAGAGACTCAGGCTTACATCTTCTCTACCTTTAAACTGGAGGCAAACACAGAGGGACTGTGTGATCTACCAAGGGAAAAGAGGACAGCTGGTTGCTTTTCTCTATGGCTTCACAGGATAAACCAGAAAACACTAAGTGATGCCCTTCCTGATTTGTTTTTCTAACAACATGTCCCAACTTCTCAGCTGTTTGCCTCGCTGCAGCATGTTGTGCAGCAGGATCATTTTATAGCCAATAAAGTGTTTCTTTGTGTGTGTTTATTATCCCTGAAAGTGGAATCCTTCATGGCTGAATGTAGCTCGCACGGTGTGCAGTGGGGAACGCGTGGCAGACTCTCAGCGAAATTGAGTGTTGAACATGATTAGCCTCCCTGTACCTCTGAGGAATAGTACCAGGAAATTGCTAACACTGTAAATTGTCTCAAATATGCACTCACTAAAGCCTTTAAAGAGCAATTACTGTATGTTAACTGAACACCAATCAACTGTAAAAAACAGCAGTTATGTGGGTTTAATAGGTATATAAAGGAGAAAATCTTACCACCCTGCAATTAATTCTAAATCACATAAAAAGTTTAACTTGTACACTTATTGCTTATTAATACATAAAACACGTACAGCATGTTAAAACATTTAATTAGCACTTACATAACAGGCTAAAAGTTAAGTATCAAATTATCACTAAAATACTGTTGAGCTCTTCATTAACCATGTGAAACAACCCCTCAACATGCAGTGCTCAGGTCATCTAGCAATTAGGTGCTTTCTGCTATCGTTCAGTGATTTTATATCAGCCGTGTCCCATGCTCTGTTGGGAACAATGATATATTGTCCAGTTTCATTGTCTCCAGAATCACCTTACTTACAAGATGTTCCTGAGAAAGCCAGAAGACAAAGAAGGGACAGCTGAAAGAGATGCTCCTGAGCAAGGTCCTCAGCTCTCATCTCTGTGAAGCTATGTTTAAAAATCTGTCCAGTAAAAGATATTAACAATTCGATATTAGCAAAAATTTATTCATTTATAGCAATTCACAATCTGGAGAACTTCATCAGTAGCTATAAGTGCATCAGGAGAGAGAGGAGAGTAAATCTCTAGAGAAGGTCTACACATGGAAGAGGAGAAGGGGGTGGGCTTGTGGCAGAGGCCAGGAAACAGGGGAGTGGAAACCAGAGAGCTGGAGGTCTCTAGCATTTCTAGAAGAGCAAGTGGTTAGATATTGCAACAGGAGTTTGAAAAAGTAGAAAAAGGTGCAGGGTGGGGCAGGGAGGGGAAGGCATCTTAGACTTGACTTACAGTCAAGATAGTTACTTACTGCAAGACGGATCCCAGAGGGAAGGAAAATAATAGCTGATATATGCCATTGGAAACTTCATCCAGTCACACAGTCTGTTGACAGAAGGAAACCACAATGCAGAATTACCCTTTGCTTAGTCTAAATCAGCTGCCAGTATGCACACACACACCACATAAAAGGTGAAACCTGAACAAGTTCCCAGAATGTCTTCCTGAAAAAGCCATCTGCTGCCGAAGAAAATGTTACCATCCTCCATATCACAATGAGTTTTGAAAGGATAAATTCAATTCTCTAGGCAAGATAAGAGCCTTACCTCAGCAAGATAGCTTAAGGCTGTCAAGTGCAGTCAAGAGACTGGTTTCTTCACAGGGGCTCTCAGCCATTGTGCACAGACTCACAGACTCAGAAGAGGCACTGGTGTGGAAGTGGTTTGCACGCAGTCAGCGTGGCCCATCACTCTTCCAGATTTGTGAAAGGCTGTGGACCTACACCACAGATGCAGAGAAAAGGAGGGATTGCTAATGCTTAACACAGAGGAAGGCAGAACCACCAGCAAGCAGCAAGCATTGTGCTGCTTCTCTTGTAGGAGTTGGTAGAGGAAGGACGTCCAACTGGCCCCCTAACTTCCATGGAGCATGTGTGAAAGTGACTGGTCAAGGTGAAGGACCAACAAGAGAGGACCATCTCCTGGCCCCAGACAGACAGATGCACTGTTGCTTCTCCCCAGAATAGGTAGAAAAGACTCATTTTCTTCTTAAAATCCTGTGCCTTTCATGCACAAAAATTTAACTAAAAGCAAATATTTAAATTAAAGCATTTTTCCTCTTGATATATCTGTGCACTTACCAAGCGGACAGAGTTCAATGTGAGGAGTTGTGGTACCAAGAGATGGATAACTCCTTGTGGTGGGTCGACCTTAGCTGGCTGCCAGGTGCCAACCAAAGTGCTCCATCACTCCCCCTCCTCAACAGGACAGAGGAACAAAGTATGACAATAAATTTGTGGGTTGAGATAAGGATGGCGAGGTCACTTATCTATTTCCATCATAGGCAAAACAGACTCCACTTGGAGAATTTAAATTTACTGACAACTAAATAGAGTCAGGTGATGATTAAGAAGAACAAACCTAAAACCACCTTCCTCCCATTCCTCCCTTCTTCCCATGCTCAGCTTCATTCCCAGCTTCTCTACCTCCTTCCCCTAAACAGAACAGGGGGACTGGGAGTAGGGATTGCATTCAGTTCATGGCCTGTTGTCTGTGCAGCTCCTTTGTCCTCATGCTTTTGCCCTGCTCCATCATGGGGTCTCACCCATGGGAGACAGTCCTCCATGACCTTCTCCAATGTGAGTCCTTTCCATGGGGTATAGTCCTTTAGGAACAAACTTTTCCAGTCTGAGTCCCTCACAAGATCATAGATCTTGCTGGAGAACCTCCTCTCCATGGGCCTCAGTTCCTGACAGAAGACAGGAACCCCCAGAAGACAAACCCCCCAGCAAAGGCTCTCCAAAGAAGGGAAGATCTTTAGGCTAGGGCCATGGCCAAGGACCCAACTTACCACAATTTATTTTCCAGTTATGATACAAGTTCCCCAAGGAAACATTGTTTCCTCTGCCTCCTATACCAGTTCTCCATCTAGCAAATAGAGGTATTAAATGCCCCTTCTGTTCTGACAGTAAGTCACAACTTGTTTGTCCCTTAGATTGTATGATTTTTTGATGAAGGGTTTGTGCTCTGATCATACTACAGCAAGCACTACAAAAATACTTGTGTGACATGACTTCTTTATGCTATTATCATGTACAAAAAGATTAGTATTTTGTGCCAGTTTTTATTCCATTCTCTAACTGTAAATTACCCTCTTTGAGAGAGCATTACTGGCAATGGATACTAGCAGGAAATGGTAATGGGCTCTTGCTCAAATTATGACTACCATTAGTGAAAAGAAGGTCCTTCTTGAAGGGGACCTTGAAATGGTGATAGAAGACATTTATAAATAGTTTTAAACCCTTGTCTATCACTGGAATATAAACAAGAATTAAAGTTTAGTAATTTTGAATATAAGTTTGTACAACTTTTCCTGCTTTGGGAGGATTCAAAGTCAAAATATGCTACATTCGATGAATGCTATTCACCAAAAATGAATAACACAAGAAAGTTAGTCAAGAGGGGAATAACACTTCCTTTCAAAGAAAGAAATCCCAGCCTGAAGTTGAACACAATCTGGTCTAACCAGAGCTGTGCTGGAAACCTGACGTTGAAGAAGGATTCCTCACTGCTCACAGAGAGCTAAAGACATCTGGAAAACTTTGTGCAGAACAAAGCAGTCCAGCAATGAAGCAGGTTATTTAGGAACCATCAGTTTAGATGCTTAGGTTAGAGATGGATCTGAGCCATGAGGTTTTGATCCGGATTCAGTCTTGCTGTAAGTTTACAGCCTGAACTACCACAGGGAGCGGGCAGTATTCAGCTCCTTACTTCTCCAAAGTTCATGCACGATCTGGATCTGAGAGAATAGCGTGCACCCTGCTTGTACCATGACCCTCTGTTTTCGTGTTTTCTCTTTTCCATCATTAGCTTTCAGGTGACATTAGACATCTAGAAAATATAAGCATAATGGCCAGGTTTGAGATACTTATTTTATTGAGATAAAAAGGCAAAATGCCCACATGTGCATAAGAAGCAACCATGAAATGCAGCTTTGTTATTTGCAGAAAGTTTAACTAAAACACAGAATCAGTCAGCAAAACTTAATAAAGCAGAGACTCATGTGAGGGCTGGAGAACAGCTTACCTGTATTACACCCTTGCTGTTTCATTTACAGCTTTTGCTAGCGTTCATGTCAGAATGGAGCTCTCTGAAATTGAATCTGAACATTTTTAATTGAGAAATCTTTGAGGTTCATCTTACTCAAGGTTTCTGTTCTCTATGAAAGTCAAAATGATCACCTTTTACCTATACAGATAAACCACCTGAGAGCACAGCACTTTTCCATTGCTGGCTGATGCCAGTGCCTGATCACGCTTCTACTTCAATGCAGAGTGTGTAATCATGGAGTTTGCTCTCAAGAATGACACTGAGGAGGAGGTCTACTTTTTTTCCCAGGCAAAGACAAAAGAACTGCAGCTGATGACTGAAGTATTCTGCTCCAGCTGCGTAGAGACTTCCCATGAAAAGTGACATGTCTGCAATCAGAAAGAAGTGCCAGGAGATCCTGTTGATCATCAGCACGCTTATGATATGAACTCCAACATTAAGTCCTGAACTCACACCTCCTGCAATAGAAAGCTTGATTTTCAGATGTTTTCAAAACCACTCAGATGCCAAAGGATGCCAGCAGGTCCCCTGAGACTTCTAAAAAACCCATGCTGCCATTATGAATGTTGAAAGCCAAAGAGGCTGCCAAGGAAGTAATGCATTTGCTTACTTTTGCCACCATGTGTGTAGCTGGCACATTGGTTTGGACAGCCTTATACCTTATTCCTGTTTTCCATCACACTCTAAGGCTCTCCCAGACTGCATAGTGTCCCTGGGAACAGCCTACTCACTCAGGGCCAACATCCATACTGTGTCCAGTTCTGGGCCCNTTGATATAAATTAATGGGAAAAGAGCATCTCCTTGTCAGCTTTCCAATTAAATTACATGGAAAGAAATCCAAGTTACAGCATCAATACCTGCAGAATGAGGTCCTAATTGCTAAATATGTATATTAAATAGATTAAGTAACAGCACACATTTAATCTAATGATAAGAATATAATTATACTTTTGTTGCTGCCATTGGTTGACTCAATTACATGGGATATGATGCTTACATATGATTGCCTGTCCTTCATGCTTTAGGTCAGTAGGATAGAAGACCAACCAGTAGTTCAGAGAAGGATCAGGCATGTTTAAATTTGTTTAATTCCACCTCCAAAAAGATTTTTTCTGTGAGTAAACTGAAAAAGTACACGTCCTGTTTGCACCTCACCCTCAGAACAGATCATAAGGACTGATGAAGGTAAGCATAAAGATACTCAGATTGCCAGATGGATTATGTCTTGTTCCAACTGAAGCCTAGCACACAATTCTGTTTTCTTGCCTTGCTGTTTGCTCCTTCCTTCCAGACAGGAACAGTGTCTGTATAGTCTCAGTCATGCATGTATATGAGCCTAGGCTTCTTCTAGCAGCAGCAACCCCAATAATGCTTTCAGTCTCCTAAATCAAATAGCGCAACTCCTACCAGCTCCAGCATGGCCAGAATTTGTCTTCTGGTTACTAGGAGCAATCCTGCAAAGGAAGCTGGAAGATGTGCAGGAGCAGCTGAAGAACTGGGGAAGCAAACCTCATTTTCTAACCCATTTCCCAGGAGAAGACTCCCATAGTAATGACAAGAAATACCCTGCAGCTGCAGCAAGATAGCTCAAAGGCGTCATGTCTTCCTGCAGGTACCATACTTTTAGTGGTGTATGTTTATTTACATATAAGAAACCAAATCCTTTCTACTTCTGAATTACTATTTTTACATGAATCATGTGGTTTCAACAATCACATACCTAAGAGTCCTCCAAGTAGAGCAAAAAGTTTTCTCTGGAAATAACACATCAAAGACTTTATGGGGCTTGCCTTCTAATTATTTACTGGTTCATACATACCAAAACTACCTCTGCTTTTTCTGCAGCATCTCTGCTAGAAGACTTTTACTTCTGTCTAAATGATTCCACAAAAGCTTGAAGCATCATTTGGCCCAGTAGCTTAATATTATTTCCTTTAGCTGTGGAGAAGAGTTAAAATTTCAGTCCAACATTTTCAATATTAGCTAAATTAATTTGAGGCATAGCTGGTAAATACGTTTTTCTCTTTAATCATTACTGAGAGCACAACAGAACAGCTGCAAAGAGACATATTTCACTTAGATCTGGAAGTCATACATATACAGTTGGCTAGATTGAGTTAAGCTCTTCATTAATAGAAGTGTACACTCAATAGAAAATTCAAGAGTCAAGCTGAGGCATAGTTGCTTTTACATCAACTATTCAAAGGGCCAAATTATTTGAAAAGAAGTATATCTCTTCTCATTCTGCCAGCTGGCTTCATTTTTTCCTAAGCATCCTAGCTGAAATGAATCAACTGGAATTATTTTATGTGCATGAAAAATGTATTTTATGGACAACAGAAGAGCAACATAGATCACACAACTAACTTTTAGGAAGTATTTCTTTCTAGGATAATAAAATATAAATTTTTTTTAACACAAAAATATTTTACCTGGCAGTTCTTACCAGAGAAACAAAGAGTCAGTAAAATTTAAAACAGAATCAGTAGCAAACATAGTGTAACTTATATTACTATAACATAAAATGGATGTGTAAGAGGTAGGACTCCTTCTGCTTCTGTGCATAAAGATATTGTCAAGATGGATTCGGGTGAGACTTTCATTAGGAATGGATTATTCCCTTGCTGTTCACCATGAGATTTCCTGGCCTTTCCTTCAGGAATCAAGACACTGAAGTAGACAGGGAACAGACCTGGTCTGATAAATTCCCACATTCTGCTAGAACAAAATAGATCTCAAATGCAGTAAAGGAAAAGCAAATAGTACCACCTGACACTTGTCGATACACTCCACCTGTTGCTACACAATAAAGTGCACTGCACGAGAACTTATTTTGCTTATTATTGCTATTTTCCTCATTTTTTTCGAAGATGACAGAACTTTGGGTTGGATTTGTCCAGTTGCAACAAGTGAGAATACTGGCTCAATCAAAAGCAAAACAAACCCAAAACCCTGGCACTATTTTTTGGGGTATTTCGCTTGATCTGTAGCATATTATGGTACTGCTGGAGAAAAGAATTGTAAGATTCAAGTTAGAACAGATGGAATAGTTTGGTCCAAGATGAGAGACAGAAATACAGGTTGATATCTACATGATAGCCATTGTCCATATATAAGAGCTGTTTGGTGCTGTCCCTTGCTAATGACATGTATAACCCATAGAGAAAGACTTACAAAATTTGCTTTGATCCTGCTAAGACATCATTGCCTTAGGTACATCATATGTCACTGAGCGTACATTTAGATGGAAGGCATGCCTTTTGGTCAAAAATAATTGGACAAAGGACAGACAGAAATGCTGGTCAGAGAAAGGACTATGAGTCAGTGAGCACATGCTTAAAGTGGTTCATAATTTACCACACCATGGGCTTGCAGAAAGTCAGAGACAAGCTGGAGAAATTGAAGCTTAAGAGTGCACCAAAGAAATAGAAAAATGGGGAATTGAAATAGGAAATGGGCCTGGGAGGGAGCTCTGGAGGTCTCCAGTCCAACCTCTTGCCAAAAGCAGGACTATTGCTGACACTAGGCCAGATCAGTCATGGCTTTGTCTATACGAGTCCAAAAATTCACCAACAGTGAAGATATCACATGTTGATAGGTTGACCTGCCCCAGTGCTGCATCACTCTCCCAAAAGAAAAGCTATCCTGTTGTCCTATCCGAAAGTCTTCTCCCTCTGTAGCCAAAACAATGTATGTCTTCTGCTTCCTTCTCTCCTCTCTACCTTTGCAAAATACGCAATGTATTTCCACACACAGGTAGGTAACTGCAATCAGGAGGCGATGCCTTCAGCTAGGTTCACCAAACTGCAGTTGGTCCAAAAAGGCATCATCCTTTTTTTACCAAGAATCTGATCCAGATGCTTGCTCTTTCACTTATGCCTACTTTGGTTCACAGAGTGTTTGCACCCATCCATTTATCTGAAGACAGTTTGGTATCTGACAGGTGAGAAGACAATAAAAGGTTTACAAGCTGTGTCCTAGAAGGACTGTAGACTTCAAAGTGTAAACCTTGTACTCCAGACTGCTCAAACTGAAATCCCTGTTTCCAGCGGTCGTTGGTGTGAGGGGTGTGGAACTAACCATGTTGCAAACAAAGAAAGGTTTCTCTAACATCTTAGTCCATTTTGAACTAAAATATTACCTTGTCCAAAATCTCCTTATCCTGAATAATTTCCTATTCAGCAATCTTGTTGCTTTGGAGCCAGACAGATGGCTTTCATGATGGAAAAGTCCTGAGTTATCCTGTGTTATTAATATTGAAGAAAGACTTCAGGATGAGGAAGAGTAGAGAAACTTGGAGCAGTTTTCATCGAAGTGTACTGAACATCTGCAATTGCATTTAGATATTTTCTTGAAGCCTAGAGACTGACTTTTGCTGTTTAAGTTCAGATGAAGACTTCTGTGTGGCACTAGTTTCCAAGATAACTGGGCCACAAGTATCAACAATTCACACAGCCCTTATCACTTTGTAAAAAGTGGACTTTCCACCGGAAAGCCTACAGTTCTGGACCTATAAACCTTACTTACCATGACCCTGCCAATCCTCAGTGTGGGTCACTGATTCACAGGGTAACCTCACTGCTCAACTCTTCTCCAGGGAGGCTGCCTGTTTGCAAGGGAGGGAGATAGCCATCTCCCTTCCCATAGCAACTCCCCCAAAGCCTTTGCATCACTGTAAATACAAAGGCAAGATCTTTGCATGGAGAGCTTTCAGGCACTGCACCTCTAGACCAAAAGAAAATGCCAATGGTCAGCTAGCAATAACGTGGCAAACATTTACCCAGACATCATAAGAAAAGGAAGGACAACGAGCTTGGGAATACAGTGTGTGCAGAACACCAGTTGTCCCATGACACAAGTGCTCCCTGTGAAACCCGGGGCTCACAGTTATGAGAAAGAGAAGTGTCCAGCAAGGAAGAGATGTAATGCAAGGATCATGTTAGTGATTGTTTCCTTTGTCTCTTCCCTCCCACCATCTTGTTGTATTAAATCAGAGGAATCTCAAGGCAAGTGATCCAGCCATGTTCAGTCAGAAACTGAAAAATAGGAAGATTGAGAGCTTTGTTTCAAACTTACAGAATCCTGCCACTGAGGTGAATGGGATAATGCAACTGTAGCTGGCAAATCGTCCCAAGGCCTTTCATTACATCAGTTATGCAATTCTTGTTAGTGAAGTACCACTGAGCAATTCTTTCTCTTTTTAAATTGGTGGAAGTGCACATTAGCTGTGGGCTAGAACATACAATGTGCAAACAATTTGTAGGTCTCCCTCATGAACAAATGTTTCCAGAGATCACTGAAAAAAGGCAACGTCTAACAGCATAAAACACATCCTTCCCACCCCCCTCTGTAAATACAGCATAAAGAAATAAGTATTTTAATAGAGAAATATTTTGACTTTTAGGGAGAGAGGTGGAAGTATGGAAAGCTACCACGCATCAAAACTTTCATGCTGTTTAACATCATACACATTCAGTGGAGATCCAGTTCCAGTACAATCATGAAGCTACTTAAAATGGAAACAGGATCCGACTAAAACATACCCAGAAAAAACCCTCTGACATCTTCTGAATGTGCATCTGTGAGGGTGATGGAGCACTGGAACAGGCTGCCCAGAGAGGTTGTGGAGTCTCCTTCTCTGGAGGATTTCAAAACCTGCCTGGACGCATTCCTGAGTAACCTGTCCTAGGTGAACCTGTTTTGGCAGGGGGGTTGGACTAGATGATCTCCAGGAGTCCCTTCCAACCCCTACCATTCTGTGATTCTGTGATTTGAAAATCTGTATGTATAAAAGAAAGATTCCAAGACAACACCACAAGCAGCATTTTAAGTTTTCAATGGAGAAAGAAGTAAAAATAGTGCTTTCTGCTCCATCTTACTGAGTGTTTATTTGACTCCAGTTAAGCACAACTTCAATGCTGGATCCCATAGGTCATCAGATATTGGAGCATACTGCATCCCAGCTCATGAAGAGACTTGAGTTGATAATCCAAATACTTGCCTGTCTCCACCTGTTTTGATCTTCCAAGACAGCCTGCAAAATTCCTTCATTGCTGTGTCTGGGTTCAGGAATCAGCAGACATTGGCAATGTGCCCTTGACCTCTAATGAATAGATATTCTAGGTTTTCTTCAGGCATGTGGTGGACCCTAGACCTGTGAGAGTGTCCTGGTTTGAGTTGGAACTGACCAATTCTCAGTGATTTTACTTGTCAGCTGAGTCTCTTCTAACTGCACTTTCTGAAGTCAACAGCATATTTTCACAGGCAGTGCCTGCTTCTAGCGGTGTCAACACTTGATGTTTAGAGTTATTATACAGGATTGGTGTGAAGACCAAGGTCACTGCTAGATCTTGTGTACCACACTGGAGGGATAAAAATGTAAGAGGCCGTACCTGCAGTGGGGAGAAGCAGCCAGGACAGATGACCCTAAACTGACTAACAAGATATTCCATCCCATATATGCCATATATTAAAACCAGTGGATCACAAGAGTGTCTCTCTCCCTTCTCTTCCTCTTCTTCAAAGGCCAGTATCTGAGGAGGACTCCGTCCATTCTGTCTTTGGTCCTGATTCGTGTGTTCCTGAACCCAGTCCCAGAACCCAACTCCTGAACCTGGTTCCCCTCTGCTGCTGAGCCTAGTCTGGGACTTCCCCAGTGTCTGCTCCGCAGCATCAGTGGTGATGATGACATA
>VYZX01024690.1:0-20541 GCA_013401335.1 Brachypteracias leptosomus
GCACCGGGCACCCAGCCAAGGTGCAAATCACCAAGTTATTCTGAGGAAATATGAAATATATTAATAGCACTTTCTATTCCAGAAAATTGCTTAAGAGAGCCTTTCTCCATTTTAACAATATTAAAATGTAAACATGTATTTTTTGTAATAAAAGTGCTTTCACTGCATCTATAAGAACATTTAAATCAAAAAATATGTCTCCTACTGAAGTGAGATTGAAATTACTACTCAACAGTGCATTAAACAACAATAACCACATATTTTCCAGGCAGTAAGAACCAAGCAACATAGAAACACACCTGCCATTTATTTCTTAGCCTCACACTATATTTTACTCATGTATAAAATAGCTTGTACAACATATTTCTGCAGACCTCTGACTGAAGGTTGCTATGTTGGCAGCATTTAACCCAGTGATACCCAGTACTGAACTACTGTTCAGCAGTAACAAGCTGTCTTCAGGAGTAGCTCTTCAAATTGGCCATGAGACACACCTCCAGGATATCCTATACTTGCTGTGTTAGAGGGAAAGCAGCTCATATTCTTATTTTTAAGAGATGGCATGGGTGTGATTTGCCTCTCGGTTAACATTAATGCAGGGCAGAAACGAAAGCAGGTCAGGCTCTGGGTACCCAGCCACCACTGGGCTGCCCCACCAGCACAGCCTGGTCATGGTTACGTCCTGCACATAGCCACCTCCAACACCAAAGTGGCCATTACCTGTCAGGGTACCCAGTGCTACATATGAGGAGCAGCTCTCCCCCTCTTACCTCAGGGTCTTTCTCTATCTCCAGTCCTGCTTCCACCAGGTTGCGTTCATACTCCTCCCGCTGCAGCCGTTTCTCCTCCTCCAGGGCATCTAGTGGGCTGAGCTCGATGACCTCCACCCCCAGTGGTCCTGGCCGCTCATGGAGGGCAGACTGGCCACTGTCCTGCTGCTGCAGCTCAGCACGCCCTTTCTTGGTCCCTCCATTTGAAACAAGGGCCAAAGAGGCAGATCTGTGTGTCGGCTCTGGTGAGCCTGCACCATGTGGGTGCCGAGTGAGGCGTTTTCGGTAGTGGTAGGCTAACACATAGTCGACCTTCCTCTTGCTGTCCCTGAAATGCATGCCACTCAGGGATGCCTTGTCCACGGCCCCTCCTTGTGTCCCATCCAGGTAATTGTTTATAATCTGGGAAAGAAACACACAAGTCTCACTGACAAGGAAGATCCTGGGCCCAGTGCCTCTTGGGCTTTTTGGCTTTCTCCAAACAGGCACATAAACTGTCAAAACTGGAGGTCAGCCAGGGATAGGTATGACCTACAAACATGCACTCTGCAGAACAGATAAAGTCACACTGACCTCTTCTGACCATAAAAATTGAGAGTGGCTAAAGATAGCAGCTTTATCCCCACATATGGCATACCTACCTTATTGGCAGGTATGGAGGCACACACCAACACTGACTCTCTGTCCTATATGTACACAGACCATACAGAATAAGACACTCACAATTTGAAATGGGATGAAGAAGTGAGAATAAGGATCACAATATAGATTGGGATATGAGAAAGGATGTGTTATAGAGCAAAGCTGGGCAAGGGAGGGAAACAGAAAACTATGTGCGGGAAGAAAGGGAAGAAATTGATCTGAGCTAGTATGGGAGAAATATCCTCAAAGTAGTACAAGGGCAAGAAGGGTAGGGCTGGACAGAAATGCTTTGGAAAATACCAGGAATTACAGAGGATATGATCCATGGATGGCTAGCAATGCTAGCTGACCTGTATTTTAATGTATTATGAAAAGACTACATGACTGACCAGTAATACAGCAAAAGGAAATCAATTACTAAAATCATTCAGATGGCCTATGTCACTCTCAGTTGCCCCCTTGGACCACCCCTAACTCCTCTTCTTCACTGTATGAACCCTTCTGGGGTGGACAGCTGCTCCAGTACTAACCCTCACCATTGTGTCCCATCCTTGAGGGCAATACCATGGCACCTGTGTTGAACTCTGATATCAAGTATAAGGCATTTTTCATTCACTAAGATAGCCCATGTTTTCTGGAACTGTTACCAACCACCATTTCTAGTTCAATGTTCCATCTTAAAACCCTTCACAGAGCTCTCTACAGTTTCATTCGAGTGACACCAGCCCTCCAGTGACTGGGGAACGAGATACAAGCAAACACATAGAGCCAACCTGCAGTCAACTCATAACCTGATTCCAGACATTTATGATTCCCTTCGGTGGCTATACAAGCAAAATCTTGACAGGTATCAGTTACAGGTTCCTTTCTCTTCCTACCTCCCCTTCCATTCCATGCACTGGTAGTCCTGACTGTAAAGTTAACCAATCATGCTGTATGGCAATTTTCTCATTTGTTAACACAACATGAATTTTTGAAGGTATTATGTAAATGTGCATATTATTATATATGCCAACATCTCCCAAATTCTTGGTTTTCATTGCTTTGCTTCACTTAGTTTCCCACAAAGTAGCTTTCATTCACCATATCACTAAATAAATCTTGGGTTTATATGCATACTACATCCTTCATTCTTTCACAAAATTATCACCAAATAATCTGTTCTGCACATTACACTTATCACACACTTTATGTGTAAAGTGTATATATAGTCCCTTTAGGCATATCTAAACTTACACTCAGCGCTACATTCTGGCAGAATATAAAACTGCTTGGGAGACAGCATTTTATTGCTATTCCCTGTTGTCCTAGTTAGATACACTTTCATGTAGTACTCACAGGCAGTCCATGAAAACCTCCTGGATCCACCTCTGCCATAGCAAGTTGTAGAAGTCTAGTCTCCTTTCCAAAGAGCTTCACGCTATACAGCGCAGAAGTAATGATATCACCACCACCAGGTCACTGGCACAATGGAATGCATTAGCTGACTCCAGAGAAGATGAGCTCTAAGCATCCTCTCCTCCCTTACTAGCAAGTGTGGTCAGAAATGAGAAGCCCAAACAAAACGCAGGAGAGGGCTAAAGAAGGTTGGAGGACATGAAAAGTTACTAAGAGGTTTTCCTGTTTGTTACCGTGCGTAGCCAGCTGCTACATCCCAGCCACCTGAGAGAGCACCATAGCAACATCTGGTGTTGCTGGAGTTACACAGAATAATAAGATGAGGAGATACAACAATGTGTTTTTCTCCCTCTCTCTCTGTTGACTCTTTTCCTCACTCTTGGCAGCAAAGTGCAATCCCCATTATTATGGGTATCTGTTGCACAGAAGAGAAATCAAAATTCCCACAGATTACAGTAGGGACATTTTCTGGCCCTCATTTTGCACTGCTTTTCTCATCCTGTGACATTCTGGAACAAGAAGGCACTATCAGGATCTTTCTCTCCTCCTCTCTCACAGCCATTGTAAAAGTCAAAAACAGTGATTTAAATTACCTTCTCCAGTCCCACATTCATTGCTTCTTGACATTTCCAAGACAAGTAGCCAGCACACCAAGTAATAAGAAAATGGGAAGGTAGAATCTACATCTCAAGACAATTTTATTCTAGTGGTCTAATAGCAGCCAATATATCACTACAAGCATATCCCAAGAGGTGTCTCTTCTAATAGCTCTGCTCTGGAAACCACAGCCATACTACACTTCCACCTTCCAATCCAGTCCACTCTAGCTCCTGGGCACATGCTGGCCCAGGGTTTGCACAATGATAGACATTTTAGTCATCAATCTGCAGATCTTTTCCTACACTAGAGGTAATAGCAACCTCTCTAGTCCTCCTCTGAAGGATTTTGGCTAAAGTAACTAAGAAAAGCTTGGTGAGGCTCTTACAGTAGCAATTAGTTCTTGCTGTACACTAAGACAGCCTACTGAACTATGGGCTGTTTATTTGCATGGTTACTTTTCCCAGTACAGCGTGGATTTGCCTAACACAAAGGAGAAGCGTACTATGGTCTGCTCACCCCGCTTCAATCTGTTTCTTCACCTCAGAAGCATTAAAGGTAAGTCAATGAATGTAAAATCCTACTTACAGAACTGCTGAAGGACTCCATACAGCTTGGAGCTTCAAAAGCTCCATTGATCCTGCTGCTGTGCACTGAAGTCCGGTTTTGAGGAACTGTGAGATATTTGCTGTTGTATGCTGAAAAAGAGTCCCGTACTGATTTTGCTGTCTTCTGCGAGGAGGCTAGAGGAAAGTCTGAGAATAAGAGATAAGTATTGTTATATAAAGCAGGTTTTGTGCAGGTAGTTTCCTAAAGGAATGGGAAATACTGCATTTAATAGACACTATTCAACTTCAGATGCTGTTCTTCAGTAAATTGAGAGGAGTGCATACAACTATAGATGAACACCAGGTACTTAATTGTGTGAAGTGCTGGGGAAGGGGGAACAATGATACAACATTGCACTTGGTTCAGCACTACCCTATTTTGTCAACAGAGTTTGTAGTCCTGCACTTCCGTCATGAGGTTAGTAGCTGGTAAGTCTGTGCTTTGCAGATAACTAAACACCCTGCAGGTGTATGTTTAGTTATTAAGACATATAGCAAGCTATATGTCTTTAATGACTGCACCCTGGTTCTTTGGGTGCAGCATTCATGCCAGATGGAAGCCAAGTCACTGCAAGCAAACTGAGTCATGTTTGCTTATGGCTTACATCTAGGCCTGAAATGGCCTGTGTGTCAGTTCTTGTATGATGTGAACAAATCTAGTGGCATCAGGTACAGCTACAAACTTCTGGATAATGGTTATTTTCCACTAAGAATTCTCAACTTTTGGACATGTGATGGTATAAAATTTATATCTATGTGCTTTGGCTTAAGGGACTGATGTCTTGAACCCTTTAGCTTTAGATGTGGTCCCCATCTCTTGTATTGACAAAATACATGGTCACAATGCAGCATAACGGAGGATCTTGGCGGGGTGGGGGTTACATGCCGTTCCCTGTTCACCACCACTGGTAAGCTCTATCTCTGCTGTAGAGCAGGGCACAGAAACAACAGAATATGAGAAGAATGTTTGGCCATGGGCAGGAAATTCAGAAATTCAATCCCATACAGGTAGCAGTAGTACAGTGAAAAAAATTATGATTAAAAGTAATGGGTATAGAAACTGTTTTGACATACAAATGTGTCATACTCTTTCTCCCTCTAGTGGTGCCATAACTGAAATGAGGTTGATTGATCTTTACCCATAAGTTTTTTTGAGAAGTTTATGCGGGTGAAAAACTATGGCTTGGTCCTTCAAGCATTAGTGGTTTTTTTACCAGGGAGAAGACATAGATATAGCAGACCCGTCTGCCCACATAGTTATCCCCACTATCACTAAAGACACAAAGCACCATGCCTCTCCAGTCAGCAGTTTTGTATTCCCCAGGAAGAAGAAATAACTGGAACATTCATCAGCTCCCATATATATATACATCCATAGTATCTCTTCTTGCCTTCTTACTAGGCAATCCTGGTAATGCTGCAGTTCTCCTCCCTCACCTTCACCTACCTTCTATCTAAGGAAACAAGAAGCTTCAACATCACAGTAGAGTTACTTTCGAGTCTGAGAGGAACTGCCCTATGAGATTTGCTGCATTGTTTCACAAGAAAGTGATTTCACCTTCCTCTGCCACGAGGAAGTGATGGAAAATTTGAGCAGTTTCCTTCACAACTTCCTCATGGGGATGGAGACAGGGGTAGAGAGAAGGCAAGAACAGCTATGTCTCTTACTCAGTGTTCATGTGACTGAAGAGTGTTTCTCTCACATTGCTGAAACAGCCAATGGGTGGCAGAAATACCTTGCATTGCATCTCAAAAGACAGAGCATTGAAGGAGGTAGCAGTATGCAGGAAAACTTCCGAGTTGTGCAGTGATCACAGAATCACAGAAAAGTAGGGGCTGGAAGGGACCTTGAGAGGTCATCTAGTCCAACCCCCCTGCTAAAGCAGGTTTATCTAGGCAAGGTCATACAGGAACACATCCAGATGGGTCTTGAAAGTCTCCAGAGAAGGAGACTCCACAACCTCCCTGAGTAGCCTGTTCATTATCTTCAAATAATTCAAAAATTTCCCCCATTATTTAATTGAATCCCTTTTCTTTTCCAAGAGTCTAAGCAAGACATGGTAACCTACTGCTAATCTTCTGTGTCCTCTACACAGGCTGAATCTACTTACCCACAATTATATGCTAAGAGAGAAGCCAGTAAAATGCTGAAGAAGAAAATGTGCATACCTTACCCCTAAATGTTATGATTATTCTTATGTTTCCTATCAATAATAGATTAGGGTCCTGAAGCACTTGAACAGTACTGTAGATTGACTCACCAGTCCTCATTTTCTGATCTCTCAAGGAGACTTGCACTTGGTTTACTTTAATGAAGCACATAATGATGCCACAAGGGAAACTCCAAGGAAAATAATTAATAAGTGAAGGTTTAATTCCCAAAGGCTACACACAGTGTTTCTCCAGTATTTTCAGACTAAGCCTGAGATATCTCACAAGACCTTTGCATAGTCAATTAAAGACCTTTTATTCTTTCCAGTCCTTTTAACTGAGCCGAGGAAAAAAATCTGGATTTCATTTATAATAAAATGATTTCATTTCCAATATGCTTCCCAACCATCAGAAACTGTGTCACGAACCTGGGGTTAACACTGGTAAGCAGGTGAGGTAGTCAGGAACTTCCAGTCAGAGTAAGTTTTTTCATTGAAATGCTATTTCTATGTCTGAACTTGGAAGACTCCTGTTCTCCCAAAAGCTTTTCATCTCCCCAAATCAAACTGACTGAACCAAAACAGTTGGTTCTGAATGAGTTCCACATTTGACAGTGCTTGCCTGTGGTACTGCAGTGCCTCAGAGGCTTCTGCTTCAGATGCTGCCTGACCTCATTCTATCCTATAAGCCTTTACAACATCTGGCCTTACATGTTCTCATTCTGTAAATATTCTAAAGGAATTAGTATCAATAGAAACAAGCTGTGTGTATGTATGTGCATATCTACATAATTTTTTATACATGCCCACATGCATAGCTTTGGTACATATATATCTCCCCAGAGAACAGCAGTAGAGTGAATCTTGATATCAACCTGGAAAGCAAATGTTCAAGAACTAGACTCATCCTGGAAAAATAGCCTGGGAGCCATCCCTCTAATCAAACTTCATTGAATTATAAATGGCTTCCAAGGACAAGGTACCTCCAGGACAGAGATCAGTGGCTAGCCCTAGTTCCAGCACCAATTCACAGCCAGTAATCATTGACTTGTTCACTCAGTCTCTCTATGCTGCTTTGCTTCAGCTTTTTGTAAACTTAAGGCTTGGCTGCATGTGCACCAGTTGACCTCACCATTTGAGTTTCCAGTTCCTTGTTTAAAGTGAAATGATGAAGAAGCTGCACATACTGCCAAAAGTGGAAGGTTTGAGAGGGTGTATTAAAGGACCATACTACTTGTGAAATATGCGTTACAGGAGTCTATCTAATTAGGAGCTCTGTATTAAATCCTGAGCAACAGACAGTTATCCAGTCTGAGTGGTCCAGATGGTCAGATTATCATGGGCACAACTACTTGCAGAATACATTGTAAATGGTTGGCCACCCAGGGCACAGGCACTGGCCTGGTTTCATTTATCTTCCTCTCTTTCCAGTTAAGTACCAGAAAAGGGCTGCATTTCAGAAAGACACCACAGTCAGAAATATACCTGCACTCATAAGTCTTGTACTTGCAGACTCCTTAGCAAGGCTGTTCAAAACATCTCTCATTTAGGAGCATTGTCTGGCAAGCATGTTATTCCTTCCACCCTCCAAGTAGGTATGAAAAAGAGCTACTTGAATTTCCAGTTTCTATGTAGCTTGACTTGAACATAACCATGGTTATGCCTGTGTTCTTTATGTCCCCACTAAAGTAATGACTTCTCAGTTCTGAATGTGCACATCTAGAGTTGCTGATTTCAATTCAGCCAGTCATGCCTGTGTAAGCAAGCAAGTATTTTCATTGCACTGCAGTTTCTTCCTTAAGCTGCCACCTCTTGTCTCTTCAAAATCTGCTTTTCATTTAATATTTCAGCTGAAGAGTTTCAGACACAAGGGAATGCATGTTAATTAAAGAAGCCTTGGTCAAGCTTAAAGGAAGCAGACCACTAGAGGAAATGTCTAGGAATACATTTTTATGTAGGAAATCTGTTCTTTATTCAATATTACTTGAAGGAAGGGGTCCAGGAGGTTTCATTAAAGATAATTTAGATTAGTGTAGTGTTCTCAAATTCCTTATTTGAATAAAAGAAGGATAGATTTAGACAATTAAATTTCAGATATCTGGATATGTTTGATTGTTTGCTTTTCTTCAGGGTGGTTTAAGAAATATTTAGATTTTAACCCCTTACTACTTTACTGCTTCTATTAATATCAGTCCCATAACTAAACTCAGCATTAGGTAGCTTTGTCTGTCTTTAATTTCTATGATTTCTAAAATGCACTAATGGTAATCTTGAAGACACAATAGAGCAAATCATACTGCAGTGTAGCTATGCTGAGTTTGATGTAACTTTGCACAAGAAGTATTTCTGGCACAAGATGAGCTGCTTCTCATATCACCATGCACTTTGAGACTATAATGATTCAGAAAACTCCTAGTATGCAATAAATAGAGAGACTTGTCTGTAACCCTCTGGCACTTTGTGTGATTCTTTCAAGTAAGTGTTCTTGATGCAAAAGATAGGAACAATTCTCTTACAGTTATTTTAGGGAAAAAGAGGCCTATGGACATCTACTGCATGAGGGAAGGTGAGCCTGGAGCAGAGCATGATAGGACAGAGCAGTGAGTGACCCCGCTGACAGGGAGCCCCGATGCAGAGCAGCAAGTCCAGGTCTGGATCAGGGCTGGAGACAGTGATCAGGCTCAGACAGAGCTCAGTGATCCCCTAGCAAAGCAGCAGTGATGAGGCAGGTCTGAGGTCAAGCTAGGAAGAAGAATCTCTGGGTCTGTGCAAGGGCCAAACTGGTAAAGGTCCAAGACCAGGTGGAGATATAGCTCAGCTGCAATGTAGCACAGGTGGCAGCAAGCAGTAAAACCTCAGCTTAAAAGCAGTTCCCAAGGGAAAGGAAAGGCAGGCCCTCATTTCCAGCTTACTTCACAACAGCTTAGGTCAAGGAAGGAGCTGGCCTTGGACTCAGCCAGCTAAACTCTTTAACATGACCAACTAAACACCTAGATGGGGCAATGCACTCCTGCCCTGACAACTTGTCCCTGAACTGCTGCCAGAAACAGCATTGCAGCACCTCGAAGAGACAGGGTGAGCATGGCTTCTTGGTGGTTTTGACTGACCTAAATAGCTATGGTCACAGACACAACCTGTGCTTGTGCTCCTTTGGTAGACTCATGTACACAGGAGCCCTCACCTCCAGTATTAAGAATATAGTATTAAGAGCAGGAAGAATGTACCTTAGTTAATGGAGATTCTCACTCACCTCTGGCACATGTCATGAGCCAGAGAGTCTCTTAAAGGGTGGAAAGCTATGAATCTGAATGGTCACAAATGAAGGAAACAGAGAAGAGCTGTGGAGATAGATGTGGGAACCACACAGTATAAAACAAAAACCCGAATTGCCTTATGAAAGTTTGCATTAACTGAAGACTTAATGGAGCTTTATCTATATAATACAACTGTGTGAATAACCTCACAGACTTTCTCCTTTTTTTCATTTGTTTCTTTTTTCATCTCAGTCTAAATGTAAAGATTACAGAAAGTACCTGATTTTTCTGACATAAAGTATATATAGGGACCAAATCCACCTGTGAAAAATCAGGGATAAAAAAAGGACACTAGAATAATTCAACAAAGATCCGCACTAGGCATTAAATCTAATGGTCATTCGCACACTTTTATCTGCTACTTAAATAATTTTAGGAAGAGTAGAGAAATAGCAGGATTCAGTGAGCTGTGATAGTTCAAATTTTGCAGTAGAGCTACAGCCCTAGAAACCATGAGATAATAAGCACAGAGCTTTTGACTGTAACAATAGAGTAATAGTGACACAGCATCAGCACTGAACATTATTCTAAATTTGTACATTAGGAACTCAAACATAGAAAGTTTTATGCACTGAGCAGATTTGTTCCTTGCATATGGGAACAGAAAGCTCACTGCTGCACACTGTCTTCTGAAAAAGGACATTGCTCACTCCCTCTAGTTGCATTGCAGTAAGGCAAATGCAGACAGAAATAGCAGAAGTTCAGCACAAGGCATTTACCTAGTGATTGTCTTTTCCACATGGATCACAATACTGACCCCAGCTGCACTCCTGAGGCTTCAGAAGAAAGGAACTCTGTGTGTTTTCTCTCTGAACTGTCTGTATGTAACTTTGACCGCAGATTTACTTTTTTTTTTATATGCCCTGAAAGAAGACACAGAAGTGCTTTCAAAGTATTCTTTTCTCTGTTCCCCATCCCCTTTCCACCTACTCAACTTCATAGGCAGCAATTAACAATGAAGCAGAGAAAAAACTTACCAGGCACGTGTGCTTCCATGTCGTCTGGAGGTTTGGCTGGAAGTTGCGTCAGTGGTAATAGGATGTGGCTATGCTGATTGTGTACACAATCTTCTTCTCCACTGGCTTAAGTAGTGAACAGCACTAGCAGCTATTTCCATCCTGGCTTGATCCTGCTTTAAGCAAGCCACAAACTGAAGCTAATTAGCAAGATGACCTGTTTTGGTGATTACCATCATGGAGGAAAGAGAGAAAGGCAAAACTCCCATGACCTGCAAGGCCATGGTAATTCTCTACTGGAACTTCAGCATCCTGTCTTCATGCTCTATAACGCCTCAATAAGCAGCACAATAACAGGCATATATTGTCCTAACTCCCCAGAGGGCAGTGGAGAGGGAGTGAAGGAGAGGAATAAAAAAAGCTAATGCAAAACCAGAGTTCTACAACAGAACTAGCTCTGTCCAAGAAATTGTTATCTTGGATGTGGTTTCTGTGGGGAAGAATGTCTTTATATCTGCAAAGCTTTACAGTGCTTCCAGGTAGGATGTAAGTGCAGAAACCTTTTTATAAGGCTTTATCTCAACTACTCAAATTACCTTACTGCCTGGATGCAGCACTGTCATTGTTGCATGAAATATTCACAGGGTTATCTTGTAATCAACTCTCTAATCAGAACAGGTGATGGATCCTGCTTAACCTTCAACCTTACAGTTTAAGCAATGTATTGGGAAGAAAAGTTGTTGGTGACTAATACCATCTGAAAAAGGTTTTTATTTGCTAGTAATAATTGGAGGGAGGTATAATTATTTGGAGTTCAAATCTTTTCTTCTTTTAGCCTATTTATGGTACTATGACAGTTTCTTTAGTGCAAGATGGGGGAATGGATTTATTCGATCACTGAATAAAGTACAGTGTTTATACCAGCTTGTGAATTAAGATTGTGCAGTGTCATGACCAGCAAGAATAGCAGTTGTCTATATCACAGAGATGCGCAGATGGGCTGTGGGTATGCTATCAAAGATACCGAGTATATACAGGGAGCAGAGTGGCTGTTGTGTCCAAACTTGGGCTAGGTGCTGTAAAACTTTCCCAGCAAGCCTAAGGAATACACATGCTGCTTTAAATTCTGGACAAATTGTCACTAGGTAATTGCCCTATTAATGAAAAAGCTATAGGCAGACCAAAGAGAATGAGATTAAGTTAGATGACTGTGTTCACATGTTTACTTCAGCTCAAATGAAGTGCCACGGGAGAAATTGTATGTATAACCTACACTAATGTTATATGCTTGATTTTATTTAAAAGAGAGAGGGATCAGGACCCTGACTCCATCTTGAACAGCTGCATACAAATCAGTCAAACTTTTCTGCATTACAATTTATGCCTGAAAAGTGATGATTAAGGGTCTGTCTTTGTGCATACAGGGGAGGATGAGTACTTTAAATGTTACAGAATAGTTTTTTAACACTTGCTTTAGTATTCAAACAGAACAATGTCTTCATATATAAAAAGTTAAATCACTCCACCCTTCTTAGTCCCTCCTTTGGAATGGCATTTCCTAAGTAATGTATCAACAGGTATCAAATACTTGTTCTTCTTACCCAGCTAGTATTTTATGTTAATCTCAGAACTTCATCTAGAAACTGCCTTCAGTTAGAAAACAGGGAATAACCCAGATGCCACAGCTTCTGGACTGACTCATCTGAAAACTATTAGATCACAGAAATTCTCTTGGTAACTTTTTGCTAACAAAGTGGGATCAGAGAATACTCCAAGGGAAGCAACTGTTGAATTGCTTTTTGCCTTGATGTTTTATACTAATTAATCTGCTCCCTGGATAGAGAGCAAACCTACTGCTTTGTATACACTTATCTCTGGCAGAGGGGAATGAAAACTTGATGAAAATTAGGTTATTTTATATCCGCATTATATGCTGCACCAACTAAATGCTAAAACAGAAAGGCATAATCACTGATTTTGAAATAATAGAGTAATGTTAAGCCAGGTCCTGCCAGGATCCCTGTGGACACAAAGCTCTGCTTGCACAGGTTCAAATTACTAGCTCCTATGAGCCATAGGATGGGTCTGTTACAGGTAATACAGTTAGCTCAGGTAATAAATAATATACACAGGAAGCAATATGATAGGAAGCAATATCCAGTTGGTTAAAATGGAACTGGGTATGTAGTCTATTTTTAAGGACACTTTCCAATGGAGAAAATCACATCTTAGCATCACTGTGTTTCCTGAGGTACCTGACTATAGTGTTAGTTGATAATGCGAAGCTGTGACAAATAATACCAA
This sequence comes from Brachypteracias leptosomus, assembly GCA_013401335.1. NCBI lineage: Eukaryota > Metazoa > Chordata > Aves > Coraciiformes > Brachypteraciidae > Brachypteracias > Brachypteracias leptosomus. Next base: position 12,740 of record VYZX01024690.1, read on the forward strand.
TACACCAGATTGTGTTTCACCTGCAGTAGAGGAGTGGTGCTCGCAAGTCTGTAAAAGTTAGCAGAGAGATTAGATGCTTTTAATAATTCAGAAGTTATATAACTTCTCATATATAACATGCTCAACAATCCAGCCAGTCTTCTGAAGTGGTAGAATGCGTTCCGAATCATTGGCAGAAAGGCAAAGACTAAGATAGCTCAAAACCATAAAGACTCACAAGCAGCATATACAAGTTGAAAAACAATGTTCCTCAAAGCCTGGATTCTGCTACTGATGTCAATGGAGCAGTCTGATGTGCTGGCATGATACCCTTCCTAGGGTACACAGATCTCTGCTAAGCAGATGCTTGATTATATTGTTCACTTCTGCCAGGAAAGAATGCTTCTGAAAATAGCAGAGTTACACTACATGAAACTGTGCTGTGTGAAAGGCAACTGAAACCTGGATGGAGGAAGCCCAAGCCCCTTGCCTGATACCACTAGAGCATTAGATGAAAGACAGCTCTTTTGGGCCAGGTTGCCTGAAAAGGTTTGATTCTCATGCCAGCAGAACAAGCCCAAAAATGTACTTTCTCAGTCTGTTAGGGGAAACATTATAATATTCCTTTCCTCTTGCTCTCTTCCACTTGTTTCTATGATAGGATTTTCAAGGAAGACACTCCTTCTGGTCTTGAACACAACAGGGCCTTGTCTTTACATGGAATATATAGCTACAAGCAAGGCCTGAATAACAACATACAGACCATACAGGAGTCCACAGAACTCTATTCTGTAAGAAAAAAACAGTAAGTTCTCATGAGATATATTGTGCACCCACTTTAGTCCATATACTGGCACAGAAGCCTGAAAGAAAAATTACAAATAAGGAAGGTAAAGGAAAGTCACACAGTATGGGACATATTCTTGAACTGGTCTAAAGTTCTGTTTATCATATTACATACAGTTCTGTTTATCATATTACCCTGAGCTACCTCTGCTATGAGTTTGATCCTATAACCAAGATATTTTCCAATAAATGTGGCTCCATGTCTGCCCCTGTTGAAGCTCCTGTGTGTCCTCCCCATGCTGATAAGCTGGTGCTTGACTTATATAATTATCTGATTACAAGACCTGTCTGCAGTCACGAAGCCTTAGTCTGCAATCCTGTCAGCTTTAATGAGCTAAGAAAGGTCAGTCTGGGTGAGGTCAGCAATGAAAACAAAGGGCCAGTCCAGAAATGGTAAGGGGAAGATACTGCCTTTTACCCCCTATCCATTCCTTTCCTTTGGTCGTCTCTGATGTTGCAGGCTGCTGTTCCAGGAGTTGCTTACTTCCAGCTTCAGATGAGCTGCTGTGCAGTTGACTACCTGGCTGAACCAAAACCATCTGTCAGGGAGCTTAATATCCAGAGCCAACTACAACAAGGAAATAGCACGAGAATGGTGGAAAACTGGCAAAAGGAATCTACTACAGAAAGTGTGTCTGGTGCCAATTAAAATTTGGTTTCTTTCCCTGGGATTATTGTGGCCTCATAGCAGAAGAAACAGAGATGCATAGAAGGCCTGAGGTTCTCCTAGCACTGTCCAGGAGCAGATGATGTCTTGGATTGATAAGGTGAAAAAAAGGCTTACCATTCAATATGTGTTAAATCCACAGCTGAACAGTGAAAGAGAAGTAGAGATCTGCCTGGTTCCTCTCAAAAAAGAATACAACTTGCCTTTTCAGTTGAAAACACAGAGGTTTTTGTCTGCTTCCAAAGGGAGCCATTCATGCAGATGGGGAGTTGTTTTGACCCATTTAATCATGTGATATTGACATTCACAGGAGGAGCAATACCTCTTCATCTCAGAAGTTTCCCCCCCATGGCCTGGGGGCAATAGTGACAATGTCCTCTGAAATGCCTTCCATTTCTACAATGCCAGCCTAAAAACTGCACAAAGGTAACCTGATTTCCTGACCTTTTCTGCTAGGCTTCTCAGGAGCACTCACCATTACAGTCTTCTAGATATGCTTTTCACTAGTTCAAGAACACTTCTGCTAGAGCTGGAACAATGAATTTTATTTTTTTTTTCATCCATAACCTATTCCTAAGCCTCAATGATTCCATCACAAACATAGGGAAAGTTTGGGATTGTTTTTTGTTTGTTGTTGTTGTTTTTAATACAGCTCCTATATCTGATTTATATATTTTATTTTTTAAAAATTAATTCAATAAAAATTTTAAATATTTCTTGTCTTTCAAAAATGCAAGTGAAATGAACAGTTTTCCCTCTCTCATTTTCGAGAAATTAGTAATTCCCAGTGAAACTGCTTCACTGGTACTAGATTCCAACAGGATCAACAACCCTCTGGAAAATCTTTTGTTTTCCATGGCCTGACCAGACCAAGTGGAATTTAACTCCTGCTTAATTTTTCCCTGGCAGCAATAACCGAATTAAACCTGCCATCAACAATTCTGTATTTGAAAGAACTCTAACTTTTGTAGGTAATGCAACAGATGAACAGATGAAGGGAGGGGAAGAGGAATTACTTTCCATGGTGAAGATGAAGGAGAGCAATACAATCTGCAATATCTTTTCTATAAGCCACCACAAGAATAATCCAGAAATGTTCTATTGTGCTAGTAAGTTTTATTGTTCACTATGTTGACACAATTAGTTAGTCAGAATTCTACTGGATAAAACTATCTGCAGAGAGCAAATGAGGCTTGCACTGCAAAGTTCCTTCATCATAAAAACTTGAGATTAAACAACTGGGATTCTTGGAAATACTCATTCTATACACTTCCGAGAATAGCATTCACACTGAGAGGCAGAAGGGATGTAATGCTGCACCACTGTCCCATTGGCACACCGGAGGTGGATCGTGACTGTGGTTGTTTGAGTGGCTGTACAGCAGCTGCAGAGGTCTTCCCATTTCCCTGTCTGAACAGAGTATCTGGTATTGCTTCTGCACTTGCCCTAAATGGAGAGAAGAAACACCAAATCTGAACAGTGCCAGACCTCAGTGCACTCAGAATCCAGATTCTTCCATTCAAAGCATCCATGGACAACTGCACCTGGAGTTCAGTGCTCTGCTGTAAACCATGAACTCAGAAACAAAGTATCTGATTTCAGGGTGTGGGATGCCTGTCAAAGAGCAGCAAGAGCATGCTTTTGGTTTCAAGAGCACGAGCATAGCAAAGGAGAGGTGAAGAAACTGCTCACATAAAAAAACCCCTATATTTTAAAATATCGTAGGTGATGTCTAGGGCTATTGTATTGGTTTCTAAGCACATATGGTTATCATCTCAGCTGTATGAGATCATGCATTCGGAAAGTGCTTTAGCCCAAATGTTACAAGCCACACATCCACTGTTGTCCTGCTGGTTGCTATTTTTCCTTGTCCTACTTGTCTGTCCACTAAACTTCAATACATGTGATTTTACAGCTAAAGACCTGATTACCCTGACATTATGGACAAGATGTCAAGATTTTTTAATTTTTTTTTTTTAAGAAGGTTAAGTGTGTTTGTTATTGCTCTTAAAGCTTCCCCTCTTAATAAGGCTTGTGTAGGAAGTGAAAGCCCTTCACCAGGTAGCTCTCTGAAAAGCCTGGCTATGTATGCTCTTAATACTTCTCCTCCCCATTCCCATTCTTTTCCCAGTAACCATGGGAAAGGTAGAGACTCATTTTGCCTACTGTCTTAACTAAAGGGAATACTCAAGGGGCTGGATGCAAGCCCTCTTCTTGACTACGATCCTTGTATGCCATAGTTTGGATTGTGTACAAGGGTTGTATACAATCCTTGTATGAAACATGATTATCTCAGATTGAGCAGTTGTCCTGCTACAATCCAATCTGGGAAGAAAATGTCATTCCAATCTGAGAAATGGGAACATCCAGAAGGGAAGCCATCCTCTTGTTTCAAACGGTGGTTGCTCTATAAGTTGTAAGCAGAAACAGGTAGGAAATTAAACTTTTAATCTGATTATAGAAGAAATGTGCAAGACATGCAGAATATAACAGTTTAGTGCACAGACTAATGGAGAAGTCAAAGAGCTTATAGAGCACAGAAGTCAAAGCATAGCACTCAAGTTTAAAAGTCTGTTAAAGTATCATGTATCTAAATTATTTACACTGTCATAAATGAACTTCGGAGTCTGAAGAGGGATATGCTTCTGATGGAAACAAAGGAGAGTGGTGCAAACAAAGCATTTATGCCTTAGTGTATGTGCCTTTTTCCATGCTGGCTTGAATACAGAAAATTCAGGATCACCAAATTACTTTAAGAAAAAGTGCCAATGAGGTTTACACTGTTTAAATGACTCAATGAGAAGGACAGAAACTGAAGTGAAGCCATAGCAGAGGCAAAGGTTTCCCTTGTGGAAGAGAGAAAGGGAGCAAGGGCAGGCCTTGGGGCACAGGGGCTTCCTTTTGTTATTTACCTCACAATGAGAAATAGGGACTTCCTTTTCAGCCACACATCCATTGGTATTCCTATACAGCAGTCTGCTACTTACTGGTCGACATTCCCCTTCCCCCCCTACCAAGTTAAAAAAAAAAAAAAGGTGTTCAACAGTGCTGACAATTGATTTCTTAACTCCCTTCTCCTTGTTACTGACATTGCTGTTAGTGAGATGTCATTACTGGTCAGGTCCCTAGCAAGAGAATTAAGTGTGTCTCCTTAGAGTAACCAATGTAGAGCTGTGTGACTACATCACACTGCAGCCCTAAAATTCCACTGGAGAGTAGGGTTTCCCCTCAAGTTTCCTTTCAATTGACTGCTTTGTTTTAATGTCACCTTGGCACCCAACGTCCACCTTTTACCAGTTGGCTTCCATGTTAGTTAACTCTCCTTTTAAAGATACCTCAATGGCACATTGGGCAAGTAGGTGCCCAGGAAAAAGATGACACGCATAGAAACCCAAACAGCCTAATCAGAGAAACAGAGCTAGCTATTCCTGGGGCTGCCACTGGAGAAAGATCCCATTGTCTTGGGATGATGCCCTTCAAGACAAGTCAGTGGAAGCAGCTTCCCAGATCACCTTACGGACTGAGGTGGGTCGTAGCCTTCAGGACTGTGCGGGACTCTTTATGCTAGGGAAGAACATTTTGGGATTCTACAAGACTTACCAAGGCATTTTTAGAGGAAGAACCAAAGGTAGGGGAAGGGAGGGATTAAGGTCATTTGGTGAAGAATAAGCATGGGAGAATGCATGGATAAAGGTATAAAGGGGGCTGGTTGCATATTAAACAGCTGCTGGTCCATACTTTTGTTTGACCTTGCCCTACATTTGATCACTGCAGTCTACTCTGTCTTCTTATTAAAATCCATTTCTGACTACTTTTTCTGGGTGATGAACTCTCTGTTCTCTGTGGATGTGCGTGTATGGAGGAGAAAGTGCCAGCAACTGGAATTTGACCACAGGTCATAGGGCTCATAAGTCTAGGTTAGCAGAGATGCAGGATCAGTTACTGGACAGTGGGAGTGCCTAAGGCTACTATGGACCTTCACACTGTTCAGCCAGAGAGATTAGGACAAGAATGTGAGTGCTGTTTGTGTTTACGAGAGTACTGAGTATTTCTTCATGTGTACATAAAGAATGTGTGTGCATGTTCTATACATGGGTTTGTGTGTGTGCCTACTGGGATAGATGCTCAGCTTCAGTGTTGCCTGGACCTGGGGACATGGAGCCATGATAGCCTTGCATCTATTGGTCTCATAGATTTGAGAACTTCCTAACAGTTCTTGCGTATGTGGTGGATTTTGCAGAACACTAAGGTGGCAAAAAGAAAAACTAGGGAAAAAAAATAGAAAACTAACTTTGGGCCAATGGGAACTTTTCCACTGTCTTCAGTAAGTCATGAAATACTCTGATACTTGTTTTCCGCTATGTTTTGCTCTTAGTGTCAGGTAAATTCTCCCCGTAGTTTTCCATCTAACAAGAAATCCATAAAAGAGGCAGTAGGTCTGGATTTCTTATGTGTGGAGGGTGCAAGATAAAGGAATCTGCTGATCCTTATTTGTGGAGTGAGGTTGGTTTGCTCGCTGAGATAGTTGACAATGACTGCTCCTCCACTTTTTTAGGGAACCTCACCACTAACACGCTCAAATACAGCCTAATAGAGAATATTTTGTTCTGAATGCTTTAGTCTGTTTTGGTCCACATCTAAAGAGTTATGAAGGAGCCAATACTTTGCATGGATATTTTACACACTGCAAACAACAGTTCTTTGTAGTGTTAATATGGTGCTATGCCTCTGTGTAAAGACAGGCTCCTGCTTTTATTCATTTCTACCTAACTAATGGGATTTCTGTATTTACTAGAATACTGGACTATTTTTTACATACTACACACGAGCATTTCAGAGACATGAAGGATTTCAGCTTACCAACTGCACAACTAAGCAGATTAACTGAAATATATCCATCTTCCTAGCAGCAAACATAGCTTTCAATACCTTTTCCATGGGAATATTAGTACCAAACTGTCTCTGTGCCTTGCTAAGGCTTTACATTTAATTTTAAAAATAAATAAATAAGTCATCAGAATCAATACAGCTTCATCACCTTTTTGATCCTGGCTTATTCACTTGTTCTCAAGTTACTTTACTACTCTCATGTACCTTTTTTGTAGACATGCCTCCTTTGCAAAGGCAAGGGCTTGTAACTTAACGAAATACATGTAATTGAGATCAACATGGAAAATAGGTAAGAAGCAGAGATGCAACTTCTTTGTTAAGTGGGAAAATAAGGAATATCCTTTGCAAATAATTGAGTCCTTTGCTAGTACCACAAAAATCTAATAAGAAAACAAGCCTGTTCACTTATGTGCTCCTACATACTGAAAACCTGGAACAATGCCCTCAGACACACAAATGAATTCAAATTGCCAAGACATAACAAAGAACACAAAAATGGATTCATAAAAAAAACCTTTGCTCAAAGCCACGTAAGACTCTACTGAACCAAAGGCATCACCTGGAACTGCGCTTTGAACTTAAGAGAACAAGTTCTTCGCCGAAATCCTTATGGTACTGAGGTATGAAAGATAAACTCTCTCAGGACGTGGGAAGGCAATGTAGCCTATATCTAAGTCTTGGCATCAATGAGAAACTGATTATTCTCTTATCTGACTTATAAGAATAATTTAATTACTCTGGCTTTACAGTTGCTTTGTCGAGCCTTGCTGTTCCCTGTAGAATATGTAACAGACTACATGATGCTACTGAGTGCCCTGGTAGAAAGATATAAATACAGAGGGGAGAGAGAGAGTTTGGTATCTACAATCAATGGAATCACCAAATATTAGGGATTGGAGGGGACCTTGAAAGATCATCTAGTCCAATCCCCCCGCCGGAGCAGGATCACCTAGACCACATTGCACAGGAACACGTCCAGGCGGGCTTTAAATGTCTCTGGAGAAGGAGACTCCACAACCTCCCTGGGCAGCCTGTTCCAGTGCTCTGTCACCCTCACCATGAAGAAGTTTCTTCTCATATTTAGGTGGAACCTCCTATGTTCCAGTTTATACCCGTTGCCCCTTGTCCTATCATTAGACACCACTGAAAAGAGCCTGGATCCATCCTCCTGACACTTTCCCTTAATGCATTTCTAAACATTAATAAGGGTCACCCCTCAGTCTCCTTTTTTCCAAGCTAAAGAGACCCAGCTCCCTCAGCCTTTCCTCATAAGGGAGATGTTCCACTCCCTTAATCATCTTAGTGGCTCTGCACTGGACTCTCTCAAGAAGTTCCCTGTCCTTCTTGAACTGAGGGGCCCAGAACTGGACACAGTATTCCAGATGCGGTCTCACCAGGGCAGAGTAGAGGGGGAGGAGAA
>VYZX01024690.1:21008-38503 GCA_013401335.1 Brachypteracias leptosomus
TTTGAAGAAGCCCTTTCTGTTGTCCTTGACCTCTCTTGCAAGGTTGAATTCCAAGGAGGCCTTGGCTTTCCTAGTTGTGGCCCTACATCCTCTGACTAGAGTCTTATAATCATCCCAAGTGGCCATCCCCTCCTTCTTCTTCCTCTTGAGTTTGCCCAGCAGTTCCCTGTTTAACCATGCAGGTCTTTTGGCTCCCTTTCTTGACTTCCTACATGATGGGATGCTCTGATCTTGCGCTTGGAAGAAGTGGTCCTTGAAATCTAACCAACTATCTTGGGCCCCTTTACCTTCTAGTACCCTGTCCCATGGGATTTCCCCTAGCAATTGCTTGAAAAGGCCAAGGTTTTTTTCTGCTAGATATTCTGTTCTCGCCACATGAGATCCTGAACTCCACCATCTCATGGTCACTGCAACCAAGGCTGCCATCAACCTTCACTGCCTCAACCAGACCCTCCTTATTTGTGAGAATAAGATCTAGCAGCGCTCCTTTCCTAGTTGGCTCATCCACCATTTGCATCAGGAAGTTGTCATCGACACACTGGAGGAACCTCCTGGTATCTGTTTGATTCAAACCTATGAGTTAATCACCATCCTTCAACTGATAACCCATGGTTAGCTGGTTGGATGCAGTATTGTGGCTTTTTCCTTATGAAAGACCCTGAATAGAGAAGGGATCAGAAATAGGACTGCACTTTAATACAGCACTTTTCAGTTTTAGGCTATGTCCAAGCAAACATCAATGGGAACAAGCATTTGAAGGCTCATACAATATGGATGGGTTTAGGCATGCAGTATTTCACTTAGATCAGTTTGCTTTTGCTGCTGCACAGAGATATCACTTTTAAATCACTGTAACTAATAGTTACATTTAGTTAAATATTAAATAAATATTTGTAATGAGCTGTGCTCATATGGAACTGGGCTTCTCCTCTCCTCAGTTGCAGCAATAGGCATTCTCAATTAGTAGACTCTGTCCACCACCCTGTTTTAAATCTTAAAATCTGTTTTTGTTAATAAATAATTTTCAGTATTCCTTACATGAAGCCTGGCAGGCTAATGTTCTCTTAACTAAATTACCTGTTTGAGCCATTTGATGACAGTCTATCTCAATAGCTTTCTGACTTCTATTTCTCAAGCCAGAACTCAGTGATTACAGACAGGCAATGGCTGCAAACTCTCTAGGAGTTAGCGTCCTTCATCAGAGGTATTATTATAGCATTTACTGTGCTAGTGTGGTGATGGACTGCTATGCTGGCCATCATTTATTTATTAGTACATGCATAGAGGGGGGAAAAAAAACCAACAGAAGATATAACAAAACACAGGCAAGATGTTGATATTCTGACCTTAAAAGAGACTATCAATCTTTTTTTTTTTTCCCTAAATGAGCTACAGTATTACTATTTTTTTATTTACAAAGGAGAAAGCTGAGAGGCTGTCTGTTCACAAAAGCATCAGAGATTCATTTTAGAAATGAGAAAACAACCCTGCCATCCTTCCTCATGTAAGCAAACACTTTCTGTGCTCACAGACTGACTGACATTTGGATTATCTACACAATGATGCATGAAATCAAGAGTAGCAGGACTGACTCCTAGACTGCTGAATTTAAGATGCAGTCAGGCTGTTCAATAGGAATGCACTTTTGACAAGCATTTCCCCTATCATTTTTTGGTTATTACATTATCAAAACCCAACCAAAATTACATTTACTGCCACCAGGGTTTGGGGTTTTTTTCTAAATTCACTTAAAGGTGATTGATTATTCATAAAGTGGTCACCTCACACATTCAGTATCAGGTTATGTGACTTGTCAACCTGTGTGTGCAGTACTGTTCCTGTTATCTTTAGATGAACAATAAAATAAAACATTCATAATTAACATCGGCATAAAATGTGAAGAGTATCTATTTCTTTCTAAGCACTTGTGCATATTGTTAAAACACATGTTCCATTGAACAAAACCTGACAGCAGTATCCAAATCAGAGGGCAGACTTGTTCTACGGTTTATGTTAACCACATGGCTTAGTTCTGTTTTGTTAAACTGCATCTTATGCAACATGTAGCTCCTTATCTAGTAGCTTACATTCTCTGCAATTTCCATACAAGACTTTTGGCTTATTTACTTACATGTGTCACAGCAGGTGTTGCCAATTTTTGCAATTCTGCCCTAAAAAAGTAAAAAAAGAAAACTTCTACTTTAGCACAGGTAATACACATTTGTTCTGTCGGAAGAATACAGAGGGATTTTTAAAATAGGGTATTAGGCAAGAAAATTATATTTCTATATTGTACAAAAATATAGATCTACATTAGGCATAATCTCTTTATTTTAAAGCTTTGAGCATGTATCTGTTGATAGCTGATTGGAAATAATCGACTATATTACCAAGTTCAACATCTGAAAATATTGCTCTCACCTTATATTGGGCATGTTCTAAAGTAAAGACATTGAATACAAATAAATTTCTGGGAACTAGAGTGATAAAACCAACAGCATTCATGTCTTGTCACTATTTAAAAAAGGAAGTTAAACGGTCCCTCTTGACTTTTTTTATCTGTATAGATGAAAGCATGCCTATCCCGCAACTGCTGCAAATGCACAGACAAATCATAATATATTACACATGTCTAATATGCTTTACCAGACAAAAAAACCCATGTTTCTTATTTTATTATTAACACATAGAAAATAATTCTCAGAAATACACATATGTTAGAAAATTACTGAAAGCCCATAGTGAAAGGAAAAAGGGAGAAATATTTATACTGTAGGGTGATGCTATTGTCTTACTAATTACTTGAACTTACACGCAAAGGTTTGGACGCTTGTTTAATCAAAAACCTAAACTTTTCATCTGTAACTAGATGAAAACCACTAATTTTATAGATGAAATAGTTCCATTTTTTCAGATGGAAGGAGCATAAATGCAGTTTTGGAAGTTTGGGTTAAAAAGTAAAGTATTGATTTTCAACTAAGATCTTTAGAATACGATAATAACACAAAGCCTGTAACGTAATCCAGCATTTTTCTAAATCTTTGTGTAACAAAACTGTGCGCTATATTGACTTCACAAAGTGAGAAATGCACTGTAGAAGCCTTATTCTTCTTGCATTATACATACCAAATCCTCCTTTTGCTTGATGTGTATGTAGAGAAAGATTTGAGCAGAGCCTTTGTTAAAGTTTTCCTGCTTCCTGTCATGCTCAAAAAAACCCATGGACAGGCAGATATAAACACCTATGTGATGTTAGATGAGCAAAAGAAGGATCCCATGTGCTACACCCCAAGCTGCATTCTCTTCCTCCGTGTATGGCTAACCTCAAATCACAGGAAAGATCGGTCAATGTGTTGAGTGGGGTTTTTATTATACCAAACAACTGCAAACATGGAAGTTTGAGCTCTTCCCACAGTCTTGTGAAAATTCCTTTCCCTGACTTCATACAGAAGTAGAGAAAAGATATATTAGCATTTCATATGAATATTCATAGAAAAAAAAAAAGGAGTTGATCTGACTGTTTTCACGGTTTGTGTAATTATCCATGCAGTTCTGCTCTGGATACCAATCTGAAGACATTGTTAGAACAAGTAATTTTCTTATGTTTGCTGCTTCATGTGGAGCAGAATTACTGCAAGATCAGCATCTCCTCTGAAGTATAGACCCGCATAAAACCAGCATATATTTAAAAATAAAGAAAACTTATATTTTTCTGAATTTCAAAGAGAGTTCAAATTCAGTTTAGCCAAAGTGCTGGGAGAGGATTGGGGTTTCCCATCCTAATACACATAAGGTACCTATATACAGAACCATAACCATAACAGAATCTATTAGGAAACCTGGAAACAGGAGTCATTTCACTACTTACTCCTTCAGCCAAACATCTTCTGGAATCAAATGGAGGACAGCCAGTGATTCTCTTTTCCCAGATAAATTCCCCTTTCTCGTTTACTTTACAGGAGTGATTATCGCAGCCATCCTGAAGTGATTCATTTGGCTGTAAAGATTTAAGGGCTGTTAGCTTTACATAGAAACAACATCAGACAGTAAGCTTTTAGGATACTATGCCAGCTGACTATTTCCTTAGTGATATTTCAATTAATATACCATGGTGGTGAAGTTTATAAAACATTGAAAACTTTCATAAACAGAATTATTTATCAACAAAGTCATGATCTTCTATTTACTTCCATAGCCATAATAATTACAGCTCAGTCAAGACTGCCAAAACCAGATGGTTTTCAGCTTTTCATAGTGAAGACATTTCTATTAAAAGAAAAACTTGGGAGTTTGGCTTATAACTTGTCTTTTAGACAGACATATACACGAATATTAAATATTTATGAGTTGCAAGCTTCTTTAAAAAAATACATAAACCCACACTCCCACCCCCACATAGAATCATTTAGGTTGGAAGAGACCCTTAAGAATCCAACAGTTAACATAACACTGCCAAGTCCACTGCTAAACCAAGCCCCTAAGCACCCTGTCTACATGGCTTTTAAATACCTCCAGGGATGGTGACTCAACCACTTCCCTGGGCAGCCTGTTGCAATGCTTGACAATGGTTTCACTGAAGAAATTTTTCCTAATATCCAACCTAAATCTCCCCTGGCACAACTTGAAGCTCTTTCCTCTCCTCCTATCACTTCTTACTTGAGAGAAGAGATTGATCCCCACCTTGCTACAACCTCCTTTCAGGCAGTTGTAGAGAGCAATAAGGTCTTCCCTCAGCCTCCTTTTCTCTAGACTAAGTAACTCTAGTTCCCTCTGCCACTTCTCATACAACTTGTTCTCTAGAACCTTCACCAGCTTTGTTGCTCTGCCCATACTCTACTCACCTAAAACTTAGCTCAGGAATGAAATAAAAGATGCTATATGCTGTTTCTTGAGACAAGCTGATAGGTTTTAACCAAGAAAATATCTACTCCTGTTTAGAAACCTATTATGCTAGGTAAATTTTTCACAATTCACATTTTTCAACTTAAATTATCCATTTCTCATTTAAAATAAGGGGGTTTATTTCCTCTAAGTAGTTGAGTTCCTTGTTAACATCAAGTTTCTTGATAACATTCATGCTTGCAGACGCATCTAGAATGTCCCTCTTGTGTTTTGTACTGTGGTATGGTCTCCTTTTTTTCATGACAAACAATAATAAAATAAGAAATTTATTGACATTTCTGACAGCTAAAGGAAAAGGCACTAGTAATACCATGCTGCCTAACCAAAAAGGAAGAAAAAAAATGCACTTTCCTTGGGTTCACCTGAAATCTGTGCTACATTTACATTTATTCATAAATAAAAGACAGACTGCTTAAAACTTACCTGAAGGTATTTAACCCTGCCATCTCTCAGCCTGATGCCGCATGAAGTTGGCACACATCTTCCACAGCAAGAGCCAGAGACTTCCTGCCTTCTGTAATTCTAGAAAATGAAGGGCATTTTTCTGCGTTTATTTTGTTTTAAGCATGATTCCTACACTTATTTGTTGAGAGGTTGTTTGGGTTTTTTAAATTAGTGGACAAAGTGATAGCAAAATGTTTTTTTAAACAGTAGTACTAGACTAGCTTAATCTAATTAGTTTTGTACTTTTTTGTTTTATAAAAGCTGACATTAATCCTTGTGATGATTTATTATACAGTAGGGAGGAGAGTTTATTTACAAGTACAAACCTCCTACATCCACTGACTTCAATACTCTTTGACAGTAACAGTTGCAAGGTCACATCCATTAAACAACAAATGAGGAGAGGATAAGAAACTTACTAAAATATTTTGAGACACATACAGTTTGCATTTGTGGTATATGCAGGAGCTTCTCTGTAAAGCTAAAGAATACGACACAGTGAAACTTGGAAAAGTAGTTTGAAGTGCTTAAACTAGGAGAAAAGGGTAAGATATCCAGTAAGCAGTGGGCAGGGAAAAGGAGAGAATAAGGGTAAAGTGGAAAATTTGGACTATGGAAGGAAAAAGAAAATAGCTTGATAAAGAAGAAAAAGAAAAAACAGTGGCAGGGAAAGGTACATGGCAGAATGAGCAGCACTAGATGGTGAGGAAGAAAGATATAGAGTAGATAATGGAAGCAAAAAAACCAAAAAACCAACAAAACAAACAGAAAGGAACTGAGTTAACATGTGAAGAGTCCCACAGTAACATCTCCAGCTGCTACGCACAACCAACAGCTGCTTATGATGAGCTGAACATTTTTAAGACAACAAACACTTTCTGGTTGAGAAAAGGCATGCATGTTATCCGTATATTTTTTATAGAAAAAGAATTTGGGGAGGGTGGGGGGTTACTATTAAATCATTAGGAGAAAACATAATTCATTGTTATTTAGGTGAATTGCTCTACTAGCAAAAATGTAAGCAGCTAAAGTAGATCATAAAATTATCCAAAAAAGTGACCCTGATGAGCAGAATATGCTGCAGTTGGCTGCACTTCAATTACTAGTGCATTTACTTTTGCAGCTTCAACATCCAGTAGAAAGCAGGTGCTCCTGAGAGAGTATATACTCTTAACCCATGATTTCATCCATTACGAAGGAATTGCTTTTAATCTGGGTATATAATGAAATCAATGACTCTGAGACAGGAAAGATCCCAAGTCTGTGTATGAATCCCACTGGCCTTAGCAGGATGAAGACATTCTGTATCTTATTTGAGATTTTTTCCCCTTCGAGCTCCACAGATTCATTACAATGGATAAAAATGGCTACACCTAGACCTGCAACCTCCCTTGGGGAGCTGCACATCTCCTAAACACAAATTCATCATGCTTCATAAGCCCAACTGGAAATTGCCCTTTCTTCAGGGGTTTTTTGTTTAATCTGTACTTTTGGGTCAGATGGGGGAAAGGACCTGTTTGGGAATTGTGTGGGTGGCAAAAGAAGCAGAAAAGGAATGTTTCCCCATTATTTTACCATGTATTTTATTGATTCCTCTACCTTTAATTGCTACAGCTGGCTTCATGAATTAAAAGCAGGAATTGATGTTTGTGTACTTTTGTGGGGGAACATATATATGTGCACATGTTTTTGGTCACAGATTTACCCTAGTGTATCTGAGTTTTTTTCATTGATCTACCAGGTTACATTTTGTGGAAGTGAGGAAGATGCTCAGCACTAAGCTTGGCCATTTATTTTCCTTTCAGAAGCCTGTGTCTACAATCATACCTTACAGGAGGGGTGATATTAGGGTCCAGACCAAAGTGTTCCAGATTTTCCTTTTTGCCACAGGTACACCCATACCAGCAAATAAAGAGGGTCAAGGCCAGTTTTGTGCGTCTGCAGACAAGTGGAACACATATGTATGTCTAAACTGCATTCTCCCCACAAAACAGACAGAGCTTGTGTTGTCCTAACCACTGACCTCTGTCTGGGCATTATTTGGAATTTTGCTAGTCAGAACATGCCAGTTGGGACACTACTGACAATTCTTCAAGATGAGTGGGTGCAGGACATAATTTGAGCCTACAGTCTTGCTCTGTTTATTAGTACAGATGAAACCACAGAAACTTGACTTACTACATTGTCTTTTCTAGTTCTACTTAGGGATTGAAAACTGGACTCATGCAAAATTCAGCCTCTCTCTCTTGCAGGGAAACTATCAATGTATGCTCCTCCTGGATATCAGCCGGGAATCCCATATGATCATGTTAGAGATGAGGCTTTGGGGAGCAACGGCCACTGCTTGCATAGGCCCTGGGGTTTTTTGAGCCCATCGGGCTCCATCCATTATCCTGGGAAAGACAGAATAATAAAGGGGATTGAAGACTTTTTCTGTGGAAATTTAGCTGCTTGTCTGTGCTCTACAGATAGAGAGAGATTAAGCTAGCCTCTGCAGCTTGCTTGGCCACCTTCCACTTGATGTATCAGTACACAGAGAGAAAATGACATAATTGAGCAGTAGTAGTCAGACATTCCAGTCACACTGTTGGTCAGCGGAGTAAAAATAGGAGCTCTTTGCCTCTGGCTTTCCCAGCCAAGCTCATTCCTTGCAAAGCAGCCACAAAGACCTCAAAAAAAACAGTGGAACTGATGTGGACAATGACCTCAAATCACCAAAGGCATGGCAGAAATATTGTTGAACCCAGTTATTAGACAATTTGGAATAGTCATAGGAAAAGCCCTGAAGCACAGAGATCTGGCTGGGCTGCTGGTCCCTGGAAGGACAGATAATACTGTAGGAAAGGAGACACAGCAGTTCCTGTGTTGTCAAACTTATTTTTCTCTAAAGATAAGTAGTGTAAAATACACAATAAAATGTGCCTGTAGACCTCAGTACTATGAAAAGTTACCTTTCCTACACTGTGGATTTAGATTTGGTATATTTCATCTAATTCAGGGAAAGAACAACACAGGGCCATGACTTCTCAGGAAAACTTGAAGAAAGGTGACAGGTCCCAGAGTTGTACAGAATATAAACTGGTATATATAATGAAGAACATGACCTTCTCATCAGACATTCTTAACCAGAACTTCCAGACCACTTGCACTTACTATTGGGCATGGCTCACAGGTTAATTTTGTACATGTCAGAGTATATCTCCGAGAAGATGTTGACTGGACGGAGCAGAGACATGTTGTACATTGATCCACCATCACGTGTCTCCATGGCTGAAACATTAGAACCAGTTCGTAAGTCAGTAACTGTCTCCAGCAAAACTTAAATAAATGATCAATTTTATCTTGGTTAAATCTCTTTCATTAAATCTTTCATTGCAACTCTTTCAAGAGAAAACAGAAAACTGATGCCCCCACTTTTCAGAGACACAGATTTTTGCATTTGTAATTCCACTATAAGCACAACATGAGGCTAGTTTTCAAGTAAGCCCTTTAGAATTCTGTAATCAGCAAAATGGCATTGTCTTTTCTTATTTCAATGCTTGCAAAGCTAGCAAGCAAGAAAGGAATCCTTCAAAGTGATGAGGAAGATTTTGTCATGAGCTATCCTGACAGCATGTTAGGTGTTTGCCACCAGTTCATTTTTTTCGAGTGTAGTGAATTGGTTTGCCAGCAAGTTTTTATTCTTGAGCCATTGCAACCCACAGATTATGGTCAGAAATTATTATTTTTCTTGTAATAATACTGCTTAGAATCTCCAGAAGCCTAAAAGTTTAAAATTGAGAAAGAAGAAAGAAAAACAAAACCAGAAACAGCATTACTGAGTAAAGAACTGGACTTCTTCATATTTACAAGCAAATCAGTAGCTGAGCTGGCATAAAATTCAAATTCCCTGATCTCTTCTCAAGCACCTTGTTTGCTGGATCCCATCACATTTTCAAAGCAAGCAAAATGACATTTAAAATGTAGAGCAAAAATGCCAAACTACTAAACGAGAAACAAAAGGATGAGTTAATAATTGAATTACTAGCACTGAAAAGAATTCTAAATACAAAGTCTTTCTACCTTGCACGTGCAAGCCTTTCATTTCAATCCCAAAAGAACAAACAACCATGGCTGAAGGGAAAAAATGGAAGGAGGCCATGCAAGATTTTCACAAAGAACTTCTAAAACCTAATAAATAAGGGGGAAAGGCAGTGAATATTGCCAGATTATAAAAGCTTTGAGTTGTCCTTCAAAAGTAAATGAATGTCACTGCTAATTTCATTGGGAATGGGGATTTCCCATGCTACATACTACACATCTTTAAATTTCTTTTTTTTTCTTGTTCCACACTAGTAATCATTCCTGGAACAAATGAAGCAAAGCTAAGAAGCTAGCCAGAGTAACAGTGTAAAGGTAATGCATTTATGGGTATTTCAGAGCCAATACTCTGACATATGCATTGAAGGACAAATGGTCTGATTAAAGAATTTTCATTACGTTCTTACTCTGCACCCCAGCCCAACAGAGGTCCTCGGGCCTCAGTGGTTTCCTATGAAGCAACAGCAATAACAATGACTTTTTCTTGTTTTGTGGAGATCTAGAAAAAAGATCTTCTGCATACAATGTGACGGAGGTGGAAATGCCAATGGGAAGATCCCTGTCTTTTAACAATTCAGCTCAAGACCTCAAGAGTTTTCAAGTTTCTTGTTTTAACCTTTTATAGTGAACATGGGGCCATTAATGTGGAGCAGTAAAAGACCTCAATGGATGCAGGCATGAGGACACACATAACATTTTCCTATGGGAGAGCAATGGATAGCAAACATCATATGAAACTCCAGACTTCTTGTTTACTCTCAAAGTTAGAAAACATTCAGACACCAGAGTAATAATCCTAGTAGAGACTACATGGCCTCATAAGGGCATTTAATCTATTGACACTAGTGTTGCTCTACTGGTTAGTAGCTCCACAAATGCATGTGCATGTACACCCACAAGCTTTGCAGATCTGGGAGATGTTCTCATCATGTTGACTTATTTCAAGGTACGTTTCAGTTTTCTCTGTTTACTATCATAATCACACTTAATTCAGGCCCTCTAAAAGTAAATGCTTATCACAGAATGCCTCAGTAGCTCTAGGTTTTTATATCATGAAGAAAGGGTCTATAAAGCCACAATTGATATTACAATTTATATTTTCATTGGATCTTCTAATAGTTCTAACATTCCGATTAAATATCAAAAAAAGTTAGATAAAGTTGAGTTTATTATAAAATCACTGTTACAGGCAGGAACATAGGACCCACTAGAGGCATGTTGAAATGAAATCTTCACAAGTGCCTTGAACTTTTGAGGGAAGGTCTTACCTTAATCCAAAGTTTACATCACACCTTAGTTCTATTATATTCATTTAACGTATTTAGAGATCAGCATGCAAATGGCTTTAACAGCTTTCTGTGAACATAGCTTAGCATGACAGAACTGAATGCAATAATGGATTGATACATCTTTTTCCCCTTTGTAAAATACACCCATCATGTTTTCTTGGCTAACTTAGAATGAAATGTCAACATCTGCTAACCCAGGGTTAGTCACTGCAACCAAAATAACCTGCATAGAGTCCAAATCTACTCAGATCTCCTTCAAAAAATGCCACTCAGTAAAAGCCTGGGAAAACAGATGAGTGATATAGATAATCCTTTTGGTAAATACAGCCACCTGCTTGTAAGTCTGCAGTTAAAGCCCACAGCATTGTTAAGAACAGCAGAGTGAATGCAATACACCAAATTACTGGAATGTAATATTGGTAACCAGATACAAGACAAAAATGTAAAGGAATTAAGGACACAGTCAGTTAATAGAACTGTAGTAAAAGACTCAAAACATGGAACTATTCAGTGAGTAAGGTAATGGAGCAAAGTTTTCCCTTGATATAAAATGAAACTTGAAACCTATTCTTAAAGGACCCAGAATAAAGATTTGAAATCCAAGAAGTATAAACTTCTGTGGACAGCACATATTCTTTCCTGACCAGAACTCTGGAACAATCATTGAAGTAGAGAATAACATAAGACAAAGCTGTAGTAACACCAGATGCTCAAAAGCTTTCAGATACATAGTCAATTACCTAACAATAAGTCATTAAATGAAGCTGGTTTAATTGAAAAGTTCATTAATTTAAGGTAAGTTCTAATATAAATTCTAATTTAATTACCTTTTTAAAAAAAAAAAATCAAATTGGCCACTTTGATTAGAAATCTTCCAAGATTATATCTCAACTCGAATTTCACACTCCCCATCCTGAGAAAATATTTTAGTAACTGCATTGTTGAATGCTAACTTCAACAATGCTTGATATTTGTGACAGCAAAAGCACAGAAATAACAGCTGGGGCCTACCTACACCCTCAAAATCTTACACAGGCAGTATTTGATAAAATGGCCAATTGTCAGGAAGAACAATAACACATTTTAAAAGTGATATCAAATGAAAAAAAAAAAAAAGAAAATAAAATCTTTTCAAGACAGATTTTATATATAGCCAGATAGAGACAAATGAGTCAAAAATATAGTTTTGTGTCAGCTGAAATACTTTATAAATTCATTTCAAATTGGGAAAATTCTATTAAGATAGAAATTCTTTTCAACATTGTAGAAGATGAAGAATTTTTAAGTCTTCAAAATACAGATATTTCTCATTTTGTCTTCAACCTGACAATTTGTTTCAAAATTTGCTTATGGTTCATTTTAAAGTATTTTAAAATATTTTAACACCCTTGAAAATAGAACAAAGACATTTTTGACAAATCAGGTAAACATTTTTTTTTGTAACAGAAAAAGAAAGAACAGAATGTAACTGGAAGGACACCTTCTTTTTGCAACAGATAATATATACATATATATTCATATCCTATATAACAGAATGTGGCAGACGATATCATGCAGACTATACTGCATGACATTCTCTACAAGAATGGTCTTTATAAAATGTCATAACTAGTTTTGACAACATACTATAGAGGAGACAAATAGAAGGATCAAAGAGAAAGTAGACTATTAAAGATTTTACTGCTTTAAAACTCTCCTCCCAGTGTTCTGACAAGAAAGGCAGTTATTCCTTGGATTTAGTTCTACAGGGAAGTAATCCCCACACAGAATAATGGATACTTGGTGATGGGGCTTTAGCTCTAAGAAACTGATGAATTTATGCTTATCAGCTATGAAAAAAATAAAAACCAGAAGAAATAGATGAAGAAAGGTTCTCTGTGTCATAACTCAGAAGTCCAAAGAGATTTGGGTAAACTTACCATTTAAATAAAGGAAAAGAAAAACATACATTGACAACACAGGAACACATAGGTTAAAAGTTAGGTTAAATGACTAAAGAGGACCTGTTTCCCTGGGGGATGATGAGAATATTTAGAGCTCTTTGACACCAGAGGTGCTGCCAGAATACGGATTTAGGGAAACAATGGACAATTGGCAGAGCTCTCCAAAGATAAATTCAGCATAAATGAGATCAGATGCTTAACTCCCATCATTCCCACTGTCATGGACTGGGTTAAACATGTCTTAATCTATCCATTAAATATGCAGTTGAGAAAAAATTTCCTCTGAGGGCATAACAGCAGGGATCTTGAAAGGGGACAGAGGTCAAACAGTGAGGAAGCTCAACTTTCCTGTTCCTGCTAATAGCCAAGAAGTGATACCACTCCTTCCACACAGGTGGAGCAAGAGTCTCCATCCATTTTTTAATCTGCCTTATCCTCTAGGTAGAATATGGGAAGTTTTTTCTTTCCCAAAGTGGGCAAAGATCATTTTTGAGATTATCCCTCGCAGATAGTTTCCTGTGTGTTTGGTAGCCTGCAAGTCATTACACAACAGAGATTACCACAGTTTCTAAGCACTTTCTCAAGCATCTTTTCAAGACAAGGAAACATTACTGTCCAAATTTTGCAGAGGTACTCAATGTCACATAGGAAGTCTATGGCAGGGTCATGAACTGAACATACACATGTAGAGCCAATTACCACTGCTTTTAGCTCAAGGTCTTACTTGCAGAGATTCTGTTTGATTGAAGTTGCCCTGCATGCTTATATGCACTCTGGCAAATGTGTTTTCTTCAAAAGCTCATTCATCTATCTAAATGTCTTACCAACAGAGCAAGTAAAAGGAATCGTGTCTTACCCCAATAACAGTGCCATTCAAAGAACAACCATTCACAGGTACTGAAAAAGAAAAAAATATTCCATTTAACATTACAATTATCATGATATTACAAAGATTTAATAAACCACAGGTATGTTTTTTTGACTTATTAGAGTTTCAACTGAGGACATTTAGACTTGGTTTCACTGTAAAGAAGCGTAATTGAGCCATCTTGCATTACACTTTGAAAGGTAGCAATTTGTCAGATTTATCCTGAATTCCACCTCCAAATATCTCTTGCTAAGCTGTTTTTTAACAAGTACACAGAACCATATAAATTTTCCCCTCCAGTTCAAGACTATCACTCTCAGAAGAAGCACTCAGGTTGTCCACAAGTTACAGTGCCTATTTCTCCTCCTCCTTCCACTGCTAGCTCCTCATCCTGATGGTTGCATATATACTTGTCAATTAAACATGACTGAGAGTCTCTGCAGACTGAGGCCAATTAGCCAAATCATCTGATTTGGACTTTTGACCCAAGTCTATGCTAGGAATTGGCCACAGCCACAATGCTCAGAGAACACGCAGGAAACATCATGGCTGCATACAAACTTCCTGTTCATAGAAGGCACTGGGGAGAGCATAGAATCCTTGAGGTCCCACCAATCTTGTGTTCTATGATTCTATGATTCCTAAGCCAAAAGCATCTCAAGACCTTTTTTAATGCAGGCTAGTTGTAAAAACATAGCCTGTCATGTCTCTCTGAAGCAATGCAATATAGCACCAACAGCAAGTTGTTCAAAAGATGACAGAAAACTCCAGTTGGAAAGAGGAAGTAATAGCAGCAACTGCTATTGTACTCAATGTCTGAATTACACAGGAAAGCTTCAAAGTAGTACTGTACGTGTATAACATGCACTTTTGAAATTGCTGTTGGGAAACAGGAGATTAACACATGAGATGATTCATTCTCTACTGATCCATTTGTCATGCAGAAAACTTTACCACATCTGCAGGAAGGACAGCAGTCTATTATTTGGTCACAACGTAGTTCAGTTCCCTGTGGACAGTCAGGCACATCCATTTGAGAGCATGAAAGATTCTTTTGCTGTACGAAAACTTCATTGTTCACCCGGACACACTCATTGATAACGCAGTGGTTGAGGGCGGATCGCCACTCTGTGCCAACCTGATGGGAAATTTAAGAAGGATTAAATATAGGTAGCAGTATTTGTGCCACTGGATAGAGGGAAGACCGCCACATGGCTTGCAAAAAGTACATCTACTGCATCAGGAACAGTCACTCAACAGCTCTCCACAAATCCTTACCATGAAAATCAGTTTATAGAACAGTTTTCTGCTTGATTTGTAGAGTATAAGAGTTATAGGACTATCCTTAAGGCAAAAAATAAAGGGGCAGGTGAAATAACATGTGAAGAAAAAAAAGCACTCCTAAATAGATTTAAATCTACATTTGTTACCCAGTAGCTGGCTGCACTACATTGTGTTGTAGCCATGCTGGTCCTCTTTCTGCTGGAACCTGCTGTGAATCAGCTCTACTAAACCCAGAAGAGGTTTTGGCAATAGGCTCTAGATGTGAAAATACTTGCAAATGTAGAAGAGAACAGATCCTGTTGACAGTTCTGCTGATTATAATCACCCATGGGTCAGACAAAGCAGCAACTTCAAGTGCTATTATGGGAAGAGACATCATCACAGGCCAGAAAGAAGATTCTGTCACAGTTCAGCATTGGGAGGAGCTGATCACAGCTTTGAAGCTGTATGCCTCCACTGTTAATGCTCTTTGAATACGTTTCAAGAACCATGAAAGTCAAAATCAGATCCCCAACTCCAGTAAATTCGAGTATCTTTGCTCAGAAAGTTAGAAAATACTTTTCTCTCATGTGTTAAATACTTAGTTCTTTGTTAATAACGAAAGAGTTTAAAGAGGACACAACAAGAAAGAGACAGCAGACTATAAGGATCCATTACTTTGTTAGGATAACAGAAATCAGTAAGACATGGTGGGACATTAAAATAGGCCTTCTGAAGGTTTATTTTATGAAGCAAAGAATATTGATCCACATTAAGAAATGCCCTTGGTAAAACCAGGGAAGAGGCAGGTTCCAAAATCATATATTAACATTTTTTAAAAGACAGCAGCAGACTTCCTTTGTAAAAGAAGCAATTAAAAAGATAATATTAAATATGTGAACATGGGATGTAGATGTAGATGAAAATGCTGACCCATTATAAAGAACAACACTTAGGGAAGAAATGATGGGGTCTATTATTTTAAACATATTTAACTTACTATTCCTGCCTTTGTTGAATCCAAAGCTCTGCACAGGATTAAGCGATTTAATGCTGCTGTGGCAGGCAAAGGCTTGCCAGGGATGGTTGAGTTAAGGACAGAACAAACTGAATAGTCTAAAGGAATTAAAAATGCAGGCAAGAAAAGAAACACTCCTACGTAGCTTTCCAGAGTGGTAGGGTATGGGCAGCACATTTTAAATGACACTTGCATGCACTCACTTCCTGTTTGGCTCTTTGAATGCTAAGGGAAGAGGCACACTGAGGAAAATAAACTGTTATTTTGAGCAGAAAATGTCTGGCCTGGACCATTGCAGTCTAATCTGACACTGAGCCATCATCTCTAGCAACTAGAGAATAATGCATGTTTCTATCCCCGTTTACTTCCTGATATTCCAGTGTGTACCAAATAGGATATCCCACTTGATTTTGACTGTGAAATTCAAACAATCCACTACCACATCTGCCTGCTCTCCATAAAGTAATACAAATTAATTGGGATAATTTAAACAAATAACCTACAGCCAAAGAAGTATCATGTCTCATTAACATTCTTTTGAGCTACTGTTTGTGAAACTGCTATTTTTGCACAAAAATATTGCTTCCTTAGCCTCAAAAGTGTGGGGAGTGTTTGCTTGTTAGAAGCAAGTCATATGCCCCATAAAACATTATTTTACACTGCTTGATGTATAGAAGAAATAGCTCATATATTCTTCACCTCCTTCCATAGAACACAAAATAATTCCAGGGCATTTCTGCTAGAAGAGGAAGTGTCTACGCCACTACCACCTCACCTCATGCAAACGAGAATCTGCATCACCCCGAAACCAGAATAGCTGCTCCTCACAGGCTGTCTTCTGGCATCTCCCACAACATTCCCCTTCTTGGACAATATACTTGTAACCCTGTAGGAGAAAAGAAAGGGACTCGCTGATCCAGGAATAAGAAACAAATGAGAAGACTAATCCTAAAGGAAAACACTGGGATAAATGTTCAGTGTAAGCAACTTTTTATGGAAAGAGAAGTTTGAAAACAGAACTATAATATCACATGCTGCTATTACAAAATAAACAAGTGGTCCACCCAGTTTGGCATTCTCTGAAATGGTTAACATTATCTATTTAAAAAAATAAATAAATTCATTAATTAAAATGCACATAACATTAGGAGCAGAAATTCTTATCTCATTAGTTACTGTTTAACATATCCATTGAAGACATATTCACTTCAGCTCCATGGACTAACTCTAGGTACTGTCCTTGCCTCAGCCATGCCTATCAACTAATGGGCCTTGTGAGGATATCAGCTTCTGTGATATGGAGCACCTTTTTTTGGAGTACAGAAAATGTTGACAGTGTCTAACATCTTTTTTTTTTTAAAAAAGGAAACAAAGAAATCTGAAATCAACCAGAAACATCTTCCTTTTCCTAGGATCTGCTCAAATATGTAATAGCACATATAAAAAACCAACCAACCAACCAAAACAAAACACTACATTAAATCACCTCTGGTTTTACATACAAGTCATATACAATTATGAGAATTTTGATCTGACATTTTCATAATCTTACATATGTATATAATAGTACTTTGCAAAAGAAAATTGTGGAGAGGTATCTCCATAAGAATGGGCATGTGAGCAAACCCAGACTTGGCGGCACCAGTAAGGATGGCTACAGGGAAGATGTAAACAAGGACACACAAGGA